>PVHT020000166.1:20039048-20143911 GCA_004024745.2 Catagonus wagneri
GGATAACTACTGCTTTAATGATGGAATAGCAAGGAGCTCCAACTGTAATGCTCGGGGAACTATATCTAATTACATGTGACAAATCCATATATGTACATGTAATCGGGTCACCACATGGTGCAGTTGGAAAACCTGACAGAAATCTGTAAACCAGCTATAATGCAAAAATAAAAAAAAATAAAAAAAAAAATATTATATCTTAAATCTAGTCAGCTCAGGCAAATTCTTTTTTTTTGTCTTGCTTTTAGTTAATAATCCCTAGATACTTATTCTGTCCTTATAAATGAAGAACTATAATCAGGACTTTCACATAAAAGTCTTACCCCATAGAAATATTTTTAATCATCTGGTCTTCCAAATGTGTATAAGCAAATGGTATGACCTGCTCCCATTTTAAAGCTACTCAAATCCCATTCGCAGGAAAGTAGTCTTCAGGTGGTTTAAAATGAAATGATTATGACTAACATATATATCCTCTTGGTAGTATGCCCTTCAAGAAAAATTTGGGTGGAGGAGGAATGGTGTCCAATCAACTTTTAAACTCTATGAATCTCACAGCCAGATCTCTTTTCCAGCCAAATAATTCTTGTTCTCTTAACAAACCAAATGATTATGACCTTACCTGCCATACCTTTCATTTGCCCCCAGCCGCTTACATACTTTTACCCCTTACACTGTTCACACAGGTTCTTCTCTTCCCTTTGGAAGGCTATGACATCTTTCTTGATTATCGCGACCTATAATAATCTGTTTAATGTGTGTATTCTATCCATTCAAGGGAAGCCTAGCATCATGATGGAAGGACCTAGGTCTTTGTTATTGCATATTTCAGCTCCCCACATAGAAACCTCAGTACTGTGATGCTAAGTATTAAACGCTACTCAGAGCAGACAGTGAGGATTAAGAAAGTTGACAGGCTTCCAGCCTTTTTTTAGCACCTAAGTAGAAATAAGCGTTCATACTTCAAACTTTTCTGAATGCTATCATTTGAGTATACATGAGAGCATCTTTTTTTTTTTTTTTTGTCTTTTTGCCTTATCTAGGGCCGCACCTGCGGCATATGGAGGTTCCCAGGCTAGGGGTCTAACAGGAGCTGTAGCTGCCAGCCTTCGCCACAGCCACAGCAACGCGGGATCCAAGCCACGTCTGCAAACTACACCACAGCTCACGGCAACGCTGGATCCTTATCCCACTGAGCAAGGCCAGGGATCGAACCCGCACCTCATGGTTCCTAGTCAGATTCGTTAACCACTGAGCCACGACAGGAACTCCAGAGAGAGAGAGAGCATCTTTTTAAGGTGTTTACCCTGTCATTTATTTACATGTATGTCGGCATAGTGCCTCAGGTATTACAGCAAGTATTTTTGTGTGTATGTATGTAGGTAATGTATGCAATGAGCTTAAAACACAGGTCACTTTTTAGAAACTAAATTTTAATATACTTTCCCTTCTGGAATTCTGAGGTCAATTTCCTCTAAGTAAAAAGTGTACTGTCAAAATGTCTTGCATCAGGGTTGAAGACATTTCTTCGTTGCTGGGTTGATGAGGAGTATGTTCTGCTTTAGGACACAATGGAACTCTTTGTTTTAGAAAGAAGGATAAAAGAGTTTATCACTGATGTTATGTAATTCTGAATCTGAAATTTAAAAAAAAAAAGATTCTATGACCAGAGTAATGGTAGATCAAAAGGGAAAAATTTGGAGTGATGACCGCTGGCCATGATGGTTTACATATAAATAATACTATTATTCAGTTAAAAAGAAAAGAAAGTTACATCCTGTTTTACAACTCATCTTCATCACATCAAGAAATTAGTCAGTTGAGCTGCTAATTTGGTTTATTAGTTTTGTAGGCAATAATAGTAATCCTCTTAGAAGAACAAAGGAACTTTGAAGTTATAATGATCTTGAACTTGGAAAATCATATCCACCCAGTTCTTAAATGAAAATTGACTTGATAACCTTATTTTTATTGGGAGCATTCTTAGGAGGGAGAAGTGCCTTTAAAGTCCATGTGCTTTCAGCAAAACATTGCATTTGGTTTTCTTCATTATTTGTAAATGCCATCTTCCTTTCTTTACAAATGAAAATGCCATGAGCACAACTCCCACGTGTTCCTTAATTAGTTGGAAAGATTTCCAATTCGACTGTACTATATATAGTTTTGCTTCCCGGGGTCTGAATTAAATGCATTCTGGTATGCTAAAGTGGTAGTACTGCCAAATGCACTCTGGCCAGGGCAGTCCTTGGACTAGGAATCTCTGTGGGATTTTCTCTTAAGAGAACAGCAGTGCCACAGCATTTGGGTTAGCTTCATGTGGACACTTGAGCTGCTAAAAAAAATTAGGCTCTTGGCAAAATAATTCTTTATATGTGAAAAATATTTTTACACTGGACTGTTATAAAGATGGGTATAAGTAATAGGAAGGAGTTTGAAGCTGTTAATTTCAAGGAGAAAAATACAATATTGCCAGTGGTAAATCTCTTATACTACTGCTTTTCAATCTTTGTATTTTAATAGATCCCACTTGTGTCCCTTTCACTCAGTGATATTTTCTATATCCAAACTTCACATTATATGCTGAAATTTCCTACGTCTTTGTTGTGGGTATTCGTGTTTTTAGGATTGTACAAATCACTAAAGATTTGTTCTCACCAGTCTTTCATTTAGTTCTTTACAGTTTACATTTATCATTGACAGTGCATCTGACAGCTTTTTGCAATGGCTCTAAAATAGAGCTTCATTTTCTACTATTTTCTTTTATTGATTGATGTATGGATTTAATTTTTTAGAAATGTTTGAATTTTCATTTGAATGTCCTCCCTGAAATTCTCTTTCGGATGCCTTGGTGTATTGTACTAGTGTCCCTCATATGTCATAAGACACAAATACACTATTAAGCACTTTCTCAGGGCAAAAGTTTCTCTCCAGGGATCCTCTTACTTGACAAGAACCCACTCTGGAGAAGACTCACTGCATGTCCTTGCATTTGTTTGGTTAGATCACTGGGATCCATTGGAAGTAAGCCTTGAAGAATGCAGAGAAAATCAGCAGGCAGAGATAGTCATCAGTCCCAGAAAAAAGCCCTAATTTTGAGAAGATTCCTGGCAGACAGAAAAAAAGGTGCAGAGGCCCAGAGGTGGCTCTTTGTGGGGAATATTAAATTGTCTAGTTTGAATGACGCAAAAGCTATCTTGCTGGGCCAAGTATGAGATATGATTGGATTATGGTCCACTTAAAGAATAGTGTTCAGTGCTGGAGTAAAAAGACTGTGCATTAGAACAAGGATATCCCTAGCAAAATTCCAGCAATGGGAGGCAGTCATTGAAGCTTTTAAGAAAAAAAATCATAGCAATGCATGAAGTACAGTGTACACCTCATCTAGATTGGAAGGGTCCAAGAGCAAAAGATCATATCATAAATGCTTACTTAGAGAACCATTAGCACAAACACCAACCTTTTAAGTAGATAGGGACACTTTGATCAATAAAACTACTGGAAATAACCATCTTGTATGAAGCAGTTGGATCCATATAGACTTCAGAGTTAAGATGTTGTGTAAACTGAGTCTCAGATGATCCACTTTTTATCCACTTAATGCATATTCATTGAATGATTACAATGTGTCAGGTCTGGTACTAGATGCTGAGTATAAAAAGTGAGCAAATAGATATGATACCTTCCCTCGGAGAGCTTCTCGTAGGACATTGTGGTGGGGAAGGGGTGTGACACTCAGTAATAAGATACCTAAAAAGCAATCAATTGTTATAAAAATTTTAAAGTACTAAGAAAGGAAATTTAAAGTTCATGCTAAGAGATTTTAAGACTTTAACTTGGTCTGTGGGATGTAGTGTGGGTGGGGGAGAAAAAAAAAAGTAATATTTGGGAAGAGACCTGAAGAATGAGCAGAGGTAAGATAATGATGTGAACACATGGGAAAAAGCACTAAGTGTGAAAAAGCTTACCATCATTCAGGACAGAAGGAAAGTGTGACCAGGGCAGAGGGAGAAGTGAGATGCTGCTGGATGAGGCAAGAGACCGACCATAAGTCAGAGCAGATGGCACCTCATAGGCCAACTGAACCATGCTGTATTTCAGCCTAAATGCTATGAGAATGGTGGGAGAATGAAGCAAAAGAGTAGTATAGTTAGATTTGTATTTTTTTAAAGAGCATTCAGTCGACAATGTGTATAATAGATTAAAGATTAGCAAAAATGGCCTAACATTCTTCAGTATTAGGTAAATGGACCAGTGCTAACTTACAAAGATCCAGGCAGGATTTCAGTTTTAGCAGGTGGAAATATTAAACAGGATAGACATATTAAAGTGGCCATTCCAGACTGGATAAATGCTACTCAGTACTATACTGAGCTGCTATTTAAGAAGGAGATCCAATAATTCAGTGACCTAAAGAACTATATAGTTTTGCAAATATACTCTGAGAGGAGAGGCCAGGTCCATGGGTGGTGGTGCTCCATACATTCATTTTAAAAACAGATTCTTCCAAGCTGTTTCTCCACTATCCCCTGGAACAGTATTTCCAAATATTTAATTTGCATCATAAATACCTGGAGAGCTTGTTGAAACGCTTCCAGAGTTTCTGATTCGTTAGGCCTAAGGTGGGGCCTTAGAATTTTTATTTCCAACAATATCTCAGCTCTATTGCTGGTCCACAGACCACCCTCCCACCCTGCACTCCCCTTCAAGAACCAATTCCCTGGGGTATTGTTCTTGTCTGCATGTTTGAAGCTATGGTTTGAACATGTCTGTCTTCTAGCTCATGACAAGAGGAAGGAGAGAGACACACATACATCACTTCTACTCACATTCCACTGATGAGAATTTATATATGTTGGTACTCAAGGAAGCTGAGAAATTTAGTCTAAATGGACAACTTTGTAACCAGGTAGCAACTCTATATAATATGGAAAAAGCAGAGAACATATTTAGGTGTGAAACTGGTGACCTCTGCCGCAGATACTAGAACAAAAATAAGGAAAATGCTGGGATTTTCTAGGAAGCATACACTTTGGGTGAGTCATGGAGTGTTTGAAAAACAACAGTGTATATAAAGACTCAGGCCATTTGTATTGGTTTGGTAGGATAGCCACTGAGATTTTTAAATATATCCTGACTCTATAAGAAGATAATGAGGAGTTATGAGGAACAAGAGATGATGGAAGAATTAAAGCAGAGGGAAGAACTCATATCTTCCATTAAGCCATCTGTTAATAAACTTGGAATGCATTTTCTAGAATGCTTTTCTGCACCGTGTCTTACCTACCAGGGGTAATGAAGTGTCATTAAATAAAAGTGGAGGGTAAATTCTTTATTAATAAAGGTATTACTGTTAAAAAGCTATTATATTAAAAACTTGGAAACTTGAATACCAGTAATTTTTATTTCCCCTTTTCAGTTGTGATCTGATCATTCATACTAAATCACTCACATGGATTTTTCTGTCATTTTCAATGAAAAGCAATTTGTATAAAATAAAATTACACCAGATGTGTCATAAAAAACATTCACTGTTCACTATCTGAAGTCAGAATTTTTTTTTCTGAAGATTGTATGAAATGAAATAAGACCTCAAGAATTTTGAAATGAGTGTATTTGATAGTCTAAACTTGAAATGCAAATTTAGAACTTTTGGTATGCAAATGAAGCAAGTATAAATTACTTTGATGAAAAATATTTTCAACTTTCTTTTTTTACTATGCCAACATTTTACTTAAAAGATGTTTTACTTAAGTAATACAATATTTAACAGTACACAATACATTATGTTAGATTATCATTATTATGTCATTATTAACAATAAAAAATACAATATCGTAATATTTTACTTAGAGTATATATTTTCAACTGAATGTATTGTGATAAGAATAATAACCATTATCAGGTAATAACATAAGATATAGTTTAGATATAATATAAGCTAGATGATTACATTCCACATTTACTGCTTAAGCTATGCCAAGTGAAATCATCCTAGAGTAGTATATTCTTTTTAAAAGATTTCTTTCTGTCCTTCTACTTCACCGAGTTTTTATTAAAATTAAAGAACGAAAAAATTGAAAATTTTAAGCAATTGG
This sequence comes from Catagonus wagneri, assembly GCA_004024745.2. NCBI lineage: Eukaryota > Metazoa > Chordata > Mammalia > Artiodactyla > Tayassuidae > Catagonus > Catagonus wagneri. The sequence goes on from PVHT020000166.1 coordinate 20,045,144, forward strand.
GGGAAATACACTTTTGAAATGCCCAGCGCTAGCATTTTTAATGAAAAATAATCTTCAATTTTAGTATTGTAGTTTTATTGTGACAGAGAAGATCCAAGATGTCTATTAAATGATGAAAGTAGATTATTTCAATTTTCCCCCCATGAGAACACAAAATACTGAATTTCATCTTAATGTTATGATTTATTCTTTCATTTCCTAATAGAGCGCCAAATCATTTTGTAGTTGTTAACAGAAATATCTCACTTACTTAGAATTCAAATTGCTGGTAATCATGACTTGCTGAATTAAACTCCATGCCTGAATTTAATGGAAAAGCCACATTTTAGAAGTAGATTCAGAGCTGCTAAAAGCAGGTGTATGGATAGGAACAGAAAAAATCAATTTATAAGCAAGAGCAGAAACATAAAATTGATAAAAACAACATTTGGCAGCTAGGGAGCCAGCTCTGTGGCACAGTGCAGTGCAGGACCACACCTTGCCTGTCTGCATGGGTAATTTTTAACTGCTTTAGATCAGGCTTTGGTTGGAGGACTCATATCCTGCATCTGGGCTCCACCAAATTTTGATCAACTTATAAAATGTGTTTGTATTGCCAAAATAGTTCCTTCTGTTTTGTTGGTACCTGGCAGGCAGGTTGCTAAGCTCAGCTGGTCCTACGGACATGAGAATTTGGACTCACAGGGGCTGTTAGAGGTGAGGAGTTCCAGATCACACCGTGGTGGTGCCCAGATAATAATGCAAGTTCATGCTTCCCCCATAGCAGTGATGTTCTCAGGCAGCCACATGGGGCACAAGTTGAAGATGAGAATTGTGGGATTTTGTTTTCCACTTTACCCAGTTTTACTTTTTATTTTTAATTATATCTGCCATTTAATTTCTCCAGATTTTCAACCAAAATATTTAATACTTAAAAACAGGAGTTCCCTGGTAGCTTGGGAGGTTAATGATCTAGCATTGCCACTTCTGTGGTTTAGGTCACTGCTGTGGCACAAGATCAAACCCTGGTAACTGTCACATGCCACAGGCATTGCCAAAAGAAACAAACAAACAAAAAAAACCCCGGAAATTCTAAAAACAAAAAACAAAAAACAAAACAAAAACAATGAAAGACACTTTTTTAAAGGTGGTAAACATTATTTAAAATGTTGGGAAAATTTATAGTTGATTTGGAGAATGATTATTCTGAAATACATTTAAATGTTTTTAAAGAGTAAAAGCCTTAATTGTCTGGAAGCTTTCTTTATAGGAACACGGCTCCCTGACTGAATGACTCATTCGTCCCAACTTCTTGGCAATAATATTATAGCATACTAGTCATACAAGCACCAGGAAGTCGTAAGTTGGAGAAATCACAAAATTTAAGACATTAAATTTACAAATCAGTTCTCTCTTCTTTTTATACATTATTCAGATGACTAGATTCCAAACTTTAAAACATTAATAAAGCATTTATGTAATCATATTGATAACCGCTTATATTAGCAGTTAAAAAAATTAACTAGATTAGAAAAATCTAGCATAAAGAATGCTACTCACCGTATATTTAAACATATAAATTAGCATGAAATGAAAAATCTCAGATTTATAAATTAATAACTGGAGGCTGAATCTACACAATTATAAAGAATTATAACAAAGAAAATAGAATTCTGAGAATGAGTGTGCATAGGGCTCATCACTATTAAAACATATCTGTGAGAACTCTAAAAATTTTAATAAACAGAATTAAATAGAGTTGGGAGACCAAAAGGGGGATGGCTCACACTCTACAGCAATAGCAGCGTCCAGCAGGAAGAGGTAGTCCTCTTTGCTGTCAAGGTCTCAGACAATGAAAAGCCTTTGGCTCTGTTTACTATAGGCCTCCCAGCTCCCTTTTCCTCTCTGTAAATGAATTCTTCCCTTTCCTTGCAGGGATTGGCACCTGGCTCGCCATAGTTGTAGACCCAAATTGCAATTCTCTGCAAATCCTGAATAAACCCATCTTTGCTGGAGAAATACCTAGTAATTTGTTTGTTTCTCATCAACAGGACATTTCTGCATTTTTAAATGGCTAAATTCTTATCCAGATCATTAATATTGTCTACACAATATTAACATAAACATTTTCTTAGCTTAAACATCAATTTTTTTTAATTTTAACTGAAAGAAGGATTTATGGATTTAGATATCTTTATAATGATTTTACTCTCAATTAATTCACATTTTGGAGATGAGAAGGCTGAGGTCCAGAGAGATTAAGTTACACTTCACATTCATACATCTAACTAGCAGAGGGGCAAAGGAACAGACAGCACTCTTATTTTTCAGCTTCCTGTGCTTTGGAGGGATGCATAGATAACAAAGAAAATAAAATTTTCAGAAGTACTTTGCAGGTCAGCCTTCCACACGTTTCTTCTAATCTCAAAAAACATCCAATGAGGACCACAGTGAGCTAAAATTACTATTCTTTTTTTTTTTTTTTTTCGTGCTTTTAAGGACTGCACCTGCCACATATGGAGGTTCCTAGGCTAGGACTGAATCGTTAAATCAGAGCTACAGCTGCCAGCCTCTGCCACAGCCACAGCAACATCAGATCCCAGCCACGTCTGCAACCTGCACCACAGCTCACAGAAATTCTGGATCCTTAACCCACTGGGCAAAGTCAGGAATCAAACCCTCAACCTCATGGTTCCTAGTCGGATTCATTTCCACTGCACCACAATGGGAACTCCTAAAATTACTATTCTAAGATTGTAGCATTTATATAAACATTTAAAAAATATTTTATTGAAATATAGTTGATTTATACTGCTGTGTAGTTTCAGGTGTACAACAAAGTGATTCAGATGTATGTATATACATACGTACACATATATATTTTTTAGATTCTTTTACCTTATTGGTTATTATGCAATATTTAGTATAGTTCCCTGTGCTATCAGCAGGTCTTTGTTGGTTATCTATTTTATATATAGAAGTGTGCATATGTTACTAAAGGTGGGAGGGATAATTTTGGAGTTTGTGATTAACGTAAATAATTATTTTTTAAAGGCAGTATGGTCTGGTCAAACATTTGACAACCAGATAAATGACCATCTTCCTTTGCTGAGCCCTTGTGTTTGATGAACTAGAATTAATTGGGCATTTTATCCAAATATAAATAACTTCTCACTTAAAAAATCATTCTGCCAGCTCGGTTTAGATTCTTTTAGCTTTATGAACAGTGAATTTACACTTTAGAAAACCAATTTTCACAATTTTTATTGACAGTAAAATAGATTTCATTTTGTTCCAGAGTTTTTCCCTGGCCACATTTGATGCAATAAAGAAATTGAAATGTCTATGAGGGTTATTAATATCTTTTTACATTTCTCAATAAAACTTATGCAAAAACCTTGCATTTGTCTGAAAGAAAATGTTCTTGGGACTGCAAGCAGCTTTACAACACTAAGTACAATGTAGAGATTAAAAAGGGAAAGAGTGCATACTTTCTTTACTGTTAAGCACTTATCATTAGAATCTCCCTACAAACTTGTAGAAGTTACTTTTCTTTTTGAATAGCTGGAGAAATAGTGGTATAATTGTATTGTATAATGTGTCTCAGGACACAGAGCATTTCACTGCTTTAGAATATAAATAAGTCAATTCCATGGATTTTGCTGGCAACTTTGTCTATGTTTCTCAGATGTCATATAAACTAATTTTTCTCTACCAAAGTATGTGGAAATATTACTTTGGTTAGTATTTTACTATTTCATATTTTAATATTAAAAAGTTGCTAAAATAGTATTTTTGACATTAGCTGGAAATGAGCCATTATTTTAAATGAGTAAAAGTTATAGTTTTTTTTTTCTTCATGGAATTTGAAACCTAGTTGTAGATTTTGAAATTAAGTACTCGTGTTTTAAAATCATAATGAGTTTTTTTTAGGAAAATTAATCTAAAGATTTACAGTAATTTAAAAGAAGACACTGTAAAGTCAAACATACAAGAGCTATTATGGCATAGTGATCTGCAATAAATTACCAGAATATTTGAGTGATAATGTTGGCCCTGATATTTCTACAGAGAAAGAAGGGGCACTCTAGCATCTTCTGTTTCTATAGAAATTTATTTGAAATTCTTGCTTTACAGTTTAGATTTCTGTGAGTTCTAAAAATTTATCTGAGATTTTTCAGAAAAAAATATTAAATTATCTTCAAAGGTATCAGATTTTAATGCAGAATAAGTAGGATCTTTTCTTAGTTTTTGAATCTCCTAATCTACACTTAAGATTTTTATGTGAGTTAATTTTAAGAAACTGTATATGGAATCTAGTTTTGTTCCCTTGAAAAGAGCTTTGCAGTATGATAACAACTCTCTTCTATGGGAAACACTGTATGATTCAGTGTAGCTGAAGATAGCTGCTAATAATTAGTGTGTTTACTGCACGCTTATCTTGACTGTGCCATTTTTCTCTAGAAAAGGAAATAACATTTAATATTTTCTAGTTTTACAAAAAGTACGAAAATTAACTTCAATCTGAAAAAGCAACATGTTGCCTTAATCTCTTAGTCCCAGAACGTTTCCTTTGTTGTAAATAACAAAGGGATTTCTTTATGGTCATCTGACACCAAAATAATATTAATGTATCTATAGCATGTAAAACGAGGTACAGGTCTTGTAAGGGTACACAATATACAAAGGATTCATAAGTGTCTAGGAGTTTCTCTGTGGCACAGTGGGTTAAGAATGAGACTGCAGTGGCTTGAGTCACTGCTTTTGATTCCTGGCCCTGCACAGAGGGTTAAAGGATCCAGCATTGCCACAACTGTGGTGTAGGTTGCAGCTGCAACTCAGATTCAATCCCTGGACTGGTTACTTCCATATACAATGAGTGCATCCATTAAATTAAAAAAAATTCATAAGTGTCTTACCAAGTCTTAGAACCATAAAATATTATGCTGTTTAGTTTTTACTATTTTCTGTGTGTACATAACATAAAAATTTACCATTTAACCATATTTTTTCTGTGTATATGTTAGAAATATATTTAATAATCCATAACTGAGAGTGCGACATTAATGTCTTTATAACATCGGCTCTAATGTAACTTAAGTTCTTCTAGAATGTCTTAGCATGGTCTAGATATCCATAATATATACAGAAAACAACGAATTCATACATCTCAACTTGTTTGAAATCTTACTTTTTCACTTAATATATAATTTCCACATTTGTCCTTTTCAAGATTTTTTATTTCAGTGTCATAAGAACACAATATGAGATCTACCCTCTTCACAAATTTTTAAGTTTACAAAATCTTATTGACTATAGATACAATAAAGTACAGCAGATCTCTGGAGCATATTCATCTTGCTTAACTAGAACTTTATGCTTATTGATTAGTAGCTTCTCTTTTTCTCCTCCCTGGAGCCCCTATAAATTTCTTTTCTCTTCGTTTCTATGAATTTTAGGTGCCCCATAAAACTGGAGTCATGCAGTATTTGTCTTTTTGTGACTGGCTTACTTAATTTACCATAATATTTTATAGGTTCATCCATGTGCCTTTTTTTCTAAAGGCTGACTAGTAAGTATCCCATTATGTGTATGTACCACATTTTTATATCCATTTGCTTGTTGCTGGACATTCAGGCTGTTTCCACATCTTGGCTATTGTTGAATAGTGCTGCAATAACGTAGAACTGCTAAAATTAGTTCAGGATCTTGATTTCAGTTATTTTGATTAAATACCCCCCAATTGTGTTAGGGATTGTATGGTGCTTCTATTTTTGATTTTTTTTTTCTAAGAACTTCCATAGTGTTTTCCATAGGGGATGTGATTAACACCAACAGAGTACTAATATTCCAGTTTATTCACATCCTAACCAACACTTGTTATCTTTTGGCTGTTTGTTTGTTTATGTAATAGCCATCCTGACAGGTGTAAGGTGATATATCATTGAAATATTGATTTGCATTTCCCTGATGATTAGTGACAATGAGAATTTTCTCATATACTTTTCGGCAATTTGTATTTCTTCTTTGGAGAATTGTCTATTCAGGCCCTTAGCCCATGTTTTAACTGGTGTGTGTGTGTGTGTGTGTGTGTGTGTGAAGTTTGTTGTTGCTGTTATTTATTTATTTTACTATTGAGTTGTAAGACTACCTGTAAAACTAGTTCACCCTTTTTTTTTCTTTTTTATGAATTGTGGCATGCAACCATCACCACTGTCCATCCCCAGAACTTTTTAATCATCCCAAAGAGAAGCTCTATGTCCATTACAAAATAACTCCCTCCTCCCTATTTGTTTTTACTATTAACTTTAGACACAGTTATACTTCTGCTTGCTATCGAGTATTAGTTGAATAAATTAGCATGTATGTCAATAAAAATTGTAACCTAAGTTTGAGTTCTATAGTGCCTTGAGGTGGTGTCCAAGTCCCCTGTTATTCTTTCCAGGGAAATATTTGTTAAACTTTCTTCATAGATCTTTAATAGATGTATGGTAATTATGATTTTTTTTGAATTTATATTCCTTGAGAATGCAAATGAAAACGTAGGACCTTCTTATAAAACATTCATGGCAAGCAAGAAATACATTGTTGCTATGTATTATTTATAAAGATAAAAGTTTACTTTGTTATACTATAATTCTAGACTTTATACAGGACATTCTCTTTCATTTCTATACCAAAAAGTAAGGTTATTTTTATTAATCCATCTTTGACTATTATCTCATAGGTTGTATGAAACAAAATCTCATTTTAATCTATTTTGGACAGTCATTTATTGGCAATTTGTTATCACTTGTTATGTTAAAGAATAAGTTCCCTTGAGATACAGGAGCCATGGTTAAGAAACATCTTTAAATTTAATTTGATATCAAATAATCAAAATTATGCATAAAATATTAATGTTTCAGATTTAACTACTGTTAGGCCTTCTTTTCTCTCAGCCATTTCATGCCATCAGAGTAATTTTTTTTTTTTTTACTATATTGAAAGTTCCTTTGAGGCCAGAAAGAGTGATTTTAATTTTATTTAATTCCTAGAGCACCAAATAAATACAGCATTGCTGCAGTTAGTATTAGCATATTTATTAAATAAATGAATAAAAATTAAATAGGCATCTACATAATTTGCCTTTGGCCTGTGAGATTATGAATTTAGAGTGCCTTATTTCTCTTGAGTCAAGATTGGTTTAGCCATTTTCAAATGAGACTTGCTTAAAGTCTGAAGCCAGTTATTGCATATTATTTTTCTTTTTTTAACTCAATGAATTTTATTAGATTTATAATTATGCAATGATCACACAACCCAGTTTTATAGCATTTCCATCCCAAACCCCTAGCGCATGCCCCCACCCCCAACCTATTATTATTCTTATTATTGAAATCTTTTCCTCTTATTTTGTCGGGATAAATTATTATTTTTAACTTACATCCTAATAGCAATAATAGGAAAGAAAAAGATGCACATTCTACTGGTATAATAAAGATTTTCTTGAAAAAAAATGACTTTAAAATGTTAACCTAGACTCTACTAACTAGTAATCTCTAAATTGGTTCAATAAATTAAACTTACTCTTGAAAAAAATCAAATAATATAATAAAAAATTTATTTTATTTGATTTCAAACACAAGAAATGTAAATCTTTGTAATGTTTTACTTTCAGAAAAAAGTATACTTCTCAGATATACATTTCAGAGACTATGTTAAATAAATATTTTTCTAAGTAATGTTGTAGATTAAGAGGAATGTATAACAGGAGTTCCCTTGTGGCACAGCAGGTTAAGGATCTGGCATTGTCACTGCAGTGGCTCTGGTGGCTGCCGTAGCACGTGTATGTAATCTCTGGTCAGGAATTACCACATGCTGTGGGCATGGTCAAAACCAACCAGCCAAGCCAACCAACCAACAAAACTGAGCATATCATAGAAAAGTACACACAGCAGGAGAAAAATATTAGTGACTCAACAATGTCATATTAATCAGTGAGTAGCTGAATGGATGCAGACCAATTACTTGTAGAGCTCCATATGGAAAGAAGGGTACTTACTCTCACAGTGAGGGCTGGAGAACATGAGTCTCCAGCCTCATCTTCAAACTCAGGAGGGAACACCAGTTCTTGCACTAAAAGGAACAATTCTCTACTTCAAGGAGCATTTTCTAAGTGTCTTTTTATGTGGTGGTGTTAAAGAAACCGACGGTCTAGTTTATTAATTATTATAGTTAACAGGGTTATCTCAATCTGTTTGGGCTGTTATAACAAAATACTGGAATGGAGTGACTTATAAGAAGTAGAAATTACTTCTCATTGTTCTGGAAGCTGGGAAATTCAAGATCAAGGCAAGGGAGATTTGTTGTTTTGTCATGGTTTACTTTCTGGTCGATAGATTGCTGCCTTGTTAGTGTAATCTCACACGGCAAAGGGGCAGTGGAGTTTTCTTGGGCCATACAAGGGCATTGATCCCTTCCATTCATAAGGTCTCCATCCTCATCACCTGATCACCTCCCAAAAGTCCCACCTTTTAATATTATAACCATGGAAATTTAGGTTTCAATGTGAATTTTGAAGGGATGCAAATATTCAAACCATAACAAGCGTTTAAAAAATCTGACCCCAGAATTAACCTTTTTCAAGTCCAATGAATGAATAATAAAACATGCTGCAGGTATGGCGGCCATGGAGATAATGAAAAGGCACTACCTTAAAAATTCAGAGACCAAGTTTTACTCCTGACGTTTACAAACAAGATGTGAAACTTGTATAAATGAATTTACCATTCTAGGGTTCTTTTCTTCATCTGTGAAATGAGACAATTGAAAACAATTATCTCCGTAGTATCCTGAGCTCTGAGTGTACTAAATATATATTAATTTCCCTTGGGTGAGCCAAAAGACACTGCAAATACATATACATAATTTATCTATGTATAGTACTGGTTGGGGATGTAAGGTGTGGAAATCTCCTTTCTTAAAACTGTGTGACTCTTTCTATTCTATATAAATGACTTTGAGGGCTTATGTTAACAATTATTTTTAATATTAGATACTATATTTCTCTATAGCCCTCTAGGGATATTTTCTTCCACTAGTTCTGGGTTTGTAGATACAACCTAGTTTTTTATGTCATTACACATTTATAGTAACACCCAATCACACATCTACCTGACTTCCAACAAGTTCAAGTAGGTCCTTCACAAAGACAAAAATAGTTCATCTATTTCCCTGAATTTTTGGGAAACAGATGACAACATATAGGTATAAGAAGTGTTTGCATTTCTTGCCTCCTCCAAGATGTTATTAACATCTTTTTAGCTGGAAAATCCATTGTTTTACTAGGTTAGTTTGAGCAACCAATCTGACAAGTAATATTAGGTTACAGGTGAGTATGTGCAAACAGATCCCTAACTCTTTGGAAACGTATAGTTAAAAAATGGGTCAGAGAATGGAGCTAGATAAACACTAACAGCAGTAGGCAAGGACAGGTTAGTGGAAAGCCAACAGTACTCCATAATGTAGGAGCTTCTGAAATGAGAAATGAAGCAGAAACCCTAGGAACAAGCAATCCAGTAAACATGGAAAAAACCAGGCAGTAGCTATAGTACTATATATAGTGTGGGAAGGGTTATTCATAATGATTACCATGAATCATCAAGAAAAATTTATATTATATTCAGTAGGCACCATGTACTCTGGCCACAAAATCAAGTTCTAATGTTTTTTTGTGCAGAGATCTCCAAATTTGAGATTTCTTGGGAAATAAAGAAATATCTTCATGTTCCTTTGTATTTAAATTTTTAACATGTCTATATAAATAATTTATTTCTGCACCTTTTTATATTTGAACTTCCTTGGCCATATTGCTCAGCATTCTTATTTGTGCCAGTACAGGAAATTGTTACTGATTATGTTGAACGTGAAGCATTATCTTCAGTCCATAGAAACACATTTCTTCCTTAAATTTTTTGAGACCAAGTTCAGAAGCCATTTTTTAAAATGAATGAATTTGTTCTTAACAAATTAACCAATGCACAGAATTTAACTAATCATGAACTGAAGAGTGGAAATTTGGTTTGAGACAATCGAGAACGTGTACAACTACCTCAAAATTTTAAGTCTTTGAGTGATATCTTATATCTCTCAGTTTCTTCATTACTAGCTTCCACCGTTTTCCTTGATCTTTAGTTGTTCATTTTTGCTTGAGCACTTTCCTTCACAGGGAGGTTAAAACTTCACAAGACACACATTTATTTTGAAATGTTTTAATTTTATTAACATTAAGCTGTCTATTAATTTGGCATCTCTCTCTCTCTAGCCAGGAAAGCAGAGCACGATAAATTAAATCCTCTCTTTCGAGTATTTTCTTTTCCAGGATAACAACTTCCACTTTTCTCAACAAGTCCTCATATGCGTATTTTCTCATTTTACAAACTCCTGGTTGCTTTCTTTTTATTTCAGACCAGTAATTCTCAACCTGGGCTGAACATTTGCATCACCTGGAAGCTTTTTAAAAATAGTAATATCAGGAAGTTGCATTATATTTTCACTGGCCTCATTAACATGGAACATATAATCTCCAGTAAATACAGGCACATGTTCTGTATGTGAAGAACATGGTTTCAGAGTTTCAGCTTCTAAGTGAAATTATTGTACGGCCTGAGGCATATTTTTCCCTCCTGTGAGTCTCCATATTTTAATGAACATATAAATATAATTGTGTTTGCCCTGCTTATTATTTCACGTGGTACCTGGGAAGAACAAATGTTCTTTGTAAACTGTAAACATTTATAAAATGTTAATACTGTATTATCATCATTTTAAAAACATAGATTTAGATTACATTTTTTTTTCAGGGCTGCACTGGCGGCATATGGAGGTTCCCAGGGTAGGGGTCAAATCTGAGCTGTAGCCACTGGCCACAGCCACAGCCACAGCAATGTCAGCTCCGAGCCACATCTGTGACCTACCTACCAAAGCTCACTGTAATGCCGGATCTTTAACCAGTTAGCAAGGCCAGGGATTGAACCTGTGTCCTCTTGGATGCTAGTCAGATTCATTTTGGCTGAGCCACAACAGGAACTCCTAAATTACTTTCTGATAGTTCTTATTGTCCACATGTCTGCTTACTCAGTATACTTCCTAACTTCTGTAGCCTCTTCTAGCCTTGAGATAGTCTTCCCTTCTTCTTTATTTAAGTGAATATAAAACTCAAAACTTCTCAACAAATACACACGTTTGTCAATAAAAAGAATAAAAAGGGAATCTAGGTTATTAAATGGCCCTTTTGGTTTAGTCATCACTCTACTGACTCTTTATTTCTTTTACACTGAATATACATGAAACACTGTTTATCTTTAGCATTTTTATTTGTTTTGCATTTAGCTAAGAGTACCATTCTGCAATCAAGAGAAAAATTTTTGAGTCTTTGCTCTTTAAAAATCTTCTGTGGCCTAACAATGTAGAGAAAGTACTTGGAAAATAATAATGAGGCATATGAATTTAATGAATAATAAACATCAAGATGCATTAGGAAAAACTATTTATAATCATAAAAATCCTGTACAGCAGAACTTGACACATTGCAACTATAATACAAAAATCTTTTTAGAAAACTGAAAAATCATAAAAACTTCAGAAATCCAAGGAAATGTATATATGTTCTAATATTTAAACATTTGATTTATATTTTAATTTATTCATACCCTCTGCTTACCTCTTCCTTCTTCAAAAACTTGATGCTAAAGTGCAGAAGAGATGTGAAACAATTTATATTTCGGAAGTTTTCCTAATATGAACTATAATATGTTGGCGATGTACTCAATGTTTTCTGAAGCACTAAAAATGTCTGCTTTAGTACAGAAAAAGTTAAAGTGCTGGAATATTATTTTTAAGTTGGGAGTCCAAATGATCCCAAGTTTATTTTCATTTTCAGGGGTTTTATTCAGTTTTAAATTGGGAGTCCAAATGATCCCAAGTTTATTTTCATTTTCAGGGGTTTTATTCAGTTCTCTTTTTTAATTTGCTAATATTAAGGAAAATTTGTCATTAAACAAATGTGTTACTAGTTCTGTTTCTCACAATGTAGTATTTAATATACTCCATTAGCAGTGAAATAGAGCCACATTAGTAGAATGTTATATTTTTAAAAGAAAGATGAATCAAATACCATTTTTATTTTTCTCAAGTAAAAATTAGCTGAGTCTGTTTGATTTCCACCTAATGAAAGTAAAATTCTATTCAAACATTGAGCAGTCTAGCATATTATATTGTGCTGCTGTCGTCATTGTTGTTACTAACTTGAAAACTTGATTTAACAAAATACGGAGCTAAAATTATTCATTCCTGAAGGTTCTCCCACCATCAGTCTTAGCACAGCTTGAGCTATAGTTAAATTTTGTTACGCTCATGACCCAGACTGATCAATTAAGTCAATGATTTCTGCACTTATTTACCTAGCGCTATAAAAGCACAGAGAAATTTCAACACATACACTAGAACGTTTTGGAGTATCAACTAAAGCCATGTATCACAATACAAAAATTTCTTTAAAAGTACTAATTTTATAGGGTATTCTATAATTTATCTCATTTTAATGTTACAGAGCTTTATATTTCTCACCATGGAGAAAAACTGATGACTCAGATAATATGTTATTCCTTGTCCTCTCTGATACCCTTGCACTCTCGTATTTTCAGGTTGAAGGTACAAATCATATTGGAATTCAGTGAGCAGGGAGAATGGTAATAGAAGCAGGGGACCAGGTCACATATGGACTTCTAGGTCATTGAAAAAATTTCAGCTTTCGCTCTAAGCCTAGAAACCTTGGAGGATTTTAAACAAAGGCATGGCATGGTCATGGGAGTTCCCATTATGGCTCAATGGGTTAGGAACCCAACCAGTATCCATGAGGATTGGACCCCGCTCAGTGGGTTAAGGATCTGGTGTTGCCACAAACTGTAGTTTAGGTCGCAGATGTAGCTTGGATCCTGAATTGCTGTGGCTGTGGCATGGGCCTGCAGCTCCAATTCAGCCCCTAACCTGGGAACTTCCATATGCCACAGTTATGACCCTAAAAGAGAGAGAGAGAAAAAAAAAGAAGTTAAAGCAGAGACCACTTATAAGATTATTGAAAGCATCCACATAAGAGATAATGTGACTTGGACCAAGTTTGTAGGAATAGGGGTGAGTAGATGAATATATTTTTTAAAAAGACGGAAGACCCAGAAATATTATTCAGCAATTAAAAATATGTATTGATATGTGCAACAACATGAATGTGTTTCAGAAACATCATTCTAAGTGGAAAAATGCCAGCTATCAAAGATTGCATATTGTGTTATTCCATTTATGTAAAATTATAGAAAAGGCAAAACAAGTGACAGAAAACAGATCAATAGTTTTCTAGGACCAGGGGTGGGTGTGTGGAAATAACCACAAGGGAGAATGACAGAATTTGGGGGAGTGATGGAAATGCTCCACAATTTGGATATGGCAGTGATTGCTCATGGAAATGTACACTTAAAGTGTGAATTTTATTATATGTAAATTATACTTCAGTAACGCTATAGAGAAAAAAATTGCATCAAGTAAGATTTGCCTACAGAAGTGGTATATTAGAAAAAGAAATATGGCAAAAACAACTGCAATATTTTTGGTCTCAGCTGCTGATGGAAAATCATCATTTTCTGATTAGCTGTTAGGTAGAGATGAGGTGTGGTATGGTAAAATGAGGTTCGGCTGGGGGGCCGGGAATTTCAATTTTGGATGTGTAAAATATGAAATCCTTTTAACACATACAAGTGGAGATGTCAGTCAATTAGATATATGAATCTGGATTAAAATAAGTATAGTCTGCAGATCTTCACTGAGGACTTTACTATGTATAAATATAAAATTTAAAACCAGAAAACTGGAAAAAGACAATATTCTCTATCAATGAATGTTGATACAGAAGAGAAGAGGGCCACTAGAATAATTTCCAGATTCCTCTGTCACTTGTCATTTCAACTTAAAATGTCTGTAAGCTGACAGAACACTCTAAACCAGCTATAATGGAAAAAAAAATAAAAATCATTATAAAAAATAAATTTTATTAGAAAATATAGTGGAACCACAGAAAAGTTTACAAACTAATATAACAAAAAAACAATGTATACACTGGCAAAATTAAACAAATAATCACAAAATAAAAAAAATGTCTGGAAGTCTACTCTACCTGCCCAGCTAAACTGCAGGAAAATGCCTGGATAAGCACCTGGCTAAAAAGATACTCATTAGCAATAACTGTTGATTGACTGTACCTTAAGATCATTCAGCATTGAAAAGAAAGGAAAAATAAAAAGGTCAAGTTAGTGTCCTTATCTTGAAGATGATTTTGAGAAATTACAACTTGAGGCCATAAATACTTTACAAATGAAACAGAATCTACTGTACTCCTACCAGAATGAATCAACAAAAATCTTATTGATTATTAAGAACAATACAAACCCCTGGCCCCTTTATGACTGAGTGAATCAGGATTGGAAAACAGTTTTACTTTGCCCTCTCTGCTCAGCTGTCTTTGACTAGGGATATCCCGTAACCCAGTGGTCCATTTTGTGGATCTACTTCTTTATTTTGCTTGGCAATACCAAGCCTGATAATACACCTGTCTTGTTATCGTCTTCGTATCGTATCTGATACCACTGGCCTTATGGTAGATCCAATATTTTAGTAAGCAATTGCTTTCGTCTTCTGCTAAGATGTTTCCCTGGCAAGCATATTCTGTTTTGTCCTACCAAATGGGTCTAACTTTGAGGCATTTTTGAATTGATGCTGGTTAGATCGGAAATCTTTGCCACCTCTCACCACTTCAGAAAACATAATTTTGAATTATGATGTCGGCTTGGTTCTGGAAAACCAGTCAAATTTTTATGAATAGGAGTTCCTATTGTTATTCAGTGGGTTAAGAACATGACTAGTGTCCATGAGGATGTGGGTTTGATTCCTGGCCTCACTCAGTGGGTTAAGGAAACAGCGTTGCTGCAAGCTGTGGCATTGGTCATAGATGTGGCTCAGATGCTGCATTGCTGTGACTGTGGTGTAGACCTGTAGCTGCAGCTCCAATTCTACCCATAGCCTGGAAACGTCAATATGTAAGTGCCCCCGCAAAAAAAGAAAAAAATTATATCAACCAAAGAGTATTAATTTCATCATGTTAGAATTAAATTTGGATACTTTTAAAGCCATTATTGGTTTTCTGAAAGTATTTCCTTTCCCTAGTGCTTTTTGTTGTTGTTGTTGTTTTTTTTTTTTGGTTGTTTTTTTTAGGGCCGCGCACTGCAGCATTGGAAATTCCCAGGTTAGGGGCTGAATCAGAGCTGCAGCTGCTGGCCTATGCAGCAATGCCAGGTCTGAGCTCGGTCTGTGACCTACGCCATAGCTCGTGGCAATTCCAGATCTTTAACCTGCTGAGTGAGGCTGGGGATCAGAGCTGTGTTCTTATGGACACTAGTTGGGTTCGTTACCGCTAAACCATGAAAAGAACTCCTCCCTTGGTATTATTGTTCATGATGTTTATGATGCAAGTTTGGTATCAAACTCAATGCAGTACCGATAGATATTAATAAATCATTGCCAGTTCAAACTACTATTGTCCAGTTTGAATTACATATATAAACTTATATTCAGAAATCTGTATTTCTGTATGTTGATATATATATATGTAAATACAAATGTACATATATATATTTGTGCATATGTATTTTCATTTAATATTAATCACTGATAATCACCCTTTGTTATAGGCTAGGCTTTACCTAAGCAAGACTTCCCTGGTTTTTCTCATTCTACAGTGCTATACTTAGCACTTTTTTAATAACATTTTCTTACTCTCTGGTAGGTATTTACCAAAGGTTACTATATTAATTATATAATGTAACTTCCCCATTGGATTAATGGAGATATTTAAACTGTTCCATGGTGAAACTGACAACTGATCAATACTCAGGTCGGAAAACTGGTTGTTTAATATATGTGTATGCTGTTTCATTACTTCCTAGTATCATATCATGTCATACTTGATAAGTACTAATAATAACATCCATTTCAATCTTATTTTATATTATGTACTTAAGAATATTATGCTTTTAATTTGTAGAGAAGCAATGATATCTTTGTTAGAATTGTTTACTTTTGAAAAATGGATTAATCCAAAGGAGTGTAAATTTTAAGCATTGTAAACACTCCTTTGTTCATCAACTATGTTGCTTCTCCACGGTAATTTGTTGGTGAGTCATTACTTCACTGTCTTTTTCAGTTACTCTCCAGATGATATTTACTCTTAATAATTGTTGAGTATTCTCAGATATTCAGTTATTTTAAATTTGGAAAGCCATGGACAGTGGAGTAGAAATGGTTGTATTAAAAACAAACTAGAGATACGTTGAAAAGTAAATCAAGCTGTTACTAATGCTAAGAAATATTTTGACCAGAAATAATGAAAGATATGTAATATTTAAATGACATCCTTAGTTTTGAGTTATTAATCTTTTTAATGTGCTTATATAGGGCTTATATAAATAATTTATTACCTATCTGTAAAAGCTTAAAAAATTGGTGGCGAAGAGGATATTGGAAATACCCTACTAAAAGAAATGCTCACCTCTCCATTGAAGAGTGAATATATCTTCCCAATGGAGGCTCAACATAACTAAACTTGCATATTTTCATTGAAGAATCACAGAAGAGAGAGATAGAGAACATAATGTGTCAACAATCAATGCACCTGATATTTTAAAAAAGTATATCATTTTAATCACCTTAGCCCAAATTATTATTCTAAAGTTGCAATCATGGTTAGCCTGTAAGATTCAACCTTGGGGTGAAATATTACTTCTAGATTTATAACTGACAGGCTTCATAGTTTAGGAAACACTTGGTTCTTCACCATTTAATTTTTAAAAATTAAATGACAAATCACTTAAAATTTAAAGAACTGAGTTATGAATCTTTCACATACTTCAAATAAGGCATATTAACATCAGGAAAAAAAAAGAAAAGACTAGGCATTTTGTCACAATGAAAAGGTATTTGATTTTTTTTCTGAAATATATCATTAAAATTTGTTAAAAAGATTAAAACAATTTGACTATTTGACATACGTGTATCCTCACCAAAGAAAAATGGCAGTTTTGCTAGTACTTTTTAAAAAAATACTTTGTATCTGGTACCCAATCAAAATTAAGCAATATAGTTTACAAAAAAAATTCTAGAATATATATAATAATCACTTCAGCAAATGTTGAACACTTACTGTATGTAAGTCACTGTATAAGACTTTCTTAGAAATGCCAAATCTCAGTTCTAACTCCATACATGCTGAATGTGAATCTCTAGTTAACAATCTCCCCATGTTACTTGAATGTACATTAAAGCTTGAGTCAGATACTATGGAAAAATACTCAGAGAAAATGACAGTAAAAAAAATGAACTCTCCAGTGGCAATATAGTCAGTTTACATATAAATGTAAAATGTGTTGGAAACAGAGAGGAGTGATTGTCCTGTAAAGCAGATCTGTAGCTTAGGCTGCTGGCTGGATATAGAAGGTATGTGGACAGAAGACTAATGATTTCATCTTTGAGTGTGTTGCATTTGACTTGCCTTTGAGCCATATTTTAAGGGTACGTGCTTAAGGGGAAGATGGACATATGAGTCTAGAGATCAGAAATTGGTTCTCAACTGGAGCCATTGATTTGGAGATTGGTGGCATATTGATAGTAACTAAAGTCATGCAAGTGGGAAGCATTGCTTAATGAAAATGTATGAGGAGGAAAAAATATTTAAAGGCCTTGGAAACAATTCTTAGAACCACCAACATAGAAAGACATGCCAACAAATAAGGCTGCAAAGGGAAGCTAGAAAAAACACAGGAAGAGAATATAGATGGAGAAGTCAAAGGATAAGATGTTTCTAGAAAAAAGGCATCAATAGTAATATCTTAGTTTGGGTTGCCCTACAAGAACCTACAAAAAGGATTTGGGTGTAGGTAATTTATTGAGGAGTAGTTCCAAAAAGCAAAATAGGAAAAGAGAGAGAGTAAGACTAGAGAAAAGGGAAAACCAATTAAGTGTATTTTGCTGAGTTGTTTTCTAATATGGGCAAGTGTGACTTTGTCCTACTAGAGACCCTCTGAAGAACCATGCAGAATGCACTTTAAAAATTTTCTTTTTGAAGGATGGGAGGCTATGACATTAGTCATTAGACTCATTTCTCTTATTGGTTGAATGTTACCTACGTCTTTCCTCATCCCCAGACTCCCATGCAACTCTAACTTGAGCTGAGCAAGTTTTCTAAGCTACTTAGAAAGCTTTGAGACAGAAACCCTGAGATGTACCTAGGTATAGTTGGGAACAGAGGTGGGCCAGCTTGCCAGGATAGAGGGATTGCATGAGGCACCATTCGTGTCTGCTACTGGTGTGCAGTGATGTTCAGATACCACATAAGAAATCTTGCCAAGTATCTAATTATTGGTAATCACTGGGAATTATGGAAATGTAAGAGTATGTTGGTGGAGTAGAAGGAATAGACACTATAATTCAGTGTTTAAAGTTTCAGTGAAAAGACAGACTAATGAGTATGGATCACTCTCTCAAGAAACTGAAAAAAGGAAGGAGGAAGTAGGCTAGTAGATGCAGGGCTACTCGTGCTCAATTGAGAACCCTTTTTTGAAGACAGGAATATCATGTAGTGAATAAGGGCACAAACTATGGATCCAGATTGTCTGAGTTTGAATCCAGGCTTCAATACTAATTAGCTGCATGACTTTTCACAAATTATTTAAATTCTCTGTGCCTCAGTTTCATCGTATGTAAGGTAAACCTAATGATAGCAATCTCTTAAGGTTATCGTGAGGATTAAATGAGTAAATATGAGTTAACTGTTTAGTTGAGATTCGTAAAAAAGTTTGTAATATCCAAGCGCTAGATATTATTTTTATGATTATTAACTAGAGTGGTGAGTACATTTGAAAGCTCTTTGGCTGGATCCAGCACATAGAGAGAAACTTGAAGATACAACATAGAAATTATAGCAGTTAGAGTAATGTTTCTATGAAGGAATAAGGAGAGGATGTTCAAACACAGTTAAAAGATTAATTTCTAATTAGAGAAGACACCTTGCATTGTAACAGGAAGAAGGAAAGGAGAAAAAAACAAGTATCTTTCTAAATGAGTTAATAGATTTCTTGTGTGAAAGTTTCTGTTTCTTTTTGAAATTTTCTTTCTGTGAATGAAAGAATTTAAGAGAAGGAAATAAAACTGATTAAACAGTGTAGACTGTTTTAAACAGTCCTTTTGAAAAACAGGAAAGAGTGCTTATGTTACTATGCTATTTCAGTCTGTACTTTTGTTAGATTAAGGATCAAAATTATTTTTTTACCTGCAGACACGCACACATACACAGCACACACACAAGAAAAAATGCAGTGAGAGAGATCAAAGCCATTCAGTGCAGGCAAACACTCTAAAGGATTTCTAAAATATCCAAGCTCACATTTTAACTCTATTATAATGATAACAGTGACTGTTTAAATTTCCAGTTATCATCTATTCCACTGATTTTTATTCTGTAATTACTAAAAATTAATTTTCTAAGAATGTTTTACATGAACAGTTTATTTACTTTATAATTAAACATGTTATTCTCTTTGCTAAATACGCTAACCTCTCATCATTATGTTTTTCAACTGCTTGCTTCGTTAACTCTTAAGCACTGTTACTCTGACTTTAGGAAAACTTTTTGAAATTTGGACATTTTTAAACCAAACTGTAAGAAGAAAGAAAAAAAAGGAAATTTCCAACTTTAAGTCTTGCTTTTAATTTGATATATATTTTTTGAAGTATCTGGATAGAGTGTTAGGTTTCTGATCTTAGCAGAAATTTTTTCAGCTTTTCAACATTGAGAATGACAGTTGTGGGTTTGTCATACATGTATGTCCTATATTATGACATAGGTTCCCTCTATGCCCACTTTCTGGAGAGTTTTTATTAGGAAGCAGTGTTTGATTTTGTCAGAATCTCTTTCTGCATCTATTGAGATGATCATATGGTTTCTATTCTTCAATTTGCTGATGTGGTGTATCACACTGATTGATTTGCAGATATTAAAAAAATCCTTTCATCTCTGGAATAAATCCCACTTGATCATGGTGTATGATCCTTTTAATGTATTGCTGAATTCAGTTTGCTAGTTTGTGTGTGTGTGTGTGTGTGTGTACTTTTTTTTTTCCTACAGCTGCCAGCCTATGCCACAGCCACAGCAACACAGGATCTGAGCCGTGTCTGAAACCTACACCACAGCTCACTGCAATGCCAGTGCAACGCACTGAGCAAGGCCAGGGATCAAACTCACAACCCCATGGTTCCCAGTTGGACTCATTTCTGCTGCACTACGATAGGACCCCACAATTTGCTAGTATTTTGTTGAGAATTTTAGCATCTATTTTCGTTGGTGATATTGGCCAGTAATTTTCCTTTTTTGTGGTATCTTTGGTTTTGGTATTAGTGTGATGGTGGCCTCATAGAATGAGTTTGGAGTGTTCCTTCCTCTGCAGTTTCTTGGAATAGTTTCAGAAGGATGAGTGTTAACTCTTCTCTAAATGTTTGATAGAATTTGCCTTGAAACCACCCGGTCCTGGACTTTTTTTGTTTGTTGGAAGTTTTTTAATCACAGTCTCAATTTCAGTACTTGTTATTGGTCCATTCATCTTTTCTATTTCTTCCTGGTTTAGTCTTGGAAGATTACACCTTTCTAAGAATTTGTCCATTTCTTCTAAGTTGTCCATTTTATTGGCATATAGATGCTTGTAGTAGTATCTTATGATCCTTTGTATATCTGTGATGTCTGTTTTAACTTCTCTTTTTCAATTTCTAATTTTACAGATTTGAGCCTTCTCCCTTTTTTTTCTTGATGAGTCTAGCTAAGGGGTTATCAAATTCATTGACCTTTTCAAAGAGCCAGCTTTTATTCATTCATTCATTCATTTTTCTTTTTAGGGCAGCACCTGTGGCATATGGAATTTCCTAGGCTAGGGGTCAAATCCAAGTTGGAACTGCCAGCCTCCACCACAACCACAGCAATGCAAGATCCTTAACCCACTGAGCAAGGCCAGGATTGAACCCAGGTCCTCATGGATACTGGTCAGATTCATTACCACCGAGCCACGACGGGAACTCCAATAACGACCTTTTAGTTTCACTGATATTTTCTATTATTTTCCTTATTTCTAGTTCATTTATTTCTGCTCTGATCTTTAAAATTTCTTTCCTTCTACTAACTTTGGGTTCTCCTTGTTCTTTCTTTGGTTGCTTTAGGTATTAAATTAGGTTGTTTATTTGAGATGTTTCTTGTTTCCTGAGGTACACTTGTATTGCTATAAACTTCCCTCCTAGAACTGCCTTTGCTGCATCCCAGAGGTTTTAGATCCTTGTGTTTTCATTTTCATTTGTCTCTAGATATTTGATCTCCTGTTTGATTTCTTCAGTGATCCATTGGTGGTTTAGTAGCATATTGTTTAGTCTCTACATGTTTGCTTTAGAGGCAACACAAAAGATATTCAGTGAATACACTTTTGTTTTTATCTTCTTGTTTGTTTTTCAGTTTAAAAATTGTTTTTATATATGCTGAAAATGCATAATACAAAATATGTGTAATGATGAGTAAAAATAAATATCCCCTATTTTACCTATATTTGATTTAATAATCTAGGTAGTAATTCCTGTCGTGGCTTAGTGGAAATGAACCTGACTAGGATCTGTGAGGACACAGGTTCGATCCCCAGCCTTGCTCAGTGGATTAAGGATCCAGCATTGCTGTGAGCTGTGATGTAGGTTGCAGACATGGCTTGGATCTGGCGTTCCTGTGGCTGTGGCATAGGCCAGCGGCTACAGCTCCTGATTTGACCCCTAGCCTGGGAATCTCCATATGCTGTGGGTGTGGCCCTAAAAAGACAAAAGACACACATACACACACACAAATCTATGCAATGCCATTCTCCCTTTTTGCCTAAATATGAAATAATTAAATGAACACTGTAAATTATTAGTAAAGTAGAATATCCTGTATATGTATTGGTAAAATAATTTTTATCAAATATATTCTAAAAAGGACAGAATAATGTATTTTGGATGTCTTTTTTTTGGCAACTCATTTTATAAATATAATATATATATGTTTTAAATATATATCCCCAAATATCTGTTGATAATTATCCATAAAAATTTTATTATTTGAATTACTGCCATTTGCTCAGCATTTTATTATCCTAAAGCTAAATTTATTATCTAATGAAATCGCATGTAAATATCTTGAGGAACTGAGTTTCTATAAGCTAATATTAATTAATAAGTATATTCTTAGCCATCTGTCATAAAACTGGTAGTGTTGGCTAACCAGAGTATTATGATATATTGTATTATTTTTTAATGTTAATGCATAAAAAAATTAACTTTAAAATAAAATGTAGGAGTTCAGATTCCCTGTCTTAGGTTACCTGGCAGCATTTACTATCATCTCCAAAGACTGTGCAGCACTGCAGGAAGGAAGCTGAGTTTTGGTGGAAAAATCTTACAATAATCAGTTAATTCTAGAATTTGGAGTCTCCCTACATAAGAACTTTTAAAAGTGATGAAATGACAGTTATCATTACAGTCTTAAGTTATACATCGACATCCTACAGGTTGAGTCTGCTGTGGGCATGAGCTTCACTGTAAAAGATGGCCTGAGCTATCATAAAACACATTATACAGTAAATCAGTGCTTCCTGGGAGACAGGTTTCAGTTAAAAATTTAACTGCTTATATCCAGTATTTTATAGATTTGAGGATGGGAGTTAGAATAAAAAATGTATGGGTTCATTTGACTTGATTAGTAATTATGAATTACTAAATTTACTTTTTATGTTATGTGTTCTTAAAATGAAAAATACAACTTCTGATTCTTATCTCCCAGGCATCTTCAGTGTATAAAATGATGCCTGGATACTTGAAGACTATCTATCCTTTTAGGTATACACATGGCTATCTTGGTAACGAAGAAAACTCCTTTTATTTTTTAATATAATACATAATGTAATACATAATTTTTTTCACTCCCTTTTCTAAATAACCGCTTATGTCCTAATCAGTTAATTAGCCATTAAGCTTGAGACAATGATTCTATCATATTTCTTATATACTCTCCATAGCCCTAAAAATAGCTTATTGAATAATGTCAAACTTAAAGAAATTGTCACAATTTCAAAATCTTGACAGAAAAAGTTGAAATAAGGCATAAGAGGAGTTCTCATTGTGGCTCAGCCGTAACAAACCCGATTAGTATCCATGAGGATATGGGTTCGATCCCTGGCCTCACTCAGTATGTTAGGGATCTGGCATTGCCAGCACTGTGAGCTGTGGTGTAGGTTGCAGATGAGGCTCAGATCCTGCATTACTATGGCTGTGACTGTAGCAGAAGCTGCAACTCTGATTAGACCCCTAGCCTGGGAATTTCCATGTGCCACATGTGCAACCCTAAAAGCCAAAAAAAAAAAGAAGGCATAAGAGGTACTGTCAGTCAACCAAGTACTTCATCGCTTAAAATCAAACTGCATATACTTTGCACATGTTTTTATTACCTTCTGCTATTTTTATAATTACTGTAAACATTTTTGGAATTATGGAAGGCAGTTTCTCTTTTACAATCAATAATTTCCTCCTTCTTATACTGTGTTTGGCTTAAGACTAATATAGATTTGGACAGAAACCACAATTCTTTAAAGAACAGAATAATTACCTCTAATTGCAGTGGATTAGAGTTCAGAATATTATATTTAATAAGTTTTCTCTGTGATAAACAATAATAACCAGTAATAATAAAATATGAATCCAAAATTTCAAGTCACATGGGAGAACCTTCCTATCTGGCATCCTCCATTGACGCCATCATTATAAATGAAAAAATGCAGAGATCACATTTTTTGTCTCTTTTATCTAAAGAATTTTCGGGAAATGCCTAACGAACTAGATTTGCAATCAGTGAATGCTTGAGAGCTTAATATGTATAAACACCTTAGCAGATTTGGTGGTGAACAGGACCGGGAAGGGCTGACACTTAGCAAGTTAGTCACAGGTGCTCTTTGCATAAGTAAGGGGTAAACTCAGCATTGTCTACAAGTGTAAGAGAACTTCACATAGCCTAAGGTGTCAGAGAATACTTCCCTGATGTAATAACCTTTGAGGGGAGAATTAAAAAATAAACAGATATTAGTCAGGGAATTATGTGGTGGAAGAACATTCCAGATTGAGGAAACAGCATGAGCATACAGCCAGCAGGGTAAATTTAAGAATATGAAAAACATTGAATATAGCAGACCATAGTGAACAAAGGGGTAGTGCACATGATTGAGGAGGAGAGCCCACATGAGCCAAGTAAGTTGGACTTGATCCTGAAGCCAATGGAAAGCTACTAAAAGGCTTTGAGGAAAGAAGTGACAATAAGTGTAGCATTTTGAAAAGATTTCTCTGGGTTGTGGAAAATGAATTAGAGCTGTAGGAAGTATGTGCAAATAGATTTGGAGAATGTAGTTAGAATTCTAGGGATGAGTTTAGAGGATAAAGTTACTTTGACTAAAATGATAATAATGATTATGCGAGGGAAACGTATTGAAACTTTTGGCAAGCAGAATTTACATGATCTGGTGATGCCTTGAGGATTGGGATGAAGGAGTAAGGGGGATACTAAAGTAGAAGTGATTCAGTTTTCTGGCAAGGGTAACATTTCATGAATATAAAACCAATATAATTATATAACAATATAATTAAGAGAGTTTTATTTAATTTTTGGAATTGCTTACATTTACTGTGCTGTCATTCTAGCTCTCTGCTTTTAACTAGAGCATGTCAGAGAGATGCTTACATTTGCTACTTCTATTTCCACTTCTTCGGTTTAGTCTCAAATCACTGCAGCCTGTTTTGAATTGCCCCACTCCTGAGACATGCACACAATCCAATGAAACCACTGAGAGCAAGGTCACCAAAGACTTTACTAATGAAGTTAAATCCAGTAGATACTTTTCAATTACCTTCTATTGTGACATCCTAGATTTTTCAGGACTAAAAGGAGGCCTTAAATTTATTTTTTAAAATCTCACCTATTAGTATATTTCTAAACTGAACACAACAAAATTGTGAAAATAAATGCTCAAAGAAAATGAAGAGATATTTGGAATTTAAATGAGTTGTACTAATTGTAGGAAATATTCAAGAATGTAGTGGAATGTAGAGAGATATAGGGAATATAGGGAAAGGAAGGGGGAAATTCAGTAAAAGAATATATGAAATAAGTGATAAGAAATATGGACCATATCCATCCAAGTGAATCAATTATCCAAAGGCTCATCATTCAGCTAGTGGTGTTCAACCTAGAATTCTGTATGTAGCCAGGTTATCCATCAAGTCTGAGTTTAACGGTGACATATTTTGACAAGAACAGGTTCAAAATAAAACCTATATCCCATTCAATATTTCTTAGCTGTTTACTTAGGGATTGGTTTCATTTAAATAAGAAAAGCATAGGGTCTAGAAATAGTCAACCCAACCAGGGATGTTGTAGAGGGAAGTCCTATAGGAAAATCTCTTGAGAAAACTCAGTAGATATGGATAGGATAGAAAGATTGGGGAAAAAAATGAAACTAAAATAAGAGCTAGTTGTGCAAGAAATAAAAGTGACTAAAAATCCATGAAACAGAAGGAAATATCATCAAATGTTCTACCTGGCATTGTGATATGTAGTCAGAGTGATGTAAACACTTTGTGGATTTGGTAGGTTCAATTATAGGTACAATTATAATCCGACTTTACATTGTAAAAGTAGAGATGACAGATGCTAGAAAGTAGGGTTGAAGGAGGGAGCTTGTTACTTGCATTTGGTAAACTTATCTAGAGTTCTGTGAACAAATAATAAAAATATAAATACATTATGTAAAGTTAGAGGGAAGAACTAACATTAGTGACACAATTATAGCATGGAAAAGGGAGTGAGATTATATGGGGACTGTAAGTAGTTAAACCACTTTGTTATGGCAAAAAGTCAGTAAGTGATGCCTGTAATTAATCCATATAAGGAATAGAAATATAATGCTTAGCTATACTGACAAAACACTTTTCAAAAAAAAACGGTGATGTGGGAGAAATGAGACTGGTGCGTTTGAAAATGCAGTGTGGCCATTTTTTATAAATCCTGTATTAGATCTCATTTTTAACATTGTCAAGGAGGAAGAAAACTTTCCTGTCTTACTAGTTTCTTCTGACTCTCTAAGAATTAAATCGACATGAACCAGTTAACGGGTAAAAATCTTATTTCTCATATGTACAGGAATCCCACATACTTGATAGGGTCAGAAAGTCCACATACAAGAGGGGTTCAGAGACAGAGATGAAATAAGGTATACACACCATCCTGGGCTAAAAAATGGGATGGGGCCTGGAGCTCTCAAAGACAGGAGGGTAATAATTCATGGGACTATAATAAAAGCAGTTGTGTAATTAGATATTTGCTTTCCATACAAATGGGGCCACTTATATAATATTTATCTCTGCTAATAACTCTTTTTCTGGGAAAAAATCCCCAATTTAAATTATTCTATGTAGTTAAGGGAGGGGCAGTAAATTCCCTTGAACCTACAGAATCTCAAACTCATCTACATGCCAAAGGACACATCTTAGGGAGGCCTGTTCTGAATGCCTGTAATATCATGTACACTCATTATTTATATACATTATTTTAAGTGTACAGAACATTTAAAAAATAAAAGTACACTAGAATTTTAAATTGTAATTGCTTTTTAGTCTTTTAGATCTGATGAGATGAAATTTGATTTTATATATTCAAGAGAGAATTGTATTTGCATCTTTGGTTTTCAAAAATCTTTTCATCAGTGATATGAAAGTCAACACATCACCTTTTGCATATGGTATATTGCAAGAATTAACAAAAACTTTGCAATTTTATCATTTTTGATTTTGCCAAGTTATATATAACTTCTAACACAGAATTTATTCATTATCTCTCTGCCACTATGAGTCTTCTTTAGAGATTTGTTTGTAATTTTTATTTCTTCACATCACATTAAGGTGATATTTTTATTCATTCTTGCAAGTCTTGTTATATGAGAAAAATATAGACAAAAAGAAATAGCTCCCGTTTTCAGTAAGTGTGTTCTAACAAAGGTTACTGCTTAACCCCCAAGTTTCTGGCAGTGGTCCAATACATATTTTCTTAGAATATATTCCTTTTGAGTACCTCCTCCCTTTGAAACTTTACCTTCTTTGGATTCTGCTAATCAAGCTTTTCTGGTTCTGCTTACATCTTGCTGGTTAAGGTGAGTTCCCTGAACTTGCTGAACTGACAAGACAACTGCTTTTACACTATTGGTTCCACTTTTTGTCTTTTTATTTCTTCATTTGATGGGTCTTTCGTGACCCCTTAGTCATGAACTACATGTATGTTTTCTCTTCTGAGCTATGTGTAACCATTAGGATGTGTCACAGGCATCTTAAATTTTACTTGTCAGAAACAATTTCTTTTCTTCCCCCTACTCTCACTCAGACATACTTCTTTATGTCCTAGGATAACACAGTACTTGGCATATAGAAGTGCCCCGTTGAAACACATATTGCTAGAATTTCTAACTCAGAGTTTCTGATTCACATAGTCTGGGGTGGAGACTACAAATGTGCATTTCTAGTCACCAGGTGATACTGGTAGTTTGATAATCACACCTTGAAAACCATTGACCCACAGAAGTCAATTAATACTTGCTAGGCCAATAATTACTGTGAATAAACAAGCATTTAAAATAGACTCAGAATTCAAACTGAACTTGGTAAATGACAAGAACTTTTGTCTGAAGGAACAAGGAGAATCATTTGGTGTTGCACCCTCTTGCTGTAGATCAGTAAACTGAAGACTAAAAGAATTGAATGATTTATGTGAGGAAAAATAACTAGACTCAACCAGGCCTGAATTTCCATGAAAATTAAATAACTTCATAGGTAACATTTGTATTTAGCTAGTCAAATATGAATGAATAAAATACCATTAAGTTTTAGTGCTGCCTCCTATACCCTTGAGATGCATGCAAAGAAAGAATTCTAGAGCTCAGTATGCTGATTAAGGTTAAGGATTCTTACCTCTCCAAGCAGTGTTTGCGTGAGCACTTTTTTTGTTGAGAAAAAGTAAGCAGAGATTTCTTGACACCTACTGGTCCTGACGAAAGCTGAAACCTTTATTTGGCCAGAACTGAAAGGACTTTCATCAGTGTCCTAAGTGTCCAACCTGGCAGCCCTGTTGTCTGAAGTTATTTTATTGTTTCCCCAAGTATGGATATTTGACAGAACTCACTAGACTCCACAGATGATACTCACATGAGGCTTTTATTCAAAGGCAAAAGACAGTGCAGCAGAGAAAGAGAATGTCACAAGCATCAGAGACCAGAGTGCCTTTTCCCAGCACTGTGCCTGTGGGCTCTATCTTTGGGCCCCTGGAACGTGCTGGGTCTCTGGCCTGATTCACCAAGTTCTATGCAAGGAGTGTTGGTTTGGAAAGAGCTCACCACCAAAGCTCTCAGTAGCTCTTTAATAGTTGAGTCAAATTAGTCAAACCACATCGGCTAGTTGCAAATCATTAGTGCAAAAGTTAGCGTGGAGGGGTCACCAGTGGTATTTCAGACCCTAAACAGTACATCGAATATCCTACTGCCCTCTTTTTAGCTAAGAGTAAAAATCAGAGACACCTATGTCTCTAGAAATAAAGATGGGGCTTTTCCAGTCCAGCTGCAAATCAACTTTATTCTACACAGCAATCTTGTAGAAAAGGCTACTGAAGCTTTTTTCCTATGGACCAGCTTTATGAGGGGTCAAGTAGGCTGAATCCCAGGTCTCTAGGGGTGGACTACCAAGGTTAAGTAGGCATAGAGATTCTGACCAATCCTTTTCAAGTACATACGTATGAGAAGCCACTCACACACAGCGACAGTGACGGCATCGGTGCCTAAATTCAGAACGCCTAAATCATAATCAAGTTGCTTCAGATATATATATATATGCCTGGAAGCTTTAAATACTCTAGGGAACAGTCTGGTGACCGAATAAAGGAATCTCATGTTTTTTTTCCTTTGAGAATACTAATCTCTAAAGGAGAATATCCAAAAATATGAATGTTATATGTAAGGAAAGTATGTAAAAAAATTTGAAGAAATACAATATAATGGATTGCTGTTTGTCATTACACATAAGTGTTATCAACTAACAATTAATAATTATGATGATTATGGGCAAAGTGTCTGGTCACCTAGAACTTCTAGTCTGAGCTCTGTTGTCAGGAAAATATTTGAGAGAAAAATTGTCATAGATAATACATCAAATGTATTGTGTTTAAGGAAGGACGTTTATTCCAGTATCTTTATCCAGTTTTATTATCTTTTCTTTTGTACTCACTTTTATGATCTATACAATGAAACTAATATTGGGGACTCTAATTTTTTTAAAGAATAATCTTGTGACCACCTGTATTTGAAATATCCGGAGACTATTTCTCAAACTTAAATGTGTATGAGTTATCTAAGGAATCTTTCTAAGATGCACATTCTTATGTCATAGGTTAGAGGTAAACTCTGAAATTCTCTTCTAATAATTTCCCAGGTAAAATCCATGCTTCTGTGCTCCTGTTTGAATTACAGGGATTATTTTTTAAATGTGTATGTATATGAATGCGTGTATAAATTTAAAAAGACAGATGCCGCAGTGGAATGAAGGTCTGGAGTTAAGCCTGCAATCCCACGTGCCTAAAAGACTACCTCACCCCAGATTCAGAAACAATCAGACTTAAGAACTGCTTACTTAAATGAACTTAAATGTTTAAGTTTCAGCTCTTAAATTATGTGAATCTATCTCATCCAATTTTTTTTCTAAGTCCTAGACCATAGTATGGCATATTCTCTTAATTTATAGGGCATCAGTGTTGCTTGAGTATCTATGACTTGTGAACAGTTGCCAAACTTTCTGCCTCCAGATTCAAATTTTAATTAGGTCTGATCTTTTGCTGTGAGGTTTCAGATAAAACCTTTTGTACTATTCAAAGTTAGGAGAGTCTTTCCCCAAATGAAGAGTGAAACAATTTTATAATTCTAACTCAGCTAAAAAATAAAAAATTCCAAAAACATAGCATCACATTTTTTTGTCCCGCCTTATCACTGGCTTTTCTGGAGCTCCACCCTTAAATTAACTCTGTACTCCTTCAGGCTTCCTCTCCATAACATCTTGGTTTTTTATAGGAAATGTTTACCTAAACAAATACCTTCTTTAATGCCTATAATGTATGTGACAGGGTAGGTATATTATAACCTAGTACATTAGTTCCTTCCCTTTAAAAGATAAAATTATTCGAGTATTATTGAATGCAGCGCAACAAAGTAGCATCATGATTTTTCATACAGCCTAACGGTGTTTTCTAATTTCCTTTTCTCCTTTCCCTACAGTATAAGCAAGTGGAACAGTACATGTCATTCCATAAGTTACCAGCTGATATGCGTCAGAAGATACATGATTACTATGAACACAGATACCAAGGCAAAATCTTTGATGAGGAAAATATTCTTAATGAACTCAATGATCCTCTGAGAGAGGTAAGATTTATAGTCCTCCCATCTCCACATGCATAGTCATTTTTTTTAATCTCTTTTCCTGGGAAAGCCTCAAGTCCACGTCCTGACACTACTCAAAAGAAAATAAAACAACGTTAACCATTTTTTTTTTGCTCTTATTCTCTTTTAGGTTCTCACATTTACAAGCTCTTATATTAAAAAATAACCAAAAAATTGTTCTCCTGGAGTCCCCATCTTGGTCCAGCAGTAATGTTCCCAACTAATGACCATAAGGATGAGGGTTCGATCCCTGGCCTCACTCAGTGGGTTAAGGATCCGGCATTGCCGTGAGCTGTAGTGTAGGTTGCAGATGTAGCTCAGATCTGGTGCTGCTGTGGCTTTGGTGTAGGCTGGCAGCAATACCTCCGATTAGACCACTAGCCTGGGAACCTCCATATGCCACCGGTGTGGTCCTAAAAATACAAAAAAAAGAAAGGAAAAATTTTTCTCCCAATTATGTTTCTCAGGACATTGTTCTATGTTCTGTATCCTTAGTTACTAAGTTCCTTAGGGTACCCTTATTATCTGTATCTTCCCAGTCTTCCACTCTTATCTTACGCTCACCAAACTGTTTTGTTAACTTCCTTTTGATTTCTACTTTCCTCCTCTCTTCATTTTCCCTGTTCATCTCCTGGACCCTGATCACAGACTCACCTGACCTGTTGTGAGTAATTGATTTTCTGTTACCACATCAAAACACTTTGCCGCATCGATAACCACCTCTTTGCCCCCTGTCTCCTTTACACCCTCCCTAGAAGTCTTTCTTCTGTCCACTGGAATGTTCACGTCACTCCCAGATGAAAAGAACATTGTATTGATTGTGTTCCTTACACCATTTTGCTCTTTCTCCTTTTACCACCAACCTTCTTAAAAGATGACTTCACAGTTATTGCATTGTGGTTCAATATCCTCTTGTTTATGAAAATTTTTTCCTTGAAAATTATCTGTGACCATTTAATCATCAAATCCTTTGTCTCTGAGCCACTGGTGGTTCTTTTAAACTCTTAATAATACACATATCCCAAATCTCTTTGGAGGGCTTTCTTTAACACCGAGCCAAAATTGAGATATTGGCTTTTCATTCTGCATTTTTGAATTTGTTCTCTTACTTATTTCATCTCACTCTCCAGTTCTATAAATTTGAGCTCCAAGTGCTTGCCATGAGCTCTGTTTTCTTAATAGCTATATGATATCCCTTGCCCCAAGTATATGTAATCTATGTATTAAAGTCATTATCTTCCATCACTAAACCATTTATCCTTTGAAGTGTCTCTCTGTAAATGCTTTAGTAATTCTTTCAAGTCATTTGGAATGTAAAATTTTCATCTTTTTAAAAATTTTTTTCTCCTCTGTACATCCAATCACTGAATAGCATCAATTCACTGTGACAATATTTCTTACACCTATGCCCTCATTTCCTTTCCCAGCTCTATGCCATTACCCTAACTCTGTTCGTCTCACATGGGATATAGGCACTATCCCTTAGTTTACCTTTCAGCTTTTGGTCTGTTTTTTCTAACTACTGTTTAAAGCAGTGATGTCAGATTAATCTTCTTTTACGTGTATGAGCTAGTCATGTCTCTGCTTAGAAATTTTCTGTCTTTATATTACAAAATAAATACAGACTCCTTAGGCCAAAGGAGTCATATTCCAGCCCTTCTATGCTCTGATCCTGGCCAAATCTCCAGCTTTATTTTTCCCTGCTACCCTGAATGTTCCAAAGTGGCCTAGAGCCAAACTATGCAATTTACTGTTTCACAAAAATCAATTCTAATTTCTCAGCTTGTAGCATATATTTCCCAGATATGCTTCTCAACTCTTGACAAATACAATTCAAATAATATTTACCTTCTTTGATTTTCCAGACTAGATCTGGTCTCTCTTTTCTGTGACCCCCAGAGCACTGAGTCCATAAAAACTCCTGTGCTACTTATTCATTCTATTATCACAATTTTTCCACATTGTTTTCCTCAACTTTTGTCTTGAAAGTTCCTTAAGTGCAAAGACTATTTAGTCTATATTTAAAATTCTTCTTGACATTCTTAGTATGTGTAGTCTATATAATATGCAATAAATATTTCCATTCCAACTAGCATCTATACCATTTCTAACTATTCCTAAGTGACTGCATCTATCAAAAGTTATCTATTTTTTTAAGCCTTGAGACAACAGCTAAGAGTTATAAATAGAAGTAAATATCTGCCGTTGGTTAGCTTATTTTCTCTACAGTGTCCTCAATCAAATAAGAATATATAAATCTTTTCGCTTTGAGAAATTTAATTCCAACTTTGTATTTTAAAAAGGAATATATCATTTTTTAAAAATCCATCAATAGGCTTTTCTTTATCTCTTTGTTGGGTTACAGAATTTGTTTAAATACAAATTCTCTTCACTAAAAATCAGACGTTCAGGACACTGGAACCAAGCTGGGCTGTTGAGGGCCTGGCAGTTTTCAATGGCAGGGCAGGACAGGTCAGAGCATGGAGACAAAGGTAATTGAAGAGATAGTATCAGGGATTAAGATCAAATCAGGAGTTCCGGTCGTGGCTCAGTGGCTAACGAATCTGACTAGGAACCATGAGGTTGCGGGTTCGATCCCTGGCCTTGCTCAGTGGGTTAAGGATCCTGCGTTGCTGTGAGCTGTGGTGTAGGTTGCACACGAGGCTCAGATCCTGCGTTGCTGTGGCTGTGGCGAAGGCCGGCGGCTACAGCTCCTGTTAGACCCCTAGCCTGGGAACCTCCGTATGCCACGGGTGCGGCCCTAGATAAGGCAAAAATGACAAAAAAAAAAAAAAAATCAAATCAATAGGTAGAAGGAAAAAATAAAGATTTATTTTAGAGAAGCAGAAAAGTAAGTACTTGAGCATAAAATGTAAAACACTAAAATGCTTAAATGGGAAGTTCCCATCGTAGCGCAGTGGAAATAAATCTGACTAGGAACCATGAGGTTGCAGGTTAATCCCCGGCTTCGCTCAGTGGGTGAAGGAGCTGGCGTTGCCATTAGCTGTGGTGTAGGTCGAAGACATGGCTCCGATCTGGTGTTGCTGTGGCTGTGGCGTAGGCCGGCAGCTGTAGCTCCTATTCAGCCCCTAGCCTGGGAACATCTATATGCCATGGGCACAGCCCTAAAAAGGAAAAAAAAAGAAAAAACAAACAAAAGAAACTTAAATGGGAAGCATTCCTCAGTGCTACAAATGCTCACTGTAATGTAAAATCAGGATAACAAGAAATTTTTCTTAATGCTGTGTATGTCATTAACTACTCTAAACCATACTTTAATCTTTATTGGGAAAAAAATCGACTTTTTATTTTTAACCCCTTAAAAGATCATTGATAGATGTATCTCCAGTTTCCTCAATTCTTACAACTCAATTCCTATCATTAAGTTACAATAATTTTTTTCCTTATATTTTCAGATGTTGTAGGTCAGAGTCTCTATCTTTGCTTTATATTCATGCTTCATCAACAGAAAATTGTTGATAATTTCCTGGGAGGGCAATGTTTCTAATTGCCTCTTTGCCTTTCTTCATGCTACTCTCTCCATCTTCAATCCTTTCTACGCAGCTTACCTTCAGTTTTCCATCAAACATTCTTATGAGGCATGACCTTCTTCATAAATTTTCCCTGACCATTCTCTATCACTGTATTTATCATTTGTCCATTTGTCTCTTTCAAGACTATGAGTTTCTTGAGGATAGAGACTGTGTTAAAATAACTCTGTATCTGTAGTGACCAGTATGTGGTAGGAACTCATTAAATATTTCTAAGTAAATGGCCCTTAACAGAATTATGAATAAAAACAGGATTAAAAATCATATGGATACTTTAAAAAAATTAGAGATCTTATACAGAAGATGTAAGATACACACACACACACACACACACACACACACACACAAAGGAATGTTACTCAGCTGTAAAAAGAATGAAATAATGCCATTTGCAGTAACATGGATAGACCTAGAGATTAACACATTAATCAAAGTAAGTTAGAAAGAGAAAGAAGAATGACATATGATATCACTTATATATGGAATCTAAAATACGACATAGATGAACCTGTCAATGAAACAGAAAGACTCACAGCCATAAGGAACAGACTTGTGGTTGCCAAGGGGGTAGGAAGTGTGGGAGAGGGAAGGACTGGGACTTTGGGATTAGCACTTGCAAGCTAGTGTGTATTGGATGGATAAACAACAAGGCCCTACTGCATAGCACAGGGAACTATATTCAATATCCTATGATGAACCATAACGGAAAATAATGTGAAAAATAATATGTATGTATAATCGAGTCACTTTGCTGTACAGCAGAAATTAACACAGTATTGTAAATCAACTATATTTCAATAATTTTTTTTTAAATTTGAGGTCTTACAAGTAGAAGCATGAAATACTCAAACACTTAACATCTTATAAAAGTGAATATAGGAATTCCTGTTATGGCGCAGTGGAAACAAATCCGACTGGGAACCATGAGATTGCCGTACCTGCCCTCGCTCGGTGCGTTAAGGATCCCACATTGCCATGAGCTGTGGTGTAGGTCGCAGACACAGCTCAGATCCAGAGTTGCTGTGGCTGTCGCGTAGGCAAGCAGCTATGGCTCCGATTAGACCCCTAGCCTGGGAACCTCCATATGCTGTGGGTGTGGCCCTAAAATGACAAAAGACAAAAAAAAAAATTGTGAATATAATATTCTCCATTTGTTCATCTGCTCTTCAGCTTTTGTTCTTCTGGCCTCAGAATCACACAAAGTCTAAATTTAATGTTATGTTTAGTTCAGATTTTATTAGAAAGGGAGCAGGAAGAGGCGAATAGGAAAGGAAGGAAAGATATTGGCAGAGAGATAACAGAAGTCATCGTTCAAATAAAACCTGGGTCTAAAAAACCAGACATGTTTTATGAAGAAAAATTTAATAAGAACAATGGGAAATGTCTTGTTCCTTATTAAACTGGAGAATTATGTACCTGTCATATTCAGATCATGGTGGTAGACCACAAAAAAATATTTTTAGGAGTTCACATTATGGCTCAGTGGAAACGAACCTGACTGGTATGTATCCATGAGGACATAGGTTCAATCCCTGGCCATATTCAGTGGGTTAAGGATCCAGCATTGCCCTGAACTGTGGTATAGGTCTCAGATGTGGCTTGGATCCAGCATTGCTGTGGCTGTGGCATAGGCTGGAAGCTGCAGCTCCGATTCGACCCCTAGCCTGAGAACTTCCATATGCCAAAAGTGTGGCCCTAAAAAGAAAAAAAAATAGGAAATACTTTTAAATTAGTAAAATATATCATTCCACCTTTCAAAAGCTGTGTTCCAGTTTTGAAGAAAAGGCATGAATTTATGAAAAGGTGTAATTTAAAAGGTACCTGTTGTGTCTCTAGTGTCTAGAAAGTGCCTAGCACAGAGAAGACACTGAATAATTGATACAATAAATGTCAAATGAATGAAATGAGGATACTTAGGGAAAGCTAGTATTATTTGTCATCAATTTTATAATAAACGGTAAAAATACAAGATGTGCATTGTATATACTTCCCACATACAACTGTTAAATATAAATTCAATTTTGAGCAACAATTATCTTGTATTTTAACAAGACTTTTGACTTAAAATGCTTCATTGTCCAAAAAGCTCATTTTTATGAGAGCATTTTGCATAATTTTAGATGCTAATGTATAGTTAAGAACAGTGATGTCTACTAACACAAATCTAGGTACTCAGGAATGTATAAAAGTAAAGGGCAGATCAAACTTCGGGGTCTCAAAAACTTGTGCAAAAACTTATTGCTTGAAAATAGAGAAAGAAAATGAAATGCAATGTTCATGAATGTGAAAATTATTCCATACTCACAATTAATTCTATATTGTTACATCTAGTTTATTCCAGCCTTTCTTTCCAATGTGTTTGAATATTTTTAAATATGAAGAATCTCTAAGATATACGAAGAATTTCATTTGTGTGACCTTCGAAAGCTCTTACAAAAAATTCATGTCACACATAAGCAAGTTAATTCAGCTAATAGATATTTTGAAATTACTACTTTATTGAAAGCATTCTTCTATTTCCATTTTTATGCAGAAATGAGATGATTTATCTTTTTCATGCATTGGAGACAAATTGCTGAAACCCCTTCAACCAAAACCTGGCCCATTCTTACTATTCAAGTCTCAATGCAAGTGTTACCTCTGCAATAGGGCCTTCTCTAAGAAATTCATCTGAATTAATTCCCTTGCAGTCATTCTCTATCATATCAGCCTTTTTGTTGTATACACATCACTCTGTTGTCTTGTCCATTTTTATTTGTTTTCTAATTGTTTGTTCTGCTATAGGAACTGAGGATCCAAGAAAACAAAAGACTTTCTTGAAATTCCCACCATAGCTCCAGCCCCTAGATATAGTGCATGTGTAATAATTGCTTGTTGGATAAATAAGACATATTAAATAAGATTCTTATACTTGGCAAACCATCTCAAAGAATCATTGATTATTAGAACTTGGAGAAAGCATTTTATAGACACAACAGAGATGCTGGCATGGTTAAGAAAAGTGATGAAAAGTGATGCCCAGAACCATAAAATAATGTGGCCACACAATTTCCTTAATATCACTTTAGATTATACTATGAAAATATGGTTTCTAGTATATAACAAAATTATTTTTTGTTATGCACTGTATATTCATATGCACTGTATAGCTTTTATATATGCACTGTAAGCCAGAAGGTCCTATATTGCATATGGATGTATTTCTTTTATTTTTAACCTTCTCAAGATTTACATACACACATTAGTGATTTATTGCAGAATCAACCTGGGGGTGGGGGAATATCCCAATAGAACACTATTATAAAAGGTATTACATGCTTTGTTGAATCTCAATAATGTAATAACATTCATGGAAAAAATAGAAAATAACTTTTTTCTTACATCGTTATGCCAGGCATGCCTAGAGTATTGTTAGTGGCTCATAAAACAAAAGTTACTGGATTCCCTGTTCAAACCTAAGTAGTAAGTTACCTTAAGGTGTAGAAGATTCAGAGTGGCAGATTATGTTCTTCATCCTCGGGCTAGACGATATGACCTGAACTCTGGCTCCTCTGGCATTGTCAGCATTCTGAGAAGTGATTGTTAAGTCATCTTAAAAAATTATCTTCAATTCACCATGGACTAATATACATAGGACCAGAAAGTAAAGGAACAACTGCAATTTTCTGAGAAAAAGATGGTACTCAGAAACTTGGCATTTTAAAGCAGAGCCAGTCTTTTGTGATGCATTCATTATCTGTCATCTATAATCTTCATTCCCTAGTTGCTCTGCGGCTGTGCCTAATTAAAATTCAAAGCCTGCACAAATGACCTCAGTGATCTCTAGAAACCTCTCTTCCCTCCCAGTTGTTCCTGACCTGGCTTCCCCTGGAGAGCTCTCCTTTTCTTCTTCTTCCATCTGCTTATGATACACTCCTGTTTTCCACTGGTTGCTCAGAAGTATTCGGTTTCATTGGTTTGAAAAGTTTAAATCGCCTTTATGATAGTCTCAGTGCCATAAATAGTTATACTTTCAGTTATATATCAAATCACAAGTGGAAACCTACTGTGCAGCATCATGGTTAAGAGTATGGCCAGGGAGTTCCCGTCAAGGTCCAGTGGAAATGAATCTGACTAGCATCCATGAAGACGCTGGTTAGATCCCTGGCCTCACTCAGTGGGCTGCGGATACCCTGTTTCCGTGAGTTGTGGTGTAGGTCGCAGATGCGGCTCAGATTTGGTGTTGCTGTGGCATAGGCTGGCGTCTACAGCTCCAGTTGGACCCCCTAGCCTGGGAACCTCCATATGCCATCGGTGCGGACCTAAAAAGACCAAAATACCAAAAAAAAAAAAGAGTTTCCGTCGTGGCTCAGTGCTTAATGAACCTGACTACTATCCATGAGGATGCGGGTTCAATCCCTGGCCTCACTCAGTGGGTTAAGGATCCGGGGTTGCCGTGAGCTGTGGTGAGTTGTGGTGTAAGTCGAAGACACAGCTCGGATCTGTGTTGCTGTGACCGTAGCGTAGGCTGCCAGCTGTAGTTCCAACTCCACCCCTAGTCTGAGAACCTCCATATGCCACGGGTACGGCCCTAAAAAGACGAAAGACACAAAAAAAGAGTATGGTCTGGTTCTACCAGCCTCATTTAAATGCAGCTACATGCCTTACTAACTGTACAACTTTGGACTATTTCATAACTTACATGTTATTTCACTTTCCTCATCTTTAAGTGTGAATAATCATAACTAACTTGCAAAGATGTTGTAAGATTAAATAAGAAAAAAACATTCAAAGTTTTTTGGCACATAGTAAGTACACAGTAAAATGTTATTCTTGGTATTACTGTAATTCAATGAAGAATAGAATATTGTCCCAGCCCTTGTGGCTCTTAGAGCCTAGTGAGAGACAGAAATTTAAGTGAGCAGTTATAACTGGGTGTAAGTGCTATGAGAGAGTCATTCAGAGGGTGTTAGGCCATACACCAGAGGGGCACCAAGTCCACCCTTATCGTGTGTCTCATTTCTTTGGGAATTAATTCAAACAAACTGCTAATAATCTCTTCCCCCATTTTAACAGCCAGCCTTCTGGAGACAGTGCCTTAGCGTCAAAACTTGGCACTGAAATGTTAAGATCAGAGACTGATGATGCTTGAGTAAAAGCAGGCAGTATATTTAAAACTAAAAGTTAATTAGAAAAATTCAGTGAACCATTCCCTTCTACTTATGAGAGCCTTTTGGAATGTATACAAAGTAAGGAGGTCTATTTTTATCAAGATCAGATTTATACTGATTTGATTAGAGCAAAATGGCAAACTTAACAGTCAAGAAAGAGGTTAAGGCCCTTCTAAGTCTTTCTCCAAAGTTCAGAACTGATCTATTTTTAAACAATGGAGTGTGAAGAAGAGCCATGGGCTGAAAATAGGTACAGATCATGTGTCCCAGCAGAATATAGGACGTCAGTATATTTCATTTTCACAGAACATGAATCGGGCTGAGAGTATAACACTGTCCTTCTGACCTTTAATTTGTCGAATAGACTGTTAGGGAAGAAATCATAATTTGTATGCTTATTTATTTAGTGCAATTCTGAATCATTTTTTGAAGTACATACTTGGTTTTTTAAATGCCTTCTAAAAATGTATTTAGTTCAGATTAATTAAAATAGGCAAGAATGAGAGTATTATGAAGTTATAGAGGCATCTTATAAATTATCAGATACTTGTGTAAGAGACACAGTAACCAAAGTATAGAAAATTTATGTAAGTGGCCTCGTCTTGTTCATATTACCAAACAAAGAATTGGATATTCTCCTTTTTGGCCTAGAGCTTTCCCTCTGCACCCCTAGTTTCTAGAAAACAAATAGAAAAAACATTTATTGATTTCTTAATGTGAGCAAGATAATAGATTCAGGCATGATAGGAAGATAAAATGTAAAATGTGCTTTCCAATCTCTCAGTGCTTACTGTGTGCTTATAGAGACAAGATATAAATACGTTTTAAAAAACTATGATGAAAAATTAAAATACATTACTAAAAATACAAGAAATGTAGGAAGTCACATATGGTTAATTGCCAGAGAAAAGCAGACATTACACGCCAAAATTCAAAATGGATTAAAGATTTAAATGCATGGACCTGAAATTATAAAACTCCCGGAAGAAAACATAGGGAAAAAAAGCTTCTTGCCATGGGTCTTGACAATGATTTTGTGGATATGATATCTAAAGCACAAGCAAAATAGTAAAAAATAAGTAAGTAGGACTCCATCAGACTAAAAAGCTTCTGCACAGCAAAAGAAATGATCGACACAATGCAAAGACAACCCGTGGAACGGGAAAAAATATTTGCAATCCACACATCTGATAAGGGGTTAGTATTCAAAATATAGAAACTATTCATACAACTCAACAGCATGAAAAATTATCCAATTAAAACATGAGCAAAGAACCTGAAAAAACGTTTTTTCCAAAGAAGATATTCAAATGGCCAGCAGGTATATAGAAAGATGCTCAATTTCACTAACCATTAGAGAAATGCAAATCGAAACCACAGTGAGATATCACCTCACACCTGGTAGAATGGCTGTTATCAAAGGACAAGATGTAATGTGCTGGGGAGGATGTGGAGAAAAAGGAATCAGGGAAAACGGGAAGGGTCATGGCGAATACACTTTGTGTCACTGAGCAAAAGACAGATTACCCGGTCTTCTCCTTGATTTTTCCTAACATTGCTTCATTACTTCCCCCCTCACCCAATATTTCTCTGGGTGGCAATGTTTGTTTCTAGGACTTCAACTACTTCCTATATCATTTCTGTATAATTCCACTTATGAGGCCTCTGGAATAAGCAAATTCAGAGCAACACAGAGTAGAACAGAAGTTATCAGAGAGTAAGAGGTGGAAGAAAGGGGAGATTATAGTTTAAAGTTCACAGAATGTTGAGACTGAAAACTTTTAGGTATAGATAGTGGTGATGGTTATACAACATTGTGAATGTACCTGTGAATTGTTCACTTGGAATTGGTTAAAACTGTGAATAGTGTTGTACATATTATAAACATCTAAAAAATTAATTTTATATAATAGCACCCAGTCCTAGAACTCTAGTCCTGATCTCCAAAGCCGTTTCCATCTGCCTGTAGCTCTTGTCACCTGAATGACTGTGACACGTCACACTCAATACAAAAATAAAGCAAAATCTTTTTTTTTCCTGTAACTAAATTTTTTGGAATTTATTTCAGCCCAGACTGAAGAGCCCAGAAGTCGCTGTGAAGTGTGTAGGCTGTGTTCCATACCTCCTCAGAGTGGTCCCAGCTGGATCACGTGTATTACTCCTGCCACTGCCTCACTTTCAGAGCTGAGATGCTGCTGTCTTTTTTACTTTTATGCAATGTGCCTTTTATGTTAAAGGGAAATCAGTAAGAAGTTAAGCGTCATTTAAAAGTTATTCACTTTATGGAAATATTTTCTTAAGATATATCTATATCTCATCTTTACATTGCTTATAGTTTGGCTCTATCACACATTTTTCATGAACATATAGTTATATGTTTATTTAGTTTTGTTACAATCAACCTCAATTTTCCCCGTGGATATTTTTCTAATCCTTTTAAGATCTTTACCATTTCTCATATGCCTTTTTTTTCCCTTTTGTTAAAATTGAAGTGTAGTTGATTTACAATGTTGTGTTAGTTTCCAGTGTACAACAAAGTGATTCAATTATGAAATTCTTTCCCCTTACAGGTTGTTAGAGAATATTGAATATAGTTCCCTGTGTAGGTCCTTGTTTATTTTTGACTTTAAATGTAGGAGTGTGTATATATTAATCCCAAATTCCTACTTTATCCTTTCTCCTCTTTCCCTTTTGGTAACCTTACATTTGTTTTCTGTGTGTGTGAGTCTGTTTCTGTTTTGGTATCATAAGGAGATGTTGTATATTTATACATAGGATATTACTCAGCCATAAAAAAAGAATGAAATAATGTTTTTTGCAGCAACATGGATGGCCCTGTAGATTATCATGCTAAGTCATACAGAGAAAGATAAATATCACGTGATATTGCTATGTCTTGACAGATGCTCAGAGCGGGCAAATTCATCCTTCCTGCCATGCTTTGGCTAGCTGCAATCACAAAATACCACAGTGGTTTAATAACAGAAATTTATTTTCTCACACTTCCAGGGGATGGAAGTCCAAGGTCAAGGTGTCAGCAAGTTTAGATTCTTCTCAGGCCTCTCTCCTTGGCTGACAGATGGTCACCCTTCCCTTTGTGTGTCCAGTTTCCTCTTCTTAAGAGAATAGAAGTCAGACTGGGCTAGGCTCCACCCTAACAGCTTCATTTTAACTTCCATCTCCTCTTTCAAGGTCCTATCTCTAAATGCAGACACATTCTGAGGTACTGGGAGTTACAGCTCCAACCCATGAGTTTTGAGGTGTCACAGATCAGCCCATAAAACATGCAGTTCCCTATACAATCTAACTAAAGTGACAGACAAATGTTTAATAGGTTTTAGAGTACCTGCCTGGTTTTAGAGTGTGGCTTAATTTCCCATGTCTTTTTGCACATAAGCACATACTGTTAGGCAGGGATTATTTCTATTGCTGACCTGTTAATGTTGAAAATGAATTTAGGTGGATAATATTATAAAATTTTAAATACAGATTTTTATCAAAGTCTTCAAATCATCTCTCAGTCTTCTAATTCACTGTACTATCAGCTGCTCCTATTGTAATGCTATTTTTTTTAGTTTAGTTGTTTAATATATTTGCTATATTTGACAGTCCAAATAAATCTGTTTTTACCCTGCCAAGTAAGCTTCACTCCTGCTCCCCAAATCACTCTTACACCTTGCTTATAGTTTGTAGGCCCCTGGAATTTCACTCTGCTGGTATTTACACAAATGCTAACTGAGCCCTGGGATTCTGTAGTGGGGCAGAAATACTAGGTCTCTGGTGTGTAAAACTGTCCTTGTCAGTATACAGTTGTTTTCATTTAGGGTTTTTTTTTTTTGGTCTGTTTCTCCATCTTTCTTTTTTTCCTGTATAATCAAATTTAAGTGAATGCTGGGAGAATTTTTTTGTGATCTGCTGATATCCTGCATGGTACTTAACTGAGTAATACGTTTGTATATGGTAG
The DNA here is from genome assembly GCA_004024745.2 of Catagonus wagneri. Taxonomy (NCBI): domain Eukaryota; kingdom Metazoa; phylum Chordata; class Mammalia; order Artiodactyla; family Tayassuidae; genus Catagonus; species Catagonus wagneri. The sequence goes on from PVHT020000166.1 coordinate 20,088,495, forward strand.
GAAGGCAAAACAGTAAGAGTATGCTAAGATCAAATTAATTGCAAATTTCATTTGCATTCATATTGTAAAGTTTAAATGTGATTTTATATCTCAAAACCAAATTAGATGCATATGAGAAGTGTAACTACAGAAAACGTTAAAATTTTTGAATCTGTATCTCTTAAAATCCATCTTGTTCTGATCTATCCTTTACAAGCAGAGAGATTTCAGTTAAGCCACTTAATTATAATTTACCATTTGTATATGCAGAGATTTTAGGCTAATTACTTTTTTTTTTTTTTTGCCTTTTTGTCTTTTAAGGCAGCACCCACGGCATATGGAGGTTCCCAGACTAGGGGTCCACTGGCCTGCGACAGAGCCACAGCAACACGGGATCCGAGCCATATCTGTGACATACACCACAGCTTACAGCAATGCCAGATCCTTAACCCATTGAGCGAGGCCAGGGATTGAACCCACATCCTCATGGATGCTAGTCGGGTTCGTTAACCACTGAGCCACGACAGGAACTCCCTAATTACTTTTTAACTCATATGTTTCTTTAAGCTGAGCCCATGCCATGAAAAAGTTCCTGAGCCAGGAATCAAACCTGAGCTACATGTGACAACACTGGATCCTTAACCCACTGAGCCACCAAAGAACTCCTACACCCCTCCTTTTTTTTTTTTTTTTAACCTTACCTGAGGCATGCAGAGGTTCCCATGCCAGGAATCGAACCCACGCCACAAATGTGATAATGCAGAATACTTAACCACTAGGCCACTATGAAACCATCTTAACTCATAAGTTAAAGACTGTGAATGTGTTAATTAATAATACAGCTGAGTTTCAAAACAAGAAAGTGTGAAATATACTAAAGCTTGCCCATATTTAAGAGGCTATTGTAGACTATGTTTCTCTCTCTCCATCTCTTTTGGGTTTTTCATAATATAGTTATGATTAACACAAGATAGAATACTGTGTGGCCATTAAAAAGAATGGCAAGGAGTTGTCATTTTCGTCTACTGAATCCCTGTGCCCATCTTGACTTTATTCTTTAATAACCAGTTCCGTCACTGAATATTTTTTAAATTTGACCTAGTATCCTCTTACCAAATTACCTTGACATCTTTGTTTTTTTGAAATTTTGTAGCATATTTAGTCTCTACCACTCATTTGATTTCAACAAATATTGTTTTCAATACAACTGTCAATTATAATGGTTAATAATAGGTAACATTTAGTGAACTTTGTTAAATGTTTTCCTTGAGTTATTGAGTTTAATCATCACCCTTATCTATAACAGACTTGCTAGTGTTATCTCCATTTAAAGGGTGAAAAGATTAAGACTTGAAGAGTATGAGTCACTTTCTGCAAGCACTGAGTCAGTCAGTTTTGGAATCAGAGATTGAGTTGAGATACACCACAGACACACACACACACTGCAGAGAGAGAGAGAGTCTAACCTTTATTTTATTTTTCAAAATTATTTTATCCTGAATATATAAATATATATCTTCCTTCCTCAACTAGAAGTAAACTTTCAGATATCTAATTATTTTAGGAATCATCGTTTTCACATCTGACTGCTTATGACTTGAAGTGTGTTATTAAAAGCAGAGATTTTAGAGGCATATCTTCTGAAGATTGAGATTCAGATTCTCTGAATTTGGACTAGAGTCTTGTAAACTGTGTTTTAGAAAAATATTTGGGTTGTGATGACCGTTGTACAACTATAAATGTAATAAAATTCATTGAGTAATAAAAAATAAAAAATAATTTAAAAAAAGAAAAGAAAACTATCATAAATTCATTAAGGGAGGAGAATGCCATCTTGGCAAGTCACTGAAGTCATTTTTTTTCCTTATTGATGCTGTCTTCATGAGAGCTGTGACTTGAATATGTTCTGTTATTTCCCAAATGGTTCTACATCCCACCCAAAAACCCAAATTTTACCCCACTCTGGGCATCTTCTATGCACCTGTGTTGTGTTGGACACTTAAGCAGTCATTTCAGAAATGCCCCTTCCAGGTCACTAAGGAGTACTCAGAAGCTAATACAGATGTTTTTATTGTACTTATTTATTGCCTCACAAACTTCATTTAATGGTCTTAAAGGTACTGATTGCAGATGATGTTCTTAGAGCTTCTCAGTGAAGTCTTTTAAAAAACTGGTTAGTGATTTCCAGATATCGATTTACTCTTCTTACAAGTCCTAGGGTCTATATCTAATCTTTCCAAGAATCAACCTAAACAATTTTTACTCTTCTATGAAAGTTGCACATACTCTGTTTCACCTCGCTCTTCAAAGTATAAATACCTAAGGCACAGGATTTTGTGAGGATAAAATAAATTAATACTTGTAAAGCTTTGTTTAAAGAAATACCTGGAACCAGCAAGAATTCAATAAATATTGTCTCTTATTTTTATTGTGTTCATTCTTAAAATTATCTCTGCCTTAAAGAAACCCCTACATACTCCGTTTTGATTCTAACTACCCCAAGCTACTGAAGTGGAAAAAAAAGCAACACATCAGCAGCATTGTTTTATAATAGAATGTTCTAGGTGATAAAGTGTCATTTGATATGGATTTGACCATATATGTTTTACTTATTTCTAAAGTTAATATAGAGGTCTGCTTGTCTGTGTGCTGTTTGAATGTCTGTCTGATAAATGTTCTTAGAAGGAAGCTCTTGTATGCTCTGCACAGTCTAAAAATACAGGGTGTGTTGGGTGTAGGGATTTAGCAGTATAACAGCAGCTCTGTTTTGTTAAGGTTATGATTCATTATTGTAATGATGGTGATTATATTTATAGCTACTATGCTTAAAACTTTTTAGAACTATACAGTGTAAAATAAAATTATGTAGAATGAAGGTGAACTAAATGTTTCACAAAAATGGAACTTTCCACAATGATACTTTTCAGTAAAGAATTGAAAAGTATCATTGAAGGATACTAGAAGGAGCCTTCAAATTTCTTTTTAATAGCAAACAAGATGTTGCTTAAAATTTCCCAGGGTCTCAAAGTATGCATGATTCTAAAGCACAGATTTATGGTTAAAACAAATCTTTCTTGAAACAATCTAAATATATCAAATCCCATTTTTTCTTATTGGTGTAAAGTTAAACAAACTAGGAATCAAATTACCAACAAAATAATAACAATAAGAGATACCATTGAGAGCAAAAGGTCAAATCACAGATAGGGAGAAGATATTTGCCATGCATGTCCCAGCAAAAACCTCCTGTCAAGAATATAAAAAGAAGCCCTACAATAGAAAAAGCAAGGAAACACTTTACCAAGCAGACTATTCATCCAATATGCCTAAGAAAATGTGTATAACGACATTAATCATTGTGGGAATGTAAAATAAAACCACAATGAGAAAAAAAATTGAATAAGATATCTCTACGTAACCTACAAATAGCTAAAATTTTAAAAAGTGATAACATCAAAATTTTCCAAGGATATGGGACAACTGAAACTTTATATATTGCTGGTATATGAGAAAAATAATCCAGTCATTTTAGAAAACTTTTGACAGTATCTACCGAAGTTAAAAACATGCTTATCCTATTATCCAGCACTTCAGAATGTTCATAACAGGTTTATTTTATTAGCCTAAAATGGAAACAGCTGAATGTCATGAAGAGTAGAATGGAGAAATAAATTGTGGCTTAGTCAGATAATGGAACACATCCTGAAATATAAAAAAAGAACTGCCACCCTATAACGACATGGATGAATCACACTGACGTCATGATAAGCAAAGGACACAAGACACAAAAGACCCTGCAATGTATGATGCCACTTACGTGAATGTCAAGTACAAGTAAAACTGTGATAAGAGTCATAATAGCTAGAACCTCCGTGGTTGATTGGAAAGGAAAAAAGGAAGACTTCCAAGAAATGCCCTGTATGTGGATCTAGGTAGTTATATAGGTTCACATATTTGAAAAATTTACATAAGATTTATGTGCATTTAAGATTTGTGCACTTTACTATAGCTGTGTTATACTTTAAAAAAATACTCTCTACACTGTGACCCAACAATGAACATGAATAATCCATTAGCAAAATAATGGGAAAGCCTACTGAAAAAGGAAGACCTTTGGATCTTGAAAAAACTGACATCATATCAAAATAATCATTAAATGCAGAGTTGTTTGTTGTATTATGCTGCTTTTTTAATAGATGAAAGTTGATTTATTTGAAATCTAAATATATTTGTTTGTTTTCCCTACTTTTTTTTTTTTTGTTTCGGTTTGGTTTTTAGGGCTGCACCCGCAGCATATGGAGGTTCCCAGGCTAGGGGTCCAATAGGAGCTATAGCTGCTGGCCTACACCACAGTCACAGCAACTCAGGATCCAAGCCGCATCTGTGACCTACACCACAGCTCATGGCAATGCCAGATCCTTAACCCACTGAGCGAGGCCAGGGATCAAACCCGCAACCTCATGGTTCTTAGTCACATTTGTTTCTGCGGCGCCACGACGGGAACTCCACCTCTACTTTTTAATTTACTCAATCATTCATTTATATAGTATAGACTCATAGTTATTTATTATATGCTTTGGAGTTAAACCAATATTACATTAATTTATTTTGTTACTCAAATTGTTACAGTGTTAGTTTGGTAGCCTTTCAGTTGCCCTCTTTGAAATATCCTTTTCATCGTGAGGGGGTTTTTTGTTGATGTTTTCGTTTGTTTCTTCATTTGTTTTCTACCACAGCCATACTTTCTAGTGTGATAAGCTGCTTCGGGAAAGAAATAATTGTCTTGTATTTTTTAAGTTACAAAGTAAGCTTAGTACCTTGGTGTAGCTTATTATTAAGGTCAGGGCCATGCGTGTGATTCCTTCAGGAAGTGAGCATTGCTCAGGCATATAGACAATACTCGTGATGCAGCCCACACACATTGCTAAAAAGCCTCTTTATAACAACTGCCATAAAGAATCTGAATGGAGAGTAGAGCTGTTAATAACTGTGTTTTATTTAAGTCAGTGGGTTATAAGGACCCACGATTGATGGAGGTAGAGCTTTAAAAGTCTTGTGTTACTAATAGGTATTAACAACTTTACTAAACATGTTCTTTCTAAGAAAATATTCTGTAAAGAAATGTGATGAAGAAGAGCTTTTAAAATTTGGCTTAACTTCTAGACTCACTTGATTTTTTTTCATTATACAGACTTGTGGTTGCCAAGGTGGAGAGGGAGGAAGTGGAATAGACTGGGAGTTTGGGGTTGGTAGATACAAACTATTACATTTAGAATGGATAAGCAATGAGGTCCTACTCTACAGCACAGGAAACTATATCCAGTCTCTTGTTGTAGAACATGATGGAAGCTAGTATGAGAAGAAAAAAAAAAAAAAAAAAAAAAAAAAAAAAAAAAAAAAAAAAAAAAAAAAAAAAATATATATATATATATATATATATATATATGTGGTTACTATGCTGTACAGCAGAAATTGGCATAGAACTGTAAATCAACTATAGTTAAAAAAAAAACGTATACCCTCAAAGCAAGCAAATTTTATGGGAAAAGGAAGAGCTTTTAAATATAAATAAGTTCCTTTTTTACATCTTTTTCTATCAAATATTTGCTACAGTTTATGGTTTCAAGCAGATAGTATTCTCCTATACTTTTCCACCTAGCCAGAGAAAAAGAGTGAATTCCTTCAGTTAATAACAATAATATGAAATTATCTTTGCAGTGATATATACAAGGCAGTTCCAGTGGTACATCTGAATATGCCACACGTCATAGAAAAGAGTTGTTCATACAGATAAAAACCAGTTTAGTTGTTTGTAAAATGTACTTTCAATTATTTTCTAAAATAAAAGGTGAGAAGACAATGGAGAGAAAAATTTGTATAGTTCAAATCGAAGAATATTGATGAAAAGAGTCCCCATTTTATTATTTTTGCTTGAAAACTCTTATTTTCTTTGCAGTTTCCTACACTGCATTTTTTGTCATTTTACATGTGAAACTGTTACCTCTCTAACAACCAGTTCTGTCATTTTAATGATATATCGATCTTTTTTAACTCATGTGTAACTCTGAGTACCTTGAATGGTTTATCTTTTATCTTTATATGATTTTTGTAGAGGTATTTTGAATAGTAAAATGCGCACTTTAATACATGTAATCTCAAGCTATTTGCTTAAGAAAGCATTCTAAGAGGCTTCTCCACAACTTGTGGCAACGCTGTATACTTAACCCACTGAGCAAGGCCAGGGATCAAACTTGCATCCTCAAGGAGACTGCATCAGGTTCCTAACCCACTAAGCCACAATGGGAACACTGGCACTCTAATAGATTTTTGTTTGTTTGTTTGTTTGTTTGTTTGTTTGTTTGTTTAGGGCTGCACCCGCGGCACATGGAGGTTCCCAGACTAGGGGTCAAATCAGAGCTACAGCTGGCGGCCCTTGCCACAGCCACAGCAACAACGGATCTGAGCCACATCTGCAACCTATACCACAGCTCACTGAATCCTTAACCCACTGAGGGAGGCCAGGGCTTGAACCTGCGTCCTCGTGTATGATAGATTCATTTACACTAAGGCACGATGGGAACTCCAGGAACTCCTGCATTCTAATAGTTTTAAGCATCCACTTCCCAATAGGAATAAAACTGGACTTTGTGAGCACTTCCACTACCAAAGCTCCATCTTTGTTCCTTCCATTTTTTTCCTTGTCTCCTTCTTTTCTTTCTGTTTTCCTTCCTTTCATCCATTCATCCATGCATGCACATTTAATGATCATTTAATATGTGCTGAGCTTACTGTAGCCCCAACTCTCATCACAGCTCTTCAGTACCAGTAAGAATTGACCACAAATTGCCCTAGATATACAGGCACCCAGGGAGTCAACTGTGCATTATTGGGCTTGGATGATGCTGCACCAAGTACAATATGAAACATCCTTCAAGTTGAAAAAACAACTTGTTGTTACGTTCATTTTCTGGTTCTTCCTGCTGATTTTTAAATATTTTACCATCCTCCATGGAACCCCGCTGTTAGAGATACTTCTCTGTTCTTCTGAAGTCACGACATATTGTTGAGAATGAAACATCTTGTTTGCCATGGTGGACCCAAAATTTTGTGCCCTCTGCATCAGCTGGAATTTTTTAACTATCTTGGAATAATATCAGGTTATTTTATGAAGTAAGATTGGGGAAAATTTCTTTCCCGGTTTTGGGATCTAGAAGTTTATATTCCCAAAGCAGGAATTCCAGATCTCTGAATATCTCTGAATACCTCTGAATCTTTTTGCCCTTTTCCCACTTCTTAGCAGAAATGACTTCATTTTCTGTGTGCCTTAAGCAAGATCACAAATTCAAATCCAGGCTTTTTTTGGCGGGGGGTGGGGGGGCTCTTTGGAGAAGATACATCTGAGAAATGGCATCATGGTAAAATTTAGATTCCCATTGTTTATTCTGTCCCATGGGTGAATTTCAGGATTAAAAATAGTTGGTCTCAGAGTTGCCATTGTGACTCAGCAGGTTAAGAACTCAGTGTTGTCTCTGTGAGGATATGGGCTCCATCCCTGCCATGGCTGAGTGGGTTAATGATTGCTACTGCCATAAGCTGTGGCATAGGCCACATGTGAGATTTGGATCTGGTGTTACCCTGGCTGTGGCTTAGGCCAGTAGCTGCAGCTCTCATTCAACCCCTTGCCCCGGGAACTTCCATATGCCACAGGTGCAGCTGTAAAAATTTAAAAAAGAGAGAGATTGGCCCTATGTTGGTTTGTAATGATGGCACTGTGCCTTATCTGGGCTAGAATCCACAGAATGAAATCAAACATAAATCTCCTAATTTAGAATTGACCTGTTTCCAGAAATAAAACAAACAATTCAGGAAAAGGAAGATAAGGCCTCTCTCCAGTCCAAAACTTCCAATGGAAACCCAGGAGGTTTTGGAAAGAGTGATTTTTCTGATCCAACCCAGAAACAGATTGAGTTAATAATTAGAGATTATAGTTAGAGTCTCCTTTGTGTAATGTGAACAACAGTAAGTCTCCTTGCTTTAATGTGAACAATGTTAAGAAAAAAACATCAAAATCCTGTTGGTATTTTGTTGGCAGCTGGGCCTTGTCCTGACAAAACTCCTGTGAGTAGGTACAAGTTAGATTGTTCAACACGAATGTACCACAGAAGCGGTAATGTTATGGCTGATAGGAAGTGATGTGGCTTCCTTTCTTCGATAAAAGGGAGACTAAAAATCTTCCATATTTTAGTTCTAATTTTATATAAAGTATAATAAAAATGGGAAATTATAAAGGGTAATGTATATATTTAGTTCACATTTACTGAGTGTGTAATATATGGCTGCATTATTCTACATGCTGGGAATACAACACTGAAATGCAAAAATAAAACATAATCCCTGGCTTTGAAGAAATATGTAGATTGTTAGAATTTGATATTTTTGGTAATTAATTTAACTTTCGGTGTTATGCTATGTATAGATTTTTAATTTCAGCAGATGTTTTTCTTCCTGTTATGATTAATCTCTCTCTTAATATTTGTTTACTCTTGCCATCTTTAGGAAATAGTCAACTTCAACTGCCGAAAACTAGTGGCTACAATGCCTCTTTTTGCTAATGCGGATCCTAATTTTGTGACTGCCATGCTGAGCAAATTGAGATTTGAGGTGTTTCAACCTGGAGATTATATCATACGAGAAGGAGCTGTGGGTAAAAAAATGTATTTCATTCAACATGGCGTTGCTGGTGTCATCACAAAATCCAGTAAAGAAATGAAGCTGACAGACGGCTCTTACTTTGGAGGTTAGTAAAAAAGAAAAAGCAACTGAGGTGAAATCTCATTTGCTTGCAGTATGTATCTTGATCAGAATTTTGGAGATGCTAGAATGTTGATTTGTTGGTTCTGCATACATACTTGTATATGAATTCTGATAAAACTGTCTGCAGTGGGATGTTTTCACATTTCAGAGTCACATGTTCAGGGCATTAGATTGTATTAGTTCCATCCTCTTGAACTGGAACCAAATAACAATGGCTTAGCCAGGTGGTAAGTATGTTTTTCTCTCACACAAAAGTCCCAGGAGGGTTCTATGGCTCTCCCCAAGACAATGTTTAGGCACCCAGATTTCATTTATTTTGTTGGTTTGCCATCTTCTAGGGTGTTTTCCTTATTTATACAAAAGGAATTGGTTCCTCTCCACACTGTGGGCCACAGGAGTGGGGTGGAAGGGACAGAGGAAGTGAAGAATGAGCAGCTTCTTTTTAGATGTGGGTCTAGAATGGCCAACATCACTGCAATTCACATCTGATTGGTCAGAGTCTAGCTACAAGACTACCTCTAGGTATAAGGAAAGGTAGGAAATGCAGCTTCTAGTTGAGTGGTGTATTAGGATTTTCTAGAGAAACAGAACCAATGGGATATATATGCAAAACGAGATTTATTATGAGAAATGGACTCATGTGAATATGGAAGCTGACACATGTTATGATCTGCAGTCTGAAACTAAGAAACAGGAAAGCTGGTTGTTTAATTCAGTCTGATTCCAATAGCCTGAGAAGCAATAGTATAGATTCGGTCTGAGACAAAAGATGAAACAAGATATTCTCTCTAGCAGTGAGACAGGAAAAAAAATGGGTGAATATCTCCTCCTTCCTTTTATGGCTATTCAGCCCCCCGCCCCCCATGGATTGGAGAATGCTGTCTTGGGGAGGGCAATCTACTTTACTGAATCCCCTGATTCAAATCCTGATCTCTTCTAGGGACACCCTCAAAGACATTTCCCAAAATATTGTTTCTTCTGAGTACCCCAAGGCTAGTCAAGTTGACATATAAAATTAGCCATTACATGTGGCAATTTGGGAGTTCCCATTGTGGCTCAGAGGTCACAAACCTTACTAGTATCCATAAGGATGTGGGTATCCATGACTAGTATCCATGAGGATCCTTGGTCCTGTGAGCGGGTTAAGGATCTGGTGTTGCTTCGTCAGTTGTGGTGTTGGTGTCAGATGTGGCTTGTATCCTGTGTTGCTGTAGTTCTGGCATAGCCTGTGAGCTCCGATTGGACCCCTAGCCTGGAAATTTCCATATGCCTCTAGGGCGGTGCTAAAAAGACCGAAAAAAAAAAAAGTGGCAATTTCCCTTGCTAAAAATTCCGATGACTTGAATTGTCTCCAGCTTTTTAACTATAATAAGATATATATTTATATTTGTTCAAATGTACAAAACTTGCCTATGTGTCAAATTACTGGGTCAAAACTGCAAATATTTAAATTGAAATAAACATCAAATTATTTCTTTGATAGATTTCCCATTTCTACATTGGCTTTGCCCACTGATTTTTTACTTTTGTCCTCTTAATAAGGAAAATTGCCATCTCCTTGTTGTTTAGTTTCCACTATTAATGGTGATATTGAGGCATTTCTTCATAGATATGGATCACTTGCATTTTATTTTTCTGTTTCTATTCTTTGCATATTTTTCTGTTTTCTTTTTAAAACAAATTTATAGAAACATTCCTATTGTACTTTTGATATGCTATAACTATTTTCTCAAAAATTGTGACTTTGTTTTTTAACTTTCTAATTTTTCTTTCATCATTCTGATCTTCATTGTTGTTGGCTTGATTTGAATCTGTCTCTCCTTTTCCTTTAAGGCATTAGAGGGTTTGTGTTTCTTAAATGGGCTTTGTATGCTATAAAATTATGAAAATGTTTTCATATTTATTTCTGTTTTATTTAGTTTCAGTATGTTTTGTTACCGTTTAACTTGTTAGAACAAGTTAGAACAAGTGGGAGGAACAACTATTCATATTTCTTAGTGCCAATTCTGTTATAACATTAAAGACCATGATTAATGCTACAGTGTCAGGCCTTGGCAAGCCTAATAGTTAGATGTTCTTCAACAGTAGGAAACTAAAATGTTTTGTTTAAAAAAAAGCAGGAAGTCTGCCTTCATATATCTGCAGCTTTATCCTATGAGAGGAATTAAAGTGTCTCTCTTTTTCTTCCCATGAGTGAGGTCTTCGATAAATGATTCTTGTTATTTTATATTCAATCTTCAGTCTTTGTAATAGGCCTTCTGTTTAGAAGGTGTCTCAGTCAAAATCAGTATCTCCCAACTCTATGTCTCCATAGTATTTCTCATAGCTTTCCAGAGTACTAGTCTCATTCTTCCTCATACCAAAATTAACACTGTAGTTAGTTACTTGTTTTCCTTCTGATATTAGACAGCAAACAGTGTGTGTATTAGCATCGTTGAAGAAGTTGTTTAAACTCAGGCTCCACCCATCAGAGATTCTAATACTTACCTAAGTGTATCATAGTACACTGTATGCACTTAGATAAGCATCTTATTCCCCCACCTCCTTCACTGAGGTTTTTCATAAATTTTTAATACATTTATATTCCTTTGTTCCATTCTTCATTCCATCCTAAGAACTCGTGAATGTACTTTGTATGATTCCCATTATTTTATATTCCCTAAATTTTATTTTATGGCTCTGAATGTTGATGAATGTTCCCTGTGAACTTGAGGAGAATATATATTCTGCTATTATTGGATGGAGTGTTTTATAAATGTCAATTAAATTAAGTTGATTGATGATGCTGTTCAAGCCAACTACACTCTTGCTGATTTTAGCCAGTTTGACCTGTTAATTACTAAAAGAAGGGTGTTGAAGTCTCCAATTATAATAATGAATTTATCTATTTCTCTTGCAGCTCTATCAAATTTTTCCTCATATATTCTGACATTCTGTTGTCAGGAGCATGCATGTTTAAGATTGTTACATCTTCTTGGAAAATTGACCATTTATTGTTATGCAATACCTTGCTTTATCCCTGGCAATATTTCTTGTCCTGAGACAGACTTCATCTGAAACTAATATAGAGACTTCATCTTTCTTTTGGTTAGTATTAGAATGATATGTCTTTTTATGACCATTTACTTTTTTTAAAAATTTTTTTGAAAGTTTGCCAACTTAACCCTGTGGCTACTTCATATGTAATTTAATTACCTGAAAGTATTTGCAGTTTTTCCCGCCTGTCTCTTGGAGCATTGCTCTCATTCATTTCATTTATCCATATGCTGTAATCACTCTACATGTTGTTACTGTTATAACTTTTAAATAACTATATTTTAGATTAATTAAGGAAAATAACAATAAGAAATTTTATTTTGCTTTCATTTATTCGTGCTTCAACCTTATTTCTTTCTTTAGATCCAAGTTTCTTATCTATATTATCTCCTCTTGTTTCAAGAAGATCTTTGAACAGTGCACGTCTGCTAACAGGGAATTACCTCAGTTTTTATTTGTATAAGAATATTTACTTCACCTTCATTTTGAAGGATAATTTTGCTTTTTATCTTCCTAATACTTTTTTTTTTAATTTTCTCAATTTTTCTTAGAATCAGTTTTAATAACTGGTCTTTTCAAAGAAAGTTACTTTTTATTTCACTAATTTCTATATTTTTTCTGTATAAAATCTGTTCTTTCATTTCATTTTAGTTTTTGGTTTTATTTTTCATTTATCTGCTTGAGTTTAAAAATTAGTATATATGGGAGCTCCTGACCCCTAGCCTAGGAACTTCCATATGCTTCAGCTGAGGCCCTAAAAAGAAAAAGAAAAAAATATAGTATAATTTTACAGAAGAAATTATCACAACCTTATAAATCAACTATACTTCAATAAAATTTCAAAAAAATTTTTAAAAATTGATATATTTTGGTTATGGCTTTATTCACCTGGGATCTCCTTGAGTGAAATCCTTATTTCATCTTAGGTCTTTTTGAGCTTTCAGTCTGGTACTTTGAAAAGTAGTAGGTGCTAAATAAATGTTTATCTAATAAAAAAAATAGTATGTTTATTTACAGCCACTCTTTACCTTTGATGACTGCAATTTCTAGTACACATATATGCTATACTAATCTGGTTAAATTCCACTGTATTTTTCATGTAATAACTCAATATCAATTTTTAAAAATAGATTGCACTTTCCACCTAGATTCATTGTGTAGTACATGAGTTATCTTTTATTTAAATTCTTTTTAAAAATTGTAAATGGAAACATTTGAGGGTGGAATGGTGGAGAGAAAGGAAGCATGCATAATATGTTTGAATAAGAGAATTACATAATATCAAAGATGTTAGATAAGTTGTATGGACAATAAGTGATGTGTAAGAATATGAGATTAAATGAGATTTATTTTAAAAGAGGATTGAGATGGTCTTCAGTTACTAAACATAGTTATAAATATCAAAATGTAATTCTATATTAAGTATATTTTTCTCTATTCTACAATTAATACATAAATGATCAGTTCTAAATTTAGCTTTATAAAATTACTAGTGAAATCATCCCCCATTTCAGCCATTTAACAAATATTTCCCCTGTTGTTTATTCCTCTTCATCAAATACCTACTTATTCAGCCCAACTCACTTCAATAAGAAACTCTATAAAATAATGATTTGTTTGGGTTCAGTGCTTTTAGTGTCATTCATATTTTCACTACAGTGACCAGAAAGAATTGGTTATTAGTGGACCTGTCCTTTGATAGACAGTTTATGGAAAAAAATAGATCTGCATTACTTTCAATTTTTGTATACATACGGTTGATATGTATTCAATTTTTAAACATCTAAGAAGATAGAGAAAGGTCGTTAGAATTTAATAATAATGAGTTGTACATATTTAGCATGTCAGGGTTTACAGTTTTTACATCTTTAAGTACCTAATATGAAATTCTGAAATTAACAGAGCATACTTTTGTAGTATACTAATTTTACATTTGCGTAAGCTGAGCATAAATTCAAAGTACTATTAATCAGAGGAGCCAGGGATCAACTAAGGAATGTTCTTTCCTCTCTTCAAAGTTCCTGAATTAAGTAAGCATAACCAGTATGCAAAATACACTCCAACTAAATAGCAAGCAAAACAGATAAGGAGACATTCAAACAAAGATCAAATTCAGAGCTTTATGTTCTTTGCCTAACTTTCTAACTTGATTTATTTTTCCAATAATATAGGTCTATGTTTCTAGATATATATATCCAGAGAGGTGTGTGTATGTGTGTGTGTGTGTATATACACACACACACACCTATATTTATATATACACATACATATAGTACATCACATATATGCATATATTCATATACATCACACGCATATGTATGCATATATATTAACCCAGAGGGTTTTTATTTTTTCGTTTTTTATGTGGAGGTGGGAGAGAGAATGTGTCAGATTAACTCATGCATCATTGTATTCAGTGTTCTCACCAAGAGTCCCAAGTAACATTATAAATACTTCCTGGAAAATTAAAGCAGAGAAAAAAGATTAAGGAACACCTCCAGCCAGGTGGGGATCAGCCTTCAGGCATGTGGTATTACCTAGGAGTCTTAGGCTTTTTATTGAGAGTGATGGAGAACGGGGATTAAAAAAAGAAAAGAAAAGAAACTAATGAGATAGGTTCTCATGGCTCAGGCCAGGTAGACAGTGAGACAGTGAGTTTGGATGCTAAAGGAAGGATCTTGCTTGTAGGAAAAGAATTTTCTCGTCTCCTCTTGACTCCTCCTATGAGGAAAGTTTTTATAATTTCCTTTCACATATGAGGAAAATGAGTCTCAGAGAAGTTAAAAAACATGGCAAAGGCCATGTGCCTGAAAAGGGACAAAGCCAGCCCAAACTTAGCTGTGAATCTGAACCCAGAGCCCATCTCCACTGTACCTCAGTTCTTCTTGAGATAGAGCATTATGATCTCCTCGGATGTAAGCTTTAAACTTTAGTACCCCTTAGCTTCTCTTCAAAGCCATCCATGGCCCTTTTATACATGCATTTGTTAAACCATTTTATAATCATATTTTTGTATGCTCTACCTGACCCTCCTATTAATCATATCATTAAGATATTATCCACTAATATACATCATTAAAATTTCAAATAATGTATTTTTTATTAAGTAGTTCACTATTTTAAAGAAAAACTTTTTTTCTCTAATATAATGTTTCATTATTATTTCTATCCACTCACCTCTTAATGGTTATGTCTTTTCACAGCACAGTGTTCTAAGTGATTTAATCACCCAACTTTGCTTCTTTCAAAATGTTTGTTCCATAAATTCTTCTTACAGCATAGTACTATAAAGTAAATCTACCATAAAGAAAGTAATTTCCCTGTTGTTGCCATTATAAATCATTTGGTATTAAATACTGCTTAATCATGTCCAACATTTTGCCAGCCTCAAGGAGACTGCCAGATACTTTATATGGTTAAAGTGCGTATGAAGAATTTTTATGCCCAAAATACATTTGGTCAGATTATGATGATCATCTGGCATTTTTAAATTTAGAGCCACGGGTTTGTAAAACCACACGGGCGATCCCTGTCATAATGACTATTTATTATTTATAAAAGGATTGGAGCATCTGCCAATCTGTAGTTTACAGTTTACTCAACCTCTAGTCTATTGTAATTTCGAAAAGCTGATACTGATTTTCTAGAAAAGTGAGGAATCTATTCATAACAAAGTTACAACTTAGTTCAGTTCTCTCATTATATTCTATGAGGAAGAGTAGGCAGCAGCAGAGAAAAATAATGAATCTTCTCCAAGATTTTTTTTTATTTTTTTTGCTTCCTTATTTATTCTCACCTTAGGCCAGGCTAATTAAATACTTGTTTCAGTACTGATAAGACAGCTCTGTTGGGTCTTTTTGCAGGTCTTATCCTACTTAGAAACCCAGATAATGTACAACCCATGGGATGATCCTTTGCTAAATCATTGGGTTGAGAGAGGTGTTAATATCCATCTACATCTTCACCTTGTAGTTCTGTGATTCTTTAGTGTCATGTATAAATGCTTCAATGCATGATAAAGGATTAAGTCCCAATATCAGAGACATTTGTGAAAATCAGGATGAACATTAAGAAGACACTCAACTTTGAAGTTATGTCTTTCCGTCTTTAATAAAGTAGAAAAGGAGGAAGAAGTGAAAGAAAAGGAAAAGGAGAAAATGAAAAGTCCTTATTGCAGTGCTAAATCCTCTTGTATTCCTGTGGTTGTTCACAAGGGTTTGCTTTTTATAATTAGAAAGGCCAGACCATGTCTTGAACTTACTAAAATAAAAACTCCATAAGGAAAGTATACTTTCTAATCATGTGTAATTCTAATTCATGTCCTTAGTTTCTAAAATGTGCCTCTACCTAGTTCCTAAATTTCAACAGCCATCAAAAACTGAGGGAAATGATTTAATGAAAAGTATGGGGTCGTATTGCAAGCTAAAACAAATCTAGCAGGTTATGATTCACTTTAGAATATAGAAGTATTTTGAATATTTTTGAATGTTCTTTCCCCTTCTTTTGAAAACATAAATTGTGAAATTTTGATGATTGATACACTTCAGTATTCACATTTTACTTGCGTTATTCAAATGCTAACTTTAAACTCTATATATGCTCTTAAGGGAATGTCTGGTAATAAAGAACAGATGGAAGATTTTTTTTTTCATCTTTTATGTATAGTTTAGGGAGTAGAAAGAAGCAGGGCTTTCTATCAAACATAGCTTGAAGAGAAATTTTTTAAGCAGGATATACATCAGCAATAAGGAGGGTCTAAGAAAAAAGTATCTCCTGGATTGATGTTTTCCTTAGGGGTTCTCCTTAAAGTTAATCTGAATTAGTGATTTGAGAGTAACCAATGGGACTCTTATTTTGAAGACCAACATTTCCCATTCAGGCCTGTATCCCAGGATTCCAGAGGAGGAGGCTCCAGCCCTATGCTCTTAGTGCTTTCATCCATTTGCAGCTATTCCTCTTTCAAAAAGGTTCAGCTGAATCATGTCCTTTGCCATTTGTATGAATAAGAATAACATCAAACTCTTTAACAAAATCTCCATTACCCTGTACAATCTGGCCCAACCTATTTTCCTAATCTCAATGCATATCTTTCCCTCCAGGCACCCCTAAACCAACCTCCCAAGACTACTAGTTCTTATATAAGCAAAGAGCAAACATTGCCTTTGCAAAGACTTGGTTTAAAACAAAACAAACAAAAAACCTAACCTCTCCATTCTTCAGCCTGACACTTTGCTTTTTATATTTCTTAAGACACCACTCAAGTGTTATTTTTTAATCTCCCTTAGGCAAATGATTTTTTCTTTGTGCTTTCATAGCACTTGGACCTTACCTATTGTTAAACTGGTTTCATTATTATTTTATATGTCAGTCTTCCATATTAGATTATGAATTTTCTAACATTTTCTAATTCAAAGTATAGCTTTGACACTACAGTTTTTTTTTATAATTTAAATCATCAACACCAATGAACAATGCTTAAACTGTCACACAGACTCAAGGAGAACTTGTACCAATGGGTGAAAGGATAAATGGATGGATGGATGCATGCATGGATGGATGGATGGATGGATGAATATATTTTTCTTTGTTTCTACTCTCTTCTGCTTTCTCACCAGCTCAAAAATAAGAAAATCAGTCAAGCATTCCATTCACTTTTGTATTTATACCATGTTAAACTCATGATCTTAAGGTAGGAAACCAATAAAAATGATAATGATAAACTGTAAACTAAACTAAATGAAACACAAGGCATTACCTACTTCTGAGAAATTCACTGTTAATATTTAAATTACCTTCTATTTAATTTCAGATGAATGACACTACATTAGAGATCAGATAATATGGTTCTAGAATTTAAAACAATAGAATCTAGAGCAATGCTTTCCAGTAGAACTTTCTATGGAGATGGAAATATTCTGTACTTAATACTGTTAAAAAAGTAGCTGTACGCAGCTATTGAGCATTTGATGCTAGTGTGGCTGAGGAATTGAATGCTTACTTTCATTCCAATGCAATAAATTTAGATTAAATATAAATAGCTACATGTGGCTATTTGGATGAAACAGTGCTAGATTGCTGCTTTACAAGGCAGTTGTATCTAGAATGGTATAGAGCGATGTTAGCTCTCCTCCACTCTTACCTTCTTAGAAATGTTCCAGTCTTCAAAAAAAAAATCTTCATTTCATGTTAATCCTCAAATATGCCTAAGGGTTACTTTAATCTCATAAGTAGAGCAAAGGATATTGCTTTGCTTCCTTTCTTCCTTCCTTCAGTTCTTCCTTTTTTTTTTTTTCTGCCACATATAGGTTACTGAAAATCTTCAATATTCCAGGCAAAATTTTAAATATTTGTCATACAGTAGAAAATAAGTTAAAACCCTAGAATTCATGGATGTTATATGCTATTGAAGAGATTTCCAATAAGCAAAAAATGAATGAGTACATGAAATAATTTCGAGTAGTAGATGTCATGAAAAATAAATGATAAAGCAAGGTAATGATAGAACAGTTGGGTGAGACCTTAATAAAAAGTGACAGCTAGCCATATAAATATCAGAGGGAAAATCCTAGGGAATAGCACAGCAGAATTCCTAAAATGGGAACAGAGATGGTATATTCCAGGAACAAAAGAAGGCTAGTATTGATAGAGCAAAGAAAGAGATTGAAAGAGTTGTAGAAGTTGAGTTCCAAGTTGTGTCCAGAAAAGGAACTGATGGGCATGCACAGAACATGATATAAATCATCTTAGTTTTAGCCCAAGAACTCTGATGTAGTTCATGAGGGAAGGTGGTAAATATTGGGGGGAAAAATGAGCATCTTTATGGGATTTTAAAAAAAATTGTTGGAGTTAGAGAAGTAGAATAAATTGAGTTAGAAATCCAAGTGTTGATCTGAATGGCAATTTTGAAATTGATTTAGCTATTGATGATAAAGGTCACTGATATGACCAGAGAAATCATGGCTAAATAGAAATTTAGAAATAAAATATTTTTAAAAGTGAATTATCAAAGAACACTAAAGCTGATGTGTTGTATGAAGCATCTCCAAGCGTTCTGATGTACACAGCAATGATATGCTTTATTTTTTATTTTTTTTAATACTTGATTTACAGTGTTCTGTCAATTTCTGCTGTACAGAAAAGTGACCCAGGTGTGTGTGTGTGTGTGTGTGTGTGTGTATGCATGTATGTATGTGTGTGTATATATATATTTATATGTATATACACACACACACATATGTATATGTATATATCTGAATATGTACATTCTTTTTTTTTTTTTCACATTATCCTACATCATGTTCCATCACAAGTGCTCAGATATAGTTCCCTGGGCAGAATTTCACTGCTTATCTACTCCAAATGCAATAGTTTGCATCTGTCTACTCACCCCAAACTCCAAATCCCTCCCACGTCCTCCCCCTCCCTCTTGGCAACCACAGTCTGTTCTCCCTGTCCATGAGTTTGTTTCTTTTCTGTAGATAGGTTCATTTGTGCCACATATTAGATTCCAGGTATAAGTGGTATCATATGGTATTTGTCTTTCTCTTTCTGACTTACTTCACTTAGTATGAGAATCTCTAGTTCCATCCATGTTGCTGCAAATGGAATTATTTTGTTCTTTTTTCTAGCTGAGTAGTATTCCACTGTGTATGTGAACTACATCTTCTTAATCCATTCATCTGTCATTGGACATTTAGGTCGTTTCCATGCTCTAAATGTTACAAAAAGAAGGATTTCAATGAAGGCCTATTTAAACTAAATTAGGTTTTACTTTTTTCTTTTCTTTTTTTTATTATTACTTATACTCCTTTCCTTATTTTCTCTCCATCTCTAATTTTTCTTTGTGACTTCTTCACGAGAGTTATATAAAAGTTGCACAGAAACTATGGGATTAAAAGATTCCTATTATACTGACCATTCTGTTATTATATGTACCTTCATCCTATGGACTGAAAAATACAACCTGAAAGTTGGGAGTTAAGTTTTATTTGGGGGGAAATTAGGACTTAAGCCCAGGAGACAGCATCTTAGGTAGCTCTGAGGAGGCGGGGGTGGGGGAGACAGGAGCTAGTATATATGAGTTTTTGCAACAAAAGGAAGGTAGTAGGAAAAAAATGTTTATAGATAACCAGATCGACCGAAAATGATTTACAGAAAACCTGTTTCTATGGGACGATGTAATTACACATCTGGGTTTACTGGAGTCACTCCTTTGATATGCACCTCAGCTGTGGGCCAGTCTTTATTTCTTTCCTGAGTTCCCTCAGGGTTCACTGGCCCACCCTTGGGAGCAGCTGTTCACACAGATGACATCTTTTGTTTTGTCCACTAACTGAAGCCCCAAAGAGGAAAGGGGAAATATCAAGATATAAGTCATAAAGGTGAAGAGTGAGGTGCATGCAGCCATGTACAGGTTTTACAGAAGTTTGCTGCTGGTCTCTTGAAGGTTGCTACTAGTCACAGACATCAGTCATCATTGACGGATTTTAGTGTTTTTCTAGATATGAGGAGATGCAAGAATTGGGCTCATAAAATCGTCTGCTAAAAATATCTAACTGTCTGAAGACCTGTTCTTCCAGTTTTCCCAGAGCACAGAGTGCCTCACTCCTGGTCTCCACCCTGCGCTTTTCTCAGGGGGTGCTGCAGGTTGGCAGCAGCCGTGGCTCATGTTTTACTCCATGTAGAGGCTGATGGCAAGCGCCAAACTCCAGTTCACAATCCTTAGCACACTCCTTAGTATACTTTTTTAACTGAATAAGTACTTGTGGCTTTGATTCTAATTTTGGAGTCTTTAATTGAATATTTTATATCACGAAGTCAGTGGTCAAGCTTTTAATAAATATATCTTTTTGCATTTTTTTTAACTTTTCAAACTTATAGTGTCCGCTCGTGTTTCTGCTGTAAGTTTTTAATGGAAGTCATAAATGTGAATCACATCATTAGACCTCATATTTTGGTAATGCTTAGTGCTGAACAGAGTAGCAGGATTCCTTCTCAGTTACTTCTTTCAGTGCTCCGGGTTCTGTTCTTTTATTTTGCTCTTCAGCCTTACATTTAGCTTTGAGAGCCTCACTACAACATTGCTGACTAAGATCTCCTTGCCCTACTTGAGCAGATCTGCTCATCCTCTGTCACAGCTGGGTGAGATAAATGAGCTAACATTAGTAAAGTACTTTGAGTTCTTTGGATTAAAGTTGTGCCAGCTATTATTCTGTTGTGACATGTTCTTTAAGGATCATTATCATACTTCATTGTGTTTATGAAGTCTTGGAGAGAAAATGAGGGAGAAGCATATCTTTGAGTAGGCACACTTCAACAAAATATAAAAATACAGCAGTTGTGTGGAAAGAACTGGGTTCCGATTTTTATTTTCAGTATTACCTTGTTCTCACCTTTTCTATTCACTACCATCACTAGGGTGAGGTGAAGTAAGACCATATTTCTGTGAGAATAATAACTGTTATCTTTTGAGGCATTAGTTATACATTCGGAAGCAATTAAATTTTTTTTACATTATTCTCAAAGTCAAATTTTTATTTTATAAAAGAGTTAACAGGTATGCATATGAAACATGCTGGGTTCTTTGTAATAATGTAGTGTTTCAGTTCAAAACTTTGTTAAGGTCTTATTTTCTAAATGCCTCCAACATACAGTTTTTATGATTTTAGAAATCTACTTTTTGAATAGGTTCATTTGGAGTAACGCCCTGTGGTAAGTTTATGTGCATAATTGCTGGTGGACAGATGGCTAGGTTCTCATTGTGTCCTCATTTCAACTGTATCTCTAGCTTGCTCCTTTCCCATGTGGACTTCTATTTGTGCTGATAACAGAGACCTTTCATTGTGTGCCAGGGTTTACTTACTCTTCAGTTTAGACCCTCCCTTCAGATCCGAAGGTCCACATTGCTAAAACTGTACAACTGTGTGGTGGCATCCCCTATTGAACTTTGCACCGCATGCAATTTAAAATTTTACGTCTGTGTAGCTTACACATATTCCACTGCTTGATTGTCCCCTCCCACAGTACTGCAAATTAAATTATTAAATTCTGTCTTTAGGAACAAAACTATAAGAGGATTAGGAAACAATAGGATGTAGCAGAGTCATCGTTGTTAATTTTCACAGAGCCAGGTACTAATTCCCTCTCTGTCAATAAGACCAAACTCAACTATATGTCCCCAGCCAACTTGTTTAACATTTTCGGGCATGGGATCATCATCTGTAAAGTGAGACTATTAAAATAGACACTATCTGCAGCCTTCCAGGTCTACGCTTCTGTTGGAACTGGGCCTCGTGGGAGTATATCCTTTTGTTTTAACAGCTTTCTGAGGATCTAAAATGTCTTCTCACTTATTCTAGAGTCCACAGTATCTCTTGAGGGATTATTGTTGAGGATGTTTTCTAGGATGAGACCCTAAAGTTAAGAAAAATGGAGGCAGGTGATAATTGCAATGATTCATGTTGTAGTGAATGAAAATTAACTACAACTCTTTTTTTCATGGGTAGTGAAAAAATAGAAAGTGTCGAGGGCTGGTTTTGAAGCTCTTCGAAATGTGACAGAAGGTATTGTTGAAGGATCTAGGTGTTAGAGTTGGATCTTGAGATGCTGTTTGTCTTTGGGAGTCTCCGATCTTCTCCAAGCCGTTGTTTCCAAATCTGCCACATCAGAATAATAATTTCTACCTCATTAGGCTTGCTTAGAGGACTAAATGATTTAACACATACAAAAGGCTTAGAATGGCACCTGAAACGTAATCTGTGTTCTGATTTTAGGTAGTAACAAAAGCAACCAGGCTGGTGTTGTATAGACCAACAGATACGTGTAAAATGTTACCGATCTATTCGTGAATCAGTTCCCCTGTCATGAGAATCAACACTGGAGAATCTAATGATCAATTTGTATATTCCCATGAGTCAGTGTTAGTCTTAATGCAGTAGCAATGGAAGTTGCTAGACATCAATTTGTGTGTATGGTAGAGAGTGGGTATGTAAGGATGAAATAAATAGTCTTTTTTTTTTTTTTAATTTGGTCTTTTTGTCTTTTTAGGGCCGCACTTGCGGCATATGGAGGTTCCCAGGCTAGGGGTCTAATTGGAGCTGTAGCCTCCAGCCTACACCATATCCACAGCCACGTCAGATCCGAGCCACTTCTGTGACCTATACCACAGTTCACAGCAACACCGGATCCTTAACCCACTGAGCGATGCCAGGCGTCGAACCCGCAACCTCATGGTTCCTAGTCGGATTCATTGCCATTGCACCATGATGGGAACTCCAAATAAATAGTCTTGAAAGCTTTTTCAAATTAAAGGTAACCTCATTGTGTACACATGTGTGTAAGTGCATATGCACTTACACACCCAAGAACTAACATATAGGATTTCATAAAATCCAAATTCTCCAGATAGCCAGAGTTTAATGTATCAGGCATTGTACTAATTTCAAATATAATTCCACATTAAAATAACTTCAAAAATATATAATCTTTATCATTTTCAGTATCAATTTCCCAAACACATTAGAAGGGAAATGGAAGAACAGACATATATTTTTCAAAAGCTAAATTATTCAGAAGCATTTTTGTAAGATTTGGAATTAGGGATCTAATGCATTATGTCATTTCCTGTGCAAATGAGGAGCCCAAGAGGTGCATGGGCTACAGAGATCGGCAGTGACACGGACGGACTGTCACTTTAGGCCCTGCTCCTCATTCTGTGACAGGTGCATTATCTGCAAGTTGTTAAAATGGTTATTACTTTATTCAGAAAACAAGGATTCTGGAGTTCCTGATGTGGCACAGTGGAAACGAATCCAACTAGTAACCATGATGTTGTGAGTTCTAGTCCTGGTCTCACTCAGTGGTTTAAGGATCCAGTGTTGCCATGAGCTGTGGTGTAGGTCACAGACGCAGCTCAGATCCTGCATGGTTGTGGCTGTGACTGTGGTGTAGGCTGGCAGCTGGACCCCTAGCTTGGAAACCTCCATATGCCACAAGTGTGGCCCTAAAAAGCATACCAAAAAAAAAAAAAAAAAGAAAGCAAGGATTCTTTCCTATTAGGTTGAATTATGAAATGCATTGCACACACACACACACATTCAATCCCTTCTCCTAGCCTATTGCTAAATAATCTATTTACTAATTCTAAGCATGCTTCCCTTAAGTGTGATTGTTTTGACCTGTTATCTGTGGAGACACTTCCCCATGGTTACACTTACTTAGAAGGGAAGAGTGAAATTATGGTCAGAATAGTTCAGCAAAAAGATAATGAAGTGAGAAAAGTTTAGCCACATTAAATTGCTTTTCACCACCTATTTTGTAGGGATAGTAAATTGATTGAAATGTTTGAGTATCTATTAGCAAAGTTAAAATGCTAGAAGTATTTAAAAAGTTTCTTTGTCACGGGAGAAACACATCAACAACACTTTGTTTTCATGGTGTGCAGTGAGTGGTTCCTTTGCTAGGGTATGTACAAGTGCCCCAAAAAAGGAACAGAAAGTTCCAAAGATGTGTCTAAATATTCTGGATGTTAGCAAGTCAATTGGCAGCCACTCATACTTGCAGTCACTGAACATGAATGAGAACATTAATTAAAGTCTGGTACAGATCAGACTCCTTAAAGAAAAAGCATTTGAAACCGTAACTGAATTCATTTTACAATGCAGTTGTTTGCTTATTAATTCCTTTCGTATTTATTTATGCTCTTGTTGTAAGGACTTAATAGGAGCACAAGAAAAGTTCTCATTTTCTTGGAGTTCATAAGATACTGATAATTATAAAACAACCACCAATACTTCCCGCCTCAACAAAAGACTGGAAATATTGGTACTGAAATTGTTTCTATATGAGTAATATGCATGCTTCTGCATGTATTGTTATAGGTTGGAGAAGACAGAGGATATGATATAAGAAAAGAAGGATTCTTGTTTGGATTCATAATTTTGGTTTTTTTGTCTTTTTGTCTTCTAGAGCCGCACAGGTGGCGTATGGAGGTTCCCAGGCTAGGGGTCCAATCAGAGCTGTAGCCGCCAGCTTATGCCCGAACCACAGCAACGTGGGATCTGAGCCGCGCCTGCAACCTACACCACTGCTCATGGCATCGCCAGATCCTTAACCCACTGAGTGAGGCCAGGGTTCGAACCTGCTTCCTCATGGATGCTAGTTGGGTTCGTTAACCACTGAGCCACGATGGAAACTCCTGGATTCATAATTTTTATCAGGTTATCTTTTTGAAGGAACAATATAAATAGGTAAAGACATCATTATTATTATCATTATAAATTTTCCAGTAAGAGAGGAATGAAAATAGTACTTCCACATCTGGTATTCTGCATCTCTCCTGCCTTTCCAATCTCATTATAAAGGAGGCGATCTAGAGAAACGTTGATTCCTAGTTTCTGAGGATTTTGACCTGGTCTAGCCTGTTTTTTGGCTTCAGTTCCTTTAGTACCAGGGCATTCTGGTTACAACTGCATAGTTCAGAGTAAAGAAAGGACTTGAACTAAGCCATTTGATCATTCCAGAGTCTAAATTTTCTGATGTGACTTCATCTTGGGTTAAATTGAACACACAGGTGCCTGCTCACGTCCTTGCATTTATGTGGATACAGCTTTACCAAGATATTGTTATAAATGGAGATTAATTTTCTTACTAGACGTGACTTCTCCAAGCTGCAATAAGATCAGCTGAGGAAGGACAAGAGTGTTACAATAAAGAATAATATGTATTAGAGGATTTCAAAATGCTTATAATCTTACATGGAAAATTTCAGGCACACTAAATTAGGGGAAATGACTATACTTGATCAAATACTTTCTGAAAAGAGTATTTTGCATCTTGGGCTTCTACTGAAGAATATATTCTTGTTTGAGAGATGGAGAAAGGAAATTTAGGAGTTCCCATTGTGGCTGGGTGCTTAATGAAACCAACTAGTATGATCCCTGGCCTTGCTCAGTCAATTAAGGATTCAGTGTTGCCATGAGCTGTGGTATAGGTCTCAGATGCAGTTCGGATCCCGCGTTGCTGTGGCTGTGGTATAGGTTGGTGGATATAGCTCCAATTGGACCCATAGCCTGGGAACCTCCATATGCTGCAGGTGCTGCCATAAAAAGACAAAAAAAAACAAAAAGGAAATTTTAAAATTGAATCATAACCCCTCTCCCTTAACATAAACATGAACTTTATCCAGTAAAAGTTTGCTATTGTCCAAAACCTTAGTTATAAAGTCCTAAACTATGCAGTTGTTTTTAAACTTGAATTTGTCCTTCGTATATCTCCGTAAAACAACAAAGAGAGTTTATCAGAGAAGATTGCAAATATATGGTGTCTGATATCTCAAGTATGCAAGAATCATAAAATGCAGCCGAACATATCCTGGGTCATTTCTGGCTTATGAATCCCCTTTGAATCACTCATTTGTTGTAATTACCATGTTTTTGTGTGGATGCAGGCTGATACCTTGCAATTTTCCTGGAAGATATGTATTGTTTTAGGGGCAAGAAGTCAGCATCCCTGCCATCATTAATTTGAACATCTTTACGCCAAGCCCTTTTGTCACTAAAACCGTGCAAAGAGAAACAAGTGATAATTGGTCTTGGCTACATTTTTGGATTGTTGTCTTGAGATTTTTCTCAGAGACCATGGAAACAAATAAGAAGCCAAAATATAGAAACCTTTAATAACTGAAAACTGAAAAGATTCAGCAAAAATGTTTTGGATGAATTTCCTTCCTAATAAAATTTAGCATTTTTAAAATGTCTAAGTCTGTAGGACTTGAGGAATACCTAAGAATAAACTCAATTCTCACCGGCTTCTGAGTGAGAAGTCTGTAATAACATAAGATGAGTGAAAATGAGAGAAACAAATGGCATCAGGGGACATGAAATTTCGTTTCCAACCCAGAGGATAACATTTTAGAAAGATAGCTTGGATTTAATGTTCAGTTCTTTGCATTTCTTGTGTTCGTTGGCCCACTTGTGCTTAAACCGAATACCTGAGGGCCTGAGAGGAGCCCAGGAGAGGGAAGAGGTGGAACTCCACAGGAAAGAGAGAAGTGATTATTTTTAAAAAGAGATGGCCCTCAGGGGCTTGCCTCTGCCAGTGACTCTGAAGGAGTGGATTTGCCTTCTCTCAACAGAGCCCCATCAGTCATGCTAATGGTTTTGCCATAGTTGCAGGGATTTAGACTAGAATTTGCTACAACAGCAGTGGGGAAAGAAAATGAGGTTGTGAACACGTCAGTGAGGAACTTGCAATCTAGTTCAAAGCTTCAGAAAGTTCTATGTATTCTGGAGTTCCCACTGTGGTGCAGCAGGTTAAGAACCCAACACAGTCTCTATGAGGATGTGGCTTCAATCCCTGGCCTCACTCAACAGGTTAAGGATCTGGCATTGCTGCAAGCTGTGGTGCAGATCGCAAATGCAGCTTGGATCAGGTGTTGCTATGGCTGTGTCATAGGTCGACAGCTGCAGGTCTGACTCAGCCTCTAGGCCAGGAACTTCCACATGCTGCAGGTATAACCATAAAAAGAAAAAAAGATTAATAGAGATATGAGAAGTCCTGAAACACTCACAATCTTGTGATTAGCTTGTTCTTAGACATGCACTCTCACTCCATAACATTACCTTGTTTTGTTTTTCTGCTGCACCCATCATTATTCAAGTCATCTTATGCATTTAAGCTTCTCTATACCCGTCTCTAGAATGTGAGTTCCATGAGAATAAGGAACTTGTCTTATACCTGCAACACCTAGGGTGAGATCTGACACATATTAGAGCGTAATACCAATTTTGTAAATGAGTGAATGAAGTACTTTCTGAGCCGAGTTGTAAAACCTGGACAGTGGTGTGCTGAGCCAAGTAAAAGTTGGGTTGGTGGTAGCGAATGGAAGGAAAGAGTGGCTTTTTTAGAGAAGGAAATTTTGTGGAATCACTTCTGCTCTTTCACCTTAAGAAACCCTTTTCCAAAAGCCTGAAATCTATCCAGCTCATTCTTAAGTGTGGGCTTGGAAAATTGATTTTAAAGAATCATTTTCCCCTCTCTTATGGAATGGAAACTTCTGGAAGTCCCATTCATAATATATTATATTTAAAGCTGACTTACACCGAATTGTGTGTGGGTTTTTTTTGTTTGTTTGTTTTTGTTTTCCAACTTTAAATAGGCCTGTCACTCTTGTGGAGCATAGGAAGGAAGGAAGAACACTTAGATAACTCTCTTGTTGGGAGTTCCCATTGTTGCACAGGGGAAAGGAATCCAACTAGGAACCATGAGGTTGAGGATTCGATCCCTGGCCTCGCTCAGTAGGTTAAGGATCCGGCGTTGCTGTGAGCTGTGGTGTATGTCACAGATGCGGCTCTAATCCTGCGTTGCTCTAATCCTGTGGTTTAGGCCTGTGGCTGTAGCTCCGATTCGACCCCAGCCTGGGAACCTCAATATGCCGAGAGTTCAGCCCTACAAAGCAAAGAAAAAGAGAAAAAGAAAATAAGGAAATCTCTTGTCCATATCTGCAAACTAATAACTGTGACATCAGACTTAACAGTTTAATTTGAAGGTCTCTCTTTTTCTGCAAAGAGAAACAGCCATATGGCCGACATTGTGGTCTTTCCATTTACACAACAATTTAATATTCCTGGTTCATGATGAAATACCAGCTCCCGGCTGGGAAATTAAAGCAGCGTTCAGCTCTTCTCAGCAAGAAGGCTGCAGTTTGATATATTCTGTAAACTGGTTTCTGCATTAGCCAAGGGAAAGGATTGGCATAGATAGGAAACACAGTTGGACTTGTTAAAACAAGCGTTTTAGTACACAGATGCTAAGTCTCTTTGGAGCTATGCTTTGGACTACTTTGCTCCTACTTAGCTATAATTAAATATATTTTCGTTTCAGTTGCTTTTAATTTTCATCTTTACAGCAACTTATACGAATGCAGTCTTCTACCTCTAAGATATTTCAAAAGTGTTTGTTGGGAAAGAAAGGCTGACTGTGTATTAAATATTCTCTTTTCTTTATGAGTGCCATTTCAATCAGCCCAATACAATATCTGTAAAGGTATTGGTGAACAAGAATGACCTCACACAGACAGAATAAAATGTTAGCCCTGTGACCAACTAGTTATTTAGCCTTAAGTAAGGTAATTTAGTTCTCTAAGCTGAGCACAGTAGTCTGTAAAATCAAGATAATACTACTTAGTCTGTAAGGCAGTTGCAAGGAGTGTGTGTGTGTGTGTGTGTATGTAAAATGCCAGACATGGTTTGGTAAAGTGGATGCAGACATAAAATTCATTTATTACTTTAGTCCATATCTTTATCAGCATATTTCCATACCCATTTAGTTAAATTAATATTTGCCATAGCGTGATGTGCTAGCAATGAGTGACTCTGTCTTTCATGTCTTTTAATTCTCCCAGAGTCTGGGTAACTGAAAAATGTCATTTTCCAGTGAAATTCTTTAGACAGATTTCATGGTCAAAGGTGATATCTAGTAACATTTTTCACACATGGCACAAACTTGTCATTCCTCTTCTTCACTTATCTACTTTGAATTTATTCTGCAAAATATTTACTTCTCCAGCAAGCCTGCACTGATCCTCTAGGCTGGTCCATAGTATTCTCAACTTATTTCTCTTTTTATTGAAGAGAGTAAATTATCTATCTTAAATAGATAGATAAATCATCTGTGCTTGCATACTTGATTGGATCTTTAAATTATCTGTGCTTGCCAACTAGATTGGATCTTTTTAAACTTTGTCACTCTATTCCTTGGTCCTGGGTTTAGTAGGTCTTTGATAAAGTGTGTCAGATATCCAACCATACACAAAGATCCATACATGTATACACGCAGATATGTTTTGTTTCTCATTCATCATTTGCTCCCCTCCTCCATAACAGGTTTATTGTTATGACATTATTTTTGACCTATTATTACATGTTAATCATTATAATTAAAGATCAATTACATTATACATAATATAGTTAAAAACTCAATATTAACAATGTATGCTTTGATTATTCTTTTGTTCAATAAGCTTTATGGAGACTCTATATGCCAGTCACTATGTTCTGTAATCAGTGTGTCTTCAAGAAAGTAAACATGTAAGAAATCAATTAAGTGTGCAGATTAGCACAGTTCAGTGCATTAAGAGCATAAGATAAAATCACAACATAAGATGAAGGAATCTATCCAAAAAATGCTTTTCTAAAGGAGGAGACCCCTAAACTGAATTTCAAAGGCTGAGTAGGAGGGAGTGGGTTGAGGGATGTTGGTGAAATGAGCGTTCAAAAGGAAGGAGCAGCAAATGTAAAAGCAGAAGATAGGGAAAGACTGGTGGTTTGAGGAAATGGATGTATAGTATTCAAAATGTTTGGGTTGTAGAGTGGGGAGCGGGCAGCAGCAAGAGATGAGTGAATGTGGATTCATGTGTTTGCAAGAAGTGAGGATGTCTTCTTATAGATACTGGGCAAAAATTGAAGCATCTTAAAATTAAGAATGGAATGACTTAATTTGCATTCAGGGATCAGTATTCTCCTAAAGGGAGACACTTGCACAAGTAAACGGACAGTTAGGTAGGTGTTAAAATAACCTAGACAAAGGATTTCCCATCGTGGTGGAGTGGTTAACAAATCCAACTAGGAACCATGAGGTTGCAGGTTCGATCCCTGGCCTTGCTCAGCAGGATAACGATCCGGTATTGCCATGAGCTGTGGTGTAGGTCTCAGACGCAGCTTGGATTTGGGCGTTGCTGTAGCTGTGGCATAGGCTGGCAATTGCAGCTCTGATTCGACCCCTAGCCTGGGAACCTCCATATGCCGCGGGTGCAGCCCTAAAAAAGCAAAAAGAAATAAACTAGACAAGAAGTAATGAGGATTTAAACTAATCCTCAGCAGGGGAGTTCCCGTCGTGGCGCAGTGGTTAACGAATCCGACTAGGAACCATGAGGTTGCGGGTTCGGTCCCTGGCCTTGCTCAGTGGGTTAACGATCTGGCGTTGCCGTGAGCTGTGGTGTAGGTCGCAGACGTGGCTCGGATCCTGCGTTGCTGTGGCCGCGGCGTAGGCCAGTGGCTACAGCTCCGATAAGACCCCTAGCCTGGGAACCTCCACATGCCGCAGGTGCGGCCCTAAAATGACAAAAGGCAAAAAAAAATAAATAAATAAACTAATCCTCAGCAAAAGATCAGAAAATACTAAAGAGAAAGAATCAATGGATTTTATAGTCCAGCTTTTTAGGGAGAATGAGAAAGGGAGGAGTCACAAATGGAAGAATGTTTTTGGTTTGGATAACTGGGTAAATATGATGCCAATTACCTTGACAGTGAATATAGATAAAGCAGGTTTGCAAAGTTAGAGATGGGAGGAAGAAATGAGTTGGGTGTTGGACTTGCTAGACGACATATTCTAAGACTGGAAGGGTTATGTGCATCATAATTAGAATATATCAGCAACATCTGCCACATTTGCAGCTATTTATTACATGAGTTTGTCCAATATGTATTTGTTGCCTTGATGAGTGAGTGCCTGTGGAAGAGGCAGTTTGTAAATGTCCAAGAGGATCGATAGTCTGTTTGCAGTACCAGAGGCCTGCAATAATGTAATGATGATTAAGATGACTCTGGTTCACAATAAATTAGGAAAATTCATTTCCCTTTTGAAAGCTGCCACTAACTTGAGAGTAGAAAAGATGATCACTAGTCTCACAAACACGAGGAATTCTCACAAAATTTTAAGAGTGTATCTCTGTTCCTATTATAACCTATTGTAAGGCATTTACTCCTCTCCCAATTTAGTCTTCTGTTCTCCAGCCCTTCAGAAACAGAGCCTAGACAGAACCATGCCCCATGGTCTTCAAGCATACAATTAATGAATCACCTTAGCCCTTATATGTCTAGAATGGCAATACTTACATGCCATCCTTGTGAGAATTCATAAAATTGTCACTGAAATGATTTTCTGTGTTATATGGTTTAGATTAGGAGCCCTAGCTGAGAAGGTCTCTCCTTCTGTCCCTAATATTAGAACAACTTACTTCCCACAAAAATTGTTCTGAGCTGTTAACAGGGAAAGCAAAAGGAACTTTTGATTCCCTATCATTAGGGGTAATATTCAGTTTCCTTATCTACCTCTCACAAGTCTCTGGGGATCCACGTTTAAAACACTGTCTTTTTTTCTATAACTATCCTGCCTATCACTAGGTGTTTCTGTTCCCCAAAAGGCCATGTATATCTGAACTTTACATAAAATGCTG
The DNA here is from genome assembly GCA_004024745.2 of Catagonus wagneri. Lineage (NCBI taxonomy): Eukaryota > Metazoa > Chordata > Mammalia > Artiodactyla > Tayassuidae > Catagonus > Catagonus wagneri. The sequence continues at coordinate 20,120,557 of PVHT020000166.1, forward strand.
ACGTTACATAAATCTTACATAGGAGAGTGGGAACAGAGGTCCCTATCTAGTTGATGCTCTCTAATACCCTCATTGTCAATTAGGCTATGAAAACATTCATGATAGAATGCCTCCAGCTATCTCTGTGGAGGAAAAGACAATTTATTGCAAAGCTGGAAAGATACACTCCATCATTAAACATTTAGAACAAAGGGAGCTGAAAAGATGTATCGGACCTTAGGGAAGGTTATTCAGGAAGAAGGGCTTTGACAATGAGAACAAAAAGAGTAAAGACAAAAAACAAACCTCTGACCTTAAAACTGTTTACTCAGCACTGTTTACCTCTCGCGCCAGTGCGTGTGTGCATGTGTTTGTGTGCATGTGTGTGTGTAAGTACATTTTAACATTAGACTAACTCAATAGCCTGGTGCTTAGGAGAAACATATGAGCACATGATAAAAACAGTTAATTGTTACTCATGTCATCTCCATGTATCATAATGGAAAGCCACTTTTTATAACTGTCTTCCTAAATTCTAGAGGGCCAGCTGGTGCAAGATTTTTCATTGGTCTATAATGGAATAAAGAATATAAGAACAGTGGAGCAAGTTATCCTTTGAAAAAAGTTTATTTAACTGTCCTGCCCTTTATTCTGTGCTTATTTTTTTTATTTTGTAATTATTCTTGTTGTTTCTCTGTTAAAAAAATATTTTTCTTTTATGCACTGATAGTGATGGTGGATGATTGTTTTATTGATTTTTCTTATTTTTTTTCTACTGATGATTTCTTGGTCCTAGTTAGATAATTTTTTAATGTTACTGATCCTTAATATCTAAATATAACAATTTCATTAAATTATTCATTCTTTCCTTAGCAAATCTATTTTGAACAACTGCAAAGTGTTCAGTTCCTGTTGTAGGTAGTGACACTAGAGTAGTGAGGAAGAGAAGCAATAGCCTGCCTGCCTGCAGCTTATATTTGCATTAAGATAAGAAAAAAAGAAATGAATCAATAAGTAAGATAATGTCAGATAGTTTTGTAAATGTATTGAGAACAACAACAACAACAGAAAACAGAAAACAAACAAAAATCAGTTTCAAGGTAAGGGTTTTTAACAAGTAGGTATTGCCCCAGCACTGCACCTTTCTAAACTGGGCTAACACAGATTACTCACCCATCTACTCGTGGAATCAGTCATTGCCATGACAGTCAGCATGCTGCTGGGGCTGTTGCTCAGTACAAAATTTCTTTCAGTTTAGCAACTCTAACAGGGACTGAATGCTTGGTACTATTAAGCAATTATTTTCTGTTGTTGGTATTTACATTGAAAGATTATTCATATGTCGGTAATACATATGGAAATTTTATAGTTGAATTATTATGTTTGCAACTTACTTCAAAGTAATAAGGGAGGGGGAAATGTATCAGGTGTCAGTAAAATGAGTTTAGCTGTGAGTCAGTAATTATTTAAGCTGGGTGATGAACATGTGAGGGGTTATTTTACCGTTACTATTTACACTATCGTATAAATTTATTAGACTGTAATATTATACCATCCTATTAGTATTTAATACTATGCTATTACACTAGTCTTCCTTTTTTATTTATTTAAAATATTTTTACAATAAAAACCTTATCAAAGTAATAAAAAAATTAGCCCTTTTGGTAACTTTCATCTCTTTTAATATAAACTCCTGCCCTAAACTTCTCTACAAACTTGAGAAGAAAGTACTGGATGATTATCTGGTTAAGTGAAGCTTTGGTTAGATAAGGTTTGAAAAGGATGGAATCGTATCTCAGGCTCATAAAGTTTTTTCCAGGATGAGAGCCAGACCATCTCTAGTGGGAGAGTTTCCTGGTATCCATTTATCATACTGACCACATAGGTCAGGGGAGAATATTTAAAAATGTAGTTTGGATAAACTGTTGGGGTATTTGACCCAATTCTTCCGTTCACTCTGCTTAAAATAAGAGGCTAAAACGTGGTTCATACATCTTAATTTTTTTAAGTTTTATTGAAATATAGTTGATTTATAAGGTTGTGATCGTTTCTGCTGTACAACAAAATGATTCAGTTATACATGTACACACATCCATTCTCTTTCAGGTTCTTTTCCCACATAGATTATCACAGAACATTGCGTACAGTTCTTTGTGTGACACAGCAGGTCCCCTTTGGCCAATAATTCCATTTCCCTCAGTGTGCCAATCCCCAACCCCGAGTCCATGACTCCCCACACCGTGTCCCCTTTGGTAACCATAAGTTTTTCAAAGTCTGTGAGCCTGCTTCTGTTTGCAGATAAGTTCATTTGTATCCCATTTTTTTTTTTAGATTACACATATAAATGGTATTATATGGTACTTGTCTCACACTAACTTCCCTTAGTATAATAATTTCTAGGTCCATCCATGCTGCTGCAAATGGCACTTTTTTTTTTTTTTTTTTTTGCTTTTCAGGGCCATACCTGCAGCATATGGAGGTTCCCAGACTAGGGATCTAATCAGAGCTACAGCTGCCAGCCCACAACAAAGCCACAGCAACAGCAACACCAGATTCGAGCTGTGTCTGCAACCTTCACCGAAGCTCACAGCAGCACTGGATCCTTAACCCAATGGGTGAGGCCAGGAATTGAACCCATACCCTCCTGTATACTAGTTGGGTTCATTACCCCTTGTCCACAAGGGGAATTCCCTAAAATGTCGGTCATTTTTATGACTGTAATTGTTACCTTAAATCTGCTCATTTGGGAATTCTCTTGTGACACAGTGGGTTTAAGATCTGGTGTTATTACTTCGGCAGCTATGCTCATGCACTGCTGTGGCGCGGGTTCAATCCCCAACCTGGGAACTTCCACATGCCCTGGGTATGGCCGAAAAAAAAGAAAAAAAGTTGCTCATTTGTTGTCATATAGAGTGACATTTCTTGGAGAGGGAAAAGACAAACAGATACTTACTTTGGTTAGGATTAATTTGTGAACGTGCCTGTTGTTTTGGTGGGAGATAGAGTAGGATTTCTTTTTTGCCTGATAAATTTTTGCTGTTGCCTTGCACAAGAAAATTTCCAACTGGCCTCTCTATTGATACTTTGGATTACTCAGAAGTAGAAAATAAAACTTCATAGGTTGGATATTAGTTTTCAACTCATTTCAAGGCCTCTCTCTGGCTACACACATACTGGACTTGAAGAATTCAAAGAACTCTTGGTAGTCGCTCAAAAAAGAGAGAAGAGAAAAGGTAGAGAGAGGCTTTTAACAGAAAGGACGGTTATGAACATCTAGAAAGAGGTCATGGATGGAGATGTGGATGAGTCAGGCACTTTCAAGCTGAATGGCACAGAGCCAAGCTCAGGTTAGCTAAGTGACAGTCTGTTGTATGTGAGCAAATGAAGAAAGAAAGCCAGCAAACCACTTCAGCACAGTCAGGGGCCAAGCTGGCAAGCGGGAATGCCTCTCAGGAAATCACAGTGATTACAGTGGCCCAAGGACCACTTAAGGGATACACCATCCCCTATGCACTCTCTGACTTTTCCAGCTGTTTACTCCTTACTTTCAGCCTCCCCAGGAGAAGGTTTAATTAGATCTACTAGTCACAGTCCAATATCAAGCATCCCCATTGGGAAGAATTCTCTAGCCAGGCCATTCCATGGGCTGCTGACCAGGTTGCAGATTACAGGTTACAACTTACCATTTTTGAGATAGGCATCAGTCTTGGAATCAGTTATCACAGACATTCAGAGTCATTAATAAAAGCTTACCAACCTGTACACACAAATAAATACTGCTTTTAACCAATTTGTTTTTTTTTCTTTTAGGTGTGATTTTTTTTCTAATTTTTTTTAGTTAAAGTATAGCTGATTTACAATGTTCTGTCAGTTTCTGATCTATAACAAAAGTGAACCAGTCATACATATGTACATTCTTTTTCTCATATTAACCACCATCATGTTCTATCACCAGTGACTGGCTACACTTTCCTGATCTCAATACTAATGAATTTTATTACAATTATAGGTGTACAAAAATTGTCACAACTCAATTTTATAGCATTTCCATTCCGAGCCCTTAGTGCATCCCCCCACCCCCCAACTTGTCTCATCTGGAGCTGTAAGTTTTCCAAAGTCTGTGAGTATCTGTTCTGCAAAGGAATTCATTGTGTCCTTTTTTTTAGTTTCCACATATAAGTGGTAGCATTCGATGTTGGTGTCTCATTGTCTGACTGGTTTCACTTCGCATGATAATTTCTAGGTCCATCCATGTTGCTATAAATGTTATTTCATTCCTTTTAATGGCTGAGTAATATTCCATTGTGTATATGTACCAGATCTTCCCTATCCACTCCCCTGTCGATGGGTATTTAGGTTGTTTTGATGACTTGGCTATTGTATAGAGTGCTGCAATGAACACAGGAGTACATGTGTCTTTTCGAGTCATGGTTTTCTCTGGATAGATGCCCAGGAGTGGGATTGCTGGATCAAATGGTAATTCTATTTTTAGTTTTCTAAGGAATCTCCATACTCTTTTCCACGGTGGTTGTCATTACTCTGATAGGTGGATCTGAGAAGATGTTGCTGTCATTTATGTTGGAGAGTATTTGGCCTGTTTTCCTCTAAGAGTTTTATAGTATCTGGTCTTATATCTAGATCTTTAATCCATTCTGAGTTTGTTTTTGTGCATGGTGTTAGGAAGTGTTCTAGTTTTATTTTTTTACATGTGGCTGTCCAGTTTTCCCAGCACCACTTGTTGAAAAGGCTGTCTTTTATCCAATGTAGATTCTTGCCTCTGGGAGTTCCCGATGTGGCTCAGTGGTTAATGATCCAACGTTGCCATGAGCTGTGGTGTAGCTCGCAGATGTGGCTCGGATCTGGAGTTGCTGTGGCTCTGGCATAGGCCAGCGGCTACAGCTCCGATTAGACCCCCTAGCCTGGGAATCTACATGTGCCGCAAGTGTGCCCTAGAAAAGGCAAAAAGACAAAAAAATAAAAATAAAAATAATACTATTCTTGCCTCCTTTGTCATAGATTAGTTGACTATAGATCCATGGGTTTAATTCTGGGCTTTCTATCCTGTTCCACTGATCTATATTTCTGTCTTTGTGCCAGTACCATGCGGTTTTGATGACTGTAGCTTTGTAGTATAGTCTGAGGTCAGGGAGCCTGATTCCTCCAGCTCCATTTTTCTTTTTCACGATGTCTTTGGCTATTCTGGATCTTTTGTGCTTCCAAACAAACTTTAAAATATTTTGTTCTAGTTCCTTGGTAATTTGATAGGGATTGCACTGAACCTGTAGATTGCCTTGGGTAGTACAGTCATTTTGATAATATTGACTCTTCCAATCCAAGAGCATGGTATGTCTTTCCATCTGTTCATGTCATCCTTGATTTCTTTCAGCAGTGTCTTATAGTTTTCAGAGTACAGGTCTTTTGTCTTTTTAGGTAGGTTTATTCCTAAGTATTTGATTCTTTTTGATGTGATTGTAAACGGGATTGCTTCCCTAATTTCTTTTTCTAATCTTTCATTTTCAGTATATAGAAATGCATTTGATTTCTGTGTAGAAATTTTGTACCCTGTGACTCTGCCAAATTCACTGATGAGCTCTAACAGTTTTCTGGTAGAGTCTTTAGGATTCTCTAGGTATAGTATCATGTCATCTGCAAACAGTGATAGTTTTACTTCTTCCTTTCCAATCTGGATTCCTTTTATTTTTTTTTTCCTTCTCTGATTGCTGTGGCTAGGACTTCCAAAACTATGTTGAACAGTAGTGGCAGGAGTGGAGATTCCTGTCTTGTTCCTGATCTCAGTGGGAATTCTTTCATCTTTTCACTATTGAGAATGATGTAAGCTCTGGGTTTGTCATAGATGGCCTTTATTACATTGAGGTAGGTTCCCCCTATGCCCACTCTCTGAAGGGTTTTTATCAGAAATGGGTGTTGGATTTTGTCAAAGGCTTTTTCTGCATCTATTGAGAGAATCATATGGTTTTTATTCTCCAATTTGTTAACGTGGTGTATCACACTGACTGATTTGCAGATATTGAAGAATCCTTGCATCCCTGAGATAAATCCTACTTGATCGTGATGTACCATCCTTTTAATGTATTGTTGGATTTGGTTGGCTTGTATTTTGTTGAGGATTTTTACATCTATGTTCATCAGTGAAATGGGCCTGTAATTTTTTTTTTTTGGTCGTATCTTTGTCTGGTTTTGGTATCAGGGTGATGGTTGCCTCACAGAATGAGTTTGGGAGTGTCCCTTCCTCTGCAATTTTTTGGAAGAGTTTCAGAAGGATAGGTGTTAGCTCTTCTCTAAATGTTTGATAGAATTAACCTGTGAAGCCATCTGGTCCTGGACTTTTGTTTGTTGGAAGTTTTTTAATCACAGTTTCTTGTTTTTTGTTTTTTGTTTTTGTTTTTTTTGTCTTTTATCAGTTTAGGGCCGCACCTGCGGCATGGGGAGGTTCCCAGGCTAGGGGTCTAACAGGAGCTGTAGCTTCCGGCCTATGCCAGAGCCACAGCAATGCAGGATCCAAGAGCGTCTGCAACCTACAACATAGCTCACGGCAATTCTGGATCCTTAACCCACTGAGTGAGGTAGGGATCGAACTCGCAACCTCATTGTTCCTAGTCGGATTCATTTCCACTGAGCCATGACGGGAACGCCTAATCACAGTTTCAATTTCAGAATTTGTGATTGGTCCATTCATCTATTCTATTGCATCTTGGTTTAGTCTTGGAAGATTGTACTTTTCTAAGAATTTGTCCATTTCTTCTAGGTTTTCCATTTTATTTCCATATAAGTTGCATATAGTAGTATCTTATGATCCTTTGTATTTCTGTGATATCTGTTGTTACTTTTCCTTTTTCATTTCTAATTTTATTGATTTGTGTCCTCTCTCTTTTTTTCTTGATAAGTCTGGCTAAGGGTTTATCACATCAGCTTTTAGTTTCACTGATCTTTTCTATGGTTTTCTTCATTTTTATTTCATTGATTTCTGCTCTGATCTTTATGATTTCTTTTCTTCTACTACTTTAGGTCTTGTCAGTTCTTTCCTCTCTAGCTGATTTAGATGTAAAGTTAGGTTGTTTATCTGAGCTTTTTCTTGTTTCCTGAGGTAGGCTTGTATTGCTATAAACTTTCCTCTTAGAACTGCTTTTGCTGCATCAGAGGTTTTGGTGTGTCATATCTTTGTTGTCATTTGCTTCTAGGTATTTTTTAATTTCCCCTTTGATTTCTTCAGTGATCCATTGGTTGTTTAGTAGCATGTTGTTTAGTCTCCACATGTTTCTATTTTTACCATTTTTTTCTTGTTTTCGATTTCCAGTTGTATAGCATTGTGGTCAGAAAAGATGCTTTATATGATTTCAATTTTCTTAAAGTTACTGAGGCTTGATTTGTAGCCCAGGATGTGATCAATCTTAGAGAATGTTCCATGAACATTTGAGAAGAATGTATATTCTGTTGCTTTTGGATGGAATGTCCTATAAATATCTGTATAAGTCCATCTGGTCTAATGCTTCATTCAGGGTCTGTGTTTCCTTACTGACTTTCTGTCTGGATGACCTGTCCATTGCTGTATGTGGGGTCTTAAAGTCCCTCACTATGATGGTGTTATTGTTGATTTCTCCTTTTAAGATTGTTAGAAGTTGCCTTATATATTGTAGTGAACTTATGTTGGGTGCATAGATATTTAAAATGGTTATATCTTCTTCTTGGATTGATCCTTTGATCATTATGTAGTGCCCTTCCTTGTCTCTTAAAATGTTCTTCATTCTAAAGTCTATTTTGTCTGATAGGAGTATTGCTACTCTGGCTTTCTTTTGATTCCCGTTTGCATGGAATATTTTCTTCCATCTTCTCACTTTGAATTTGTATGTGTCCCTAGAAGTGAAGTGGGTCTCTTGAAGACAGCATATATATGGGTCTTGTTTTTGTATCCATTCAGCTAGTCTATGTCTTTGGTTGGGGCATTCAGTCCATTAACATTTAAGGTAATTATTGATATATATGTTCTTATTGCCACTTTCTTAACTGTTTTGGTTTTTTGTTGCTCTTTTTTCTTCCCTTATTCTCTTGTTGCCTCCTCTCACAAGGTGATGATCTTTAATGTTGTATTTGAATTGATTTTTCTTATTTGTTTGTGTATCCATTGTAGATTTTTTGTTTGCAGTTACCCTGAAGTTTTGATATAGGAGTCTATATATAAATGAGATTGTTATAAGTTGTTGGTTTCTTAATTGCAGGTGTGTCTCCAGTGTCCTGCATTTGTGCTCTTTTCTGACAATTTCTGATTTTGGTAGCACAATTGTGCATGGATGATTTAGTATCTATACCATATATATGCTTTTACTGGAGAGCCTTGTCATTTGTGATGTTTTTGTTTCTGGTTGGGGACTTTTCTTTTCTACCTAGAGAAGTTCCTTTAGTATTTGTTGTAAAGCCATTTTAATGTTGCAGAAATCTCTTAGCTTTTGCTTATCCTAATAGTAAACAAGGCCTGTGGGGATGTTACTCCCTGGAGCCCTTAAGCCACAAATAAAAGCCACATCAAAGAATGCATCTAAGCTCACGCTCCTACACTGACTACCTGAGTTAGTGTTCTGCCTCATGTGGAGGGATATTCTCTATGCCTAGTCAAACTCTTACATCCTATGAAGCTGCTATTTCTGCAATTCCATGAAAACCTCCTTAACTGACTCTTCCCTAAACTTGTACTCGTGATTATTTCATTTTAATGTCATTTGTTTTCCCTCCACTTCCTTTCCATCCTTATGGCCTGAACTGTACAATTCCCCCACTTCTTTTAGAGCCTAAGTAAGGCCTTTCATCCCACCAAAGATATATAGAACATACTGTGATAAACTGTGTATTACCTGGATATTTAGATTTTTATAAAACTTTAAAGTCACTAGCAGAAAGTTATGCTCAGCTTTTGTTATATATTGTGCTGGAATTTCTAATTAATTATAAAAGCTTTGAGGCAGGATCAGTGTCTTGCACTTCTTTTCTATTTAGTTTACTCCAATATGCTGGTACAAGGGAATCATTCATTGACTTGAATTCATACTATCCCTTAATTTCCATTTCTTTTCACCATCTTTTCCCAACTTATTTTACACAAAGAAACCCATTTTAGATGTAAATCTGACGGTTAGAATTCATTTCCCCAAGAATTCATCGTTGGCATTACCTAAGAACTTGTTAGAAATGCAGTCTCAAGCCCCATTCCACATTTACTAAATCCTAATCTGCTTTTTAGCAAGACACCAATATGCATAAAGTTATCATTATGCATTTTAAAATGTGGGAAACACTGTATTAAAAAAGCCGGTCTGAATCAGTTGATCATTGATTTTTACATTCAATAAGCCATGAAAAATGTGTATTTAAATCCATACATCATTCACATGTTGATGTGTGCTATGTGTGTAAGAGAGAAGAAAGAGAAAATATCGGAGACAACTTTTTTGCTATAGTTGACTCACCTCAAATATCTAGTGAATATATTTTCTATTTAGACTGTTCTTTCTACTGTCCCTTTTTTTTCATTTTATGTTAGACCACATAGGAAAACAACTGTCAAGATATTACTTCAAAAAACACTCTTGAGGTATCTAAGAGCCAGAATCATTTGATGAATTTTTCAGAAGCTGACTGCTTTTTAAAGGCATTTATAATTCAAGGTGTTTGATTAACTTTTAAAGAGTTGAGTGCTGGTAGAATTAAAATCAAAAAGAAAGATTTGGAGTGGTCTGATGGATTTTTAAAGATGGATAGAAGCAGGAAAACTCTGGTCTTAATCTTCTTAGCTTTGATATTTTTATGTGACTTTTTGTTCCAAGCACCTAACATCTCCTTTAATCTTCTGTGTATCACATGGACTAACATGGGACTAGCAGTGATTGTTTCTTATTTACCCAGTGGATATTCCAAAAATTACTGAGGCAGTCCATAAAGTATTTTAACTTGCCAATGACAAGTAGTATAAATGTACAGGAGATATCAGGTTACGTATAATATTGTGATTTTGTGATTTATGAAATCATAAAAATATTGATTTTATGCAGACATGAGGCAGTTGAAGGAATCTCGTTAGATTTTTTTATTGTTGTTTTTATGGCCATACCTGCAACATATGGAAGTTCCCAAGCTAGGGGTTGAATCAGAGCTGCAGCTGCAGGTCTGTCCTACAGAATTGCAGTGCTGGATGATAGTCACATCTGCAACCTATGCTGCAGCTTGCTGGACCCTTAACCCACTAAACAGGGCCAGTATGGAACCCGCATCCTCACAGACACTATGTCAGCTTCTTAACCCAGGGAGCCACAGTGGGAACTCCTCATTAGATTTTAGAGATACAAACATCCTAGGGAAGAGGAAAGGAAGAAAGGTTAAACAAAAAGGATAAACCTGAATGGAAAGTTGCACATAGCCAGCAGAATGAAACCACCATGTCATAAATATGCTTATAATCAATAGAAACCAGATAAAGAATAAGCACACTGTAACATCATCTGGTGCCTAGTACCAACACTCCTCAAAAAGATCCAGTGGCTATTTGGGATGTTGTGTTCAAGTGTGATCACCTTGTTTTATGAAGAAAGTTTCCCGTCTGGTGTAAATCATGCTTCTCATCAATTGACTGTTGCTTTTCATCAATTGAGTCGTTCATTCCTTATTTTGTGAACCAAGTGATAATTGTGTGACTAAATCTATGGTAAGCACTAGACATTGCAAATGTGATTGTTGTACTTTCCATTAAATACCTTATAGTTTAGCATTGAGAAAGATCATATAAACTAATAAATTCAGTAATGTGTCTAATGGGGCTCAGATGCACAAGGATCGAAGTAGACTGGAGGCACAAAAGTGAATTATCCCTGGGGTGATTAAGGAAAAGTGTTCATCATATGAAGCCATCTTACTTGAGACAAGTCTAAAGACTCAGGATGGTTAGTTTATGAACAGATTGTTTACAAGAAGGTAGAGGGTGTAGGAGATGATAGTTATATTTCACAAATTTGAAGTTACTTGATAGATGAAGCATCATGTTTTCCTTGGTTCAGGCAGGTTGAGCCAGAATCACTGGAAAAACTCCAAAGAGAAGGAACATAAGGGAAAAAGGAAGGGAAGTCATGTTGTAAGAGGGTCCATACTGTACTAGGCTTGTACTGGGCCCTTTATAGGCACTGTTTTAAGTAAACCACATAACAATTTTGCCAGGGCATCACTTGTCTGAAGTATTGCTACTTGAGTCAATACTCAGAGCCCCAGATGATCATCCTATTCCTGTGTTTTAAGAGAAATAACTTGACCAAACATATGAGGAGATCTAAGGTTAATTTGACAAGGCAATAACTTTAGTTAACTAAATAATCATAACTAATAGCATAAGCATTAGTAGAAGACACTAACAATAGTGCAAGTATGACTGTGTCTCTGGGAATGGAAATAATCATTCAAATATTTAGTAAGAAAGCAAAACTGGGTATTGTGTTTGTTAGAATATTTATCATGATATAAAATTTATCCATATATAATACACTGTAATATTTGTATTTGGAAAATGTTATATCTAATCTCTGTTTCAGGAAATTAGAAATGAAATTTTTCACAATACATTGAATACTACAAAATTGACATCTATTTTATGTTTTATCCAACTCTGAATTTTTTATATCCTTATTAAGATCCATTTGACACTTAAAATGCTTCTACTAGACCTGCATGATATGCAAATTGATTTAAGCCAGGCATTACCATATCCTATGCCATAAGAGGTAATATTTAACTAGTTCACTAGTATAAATATGAAAAGATTACAAATGCAAATAGTAAAGTAAAAAAATGATATTTCCTCTTGCATATTATTATGAGACACTGAATTAGAAGTCTAGGTAATTTCTAGGAAATTTGTATTTTGATACACAATAGAGAATAAATTTTATTTTGACATATTGTGTACAAAAGAAGAAAGCAGCTTTTGTTTAGGTTACTGAGCAGCCAAGAACAAATTTTCCCATGAATTCTAGAAACAGGTTAAACACTTTCATTGCCATACAGATTTTTTTCTGTAAGTTCACGATTAACTCTGTGTTACTACAATGTCAAGCTTTGTTTTAGAGGTCAAAGAAATATTACTAAGTTGAAAAATTCTTGAGGCTATTTGTTCTACTTTATAAAATGACTATTTGTATAGGTGACAGTAGTATTAGGTGGCAAAAATGTTTATAATCAGGGTTAGCTAATGTCAGCAAAAATAGCACTGGGTGATTGATAGATCTCATACGGTAAGGATTATTAAAAGCATATCTATATATAGTGTAGTAGTCCAGATTTAATCTCCTGAGACACACTTATGGTGTTGAAATTGGAAACAGAGATTTCTAATAGGTTGCATGACTCTTAGTTTCCCCTCTTGGGTAAGTGAAATAACATACCTTGTAAAGAAAATAACTTATAAAGAAAAACATGAGAAATCATGCAGAATTAAAGTTAACAAGTCTTGGAGTTCCCATAGTGGCTCAGCGGAAATGAATCCAACTAGGAACTATGAGGTTGCAGGTTCGATCCCTGGCCTCGCTCAGTGGGTTAAGTATCTGGTGTTGCCGTGAGCTGTGGTGTAGGTCACAGATGTGGCTTGGATCTGGCGTAGATAAGGCTGTGGCTGTGGCATAGGCTGGCAGCTGTAGCTCCGATTAGATCCCTAGCCTGGAAACCTCCATAAACCATGGGTGCAGCCCTCAAAAAGGCAAAAAATAAGGGCAAAAAAATTTTTTTAATTAAAAATAAAAAAAAAATTAACAGGCCAAGTCCCCATTACTTGTGCACTTAATTATCATTTAGAAATTCGTATCCAGATGAAGGAACAAATTTTCAGTAAGATTTTTAAAGCTATGATTGAACCACTAGGAAATTCCTAATTGAGTTCTCAGAGAGTAAACAGACAAGGAACAAAAAGCAGAAGGATTGAAACAACCAACAGGGTCTAGAAAATATGCCAAAAGATTGTTTTAAAAAGGTTACATTTGTAAGCTGCACTCAGATTGTTCTTTGGGAGCTCAATTTTATTTAATTTTATATTTTATTTTATTTTTCTTGTGAAGTCACTCTGAGCACCCAAAAGAAAGTTAGTTGCCTAGCTGATGAGTAAGAACATATATACATGCAAGAAAATATTACCAAACATTCCAGATAGTTTTTTCATTGTATTCATTGCACAAAAACCTCAAAGATGTATTGTGTTGCTTATAGAAAGTACATAAAGTTGGAGTTCCCGTCGTGGCTCAGTGGTTAACAAACCCAGTAGCAACCATGAAATTGTGGGTTCGATCCCTGGCCTTGTTCAGTGGGTTAAGGATCTGGCATTGCTGTGAGCTGTGGAGTAGGTCACAGACGCGGCTCGGATCCTGAGTTGCTGTGGCTGTGGTGTAGGCCGGCAGGTACAGCTCAGATTGGACCCCTAGCCTGGGAACCTCCATATGCCACAGATAAGGCCTTAAAAAGACAAAAGACCAAAAAAAGAAAGAAAAGAAAGTACATAAAGTGTTTGGTAAGTTCTGTTACAGAGGGGAGATACCCAGTGGGAGAACCAATATTATTTTATCTAAAACTTAATACTAAAACTTAATGTAAACCTTGGGTTTGACCATTATTCATGTATTCATTAGCCTTTTAAAACAAATTTGTCTGAGGAACTGAAACTTGCAGTGAGTATGAGGGATAAAATAATGTTACAGGCAGTTCCCATTTCAGTGCAGCAGAAACAAATCTGACTAGTATCCATGAGGATGCCGGTTTGATCCTTGGCCTCCCTCAGTGGGTCGGGGATCCGGTGTTTCCGTGAGCTGTGGTGTAGGTCACATACGTGGCTCGGTTCTGGCATTGCTATGGCTATAGTGTAGGCCAGGAGCTACAGCTCTGATTGGACCCCTAGCCCAGGAACCTCCATATGCCACGGTGTGGCACTAAAAAGCAAAAAAGAAAAAATAATAAATTAATGTTACTGAATAGTTGTCTTTAAAATGTCCTAATTAGCTAGGGAGAAAGGTCAATAGTTAGGAAACAATTAGAAAACATAGTACAAAAAAGCAAAAATAGTGATAAACAAATATATATACAATTTCTAAGGAACCTAAAGGATAGTATAATATGACTAAATTGTTTTTCTCTCTGCGCTTTGCCCACACACATGCACGTGTACACACACACACATGCACGTGTACACACACACAAAGTAAATACACAAAAACTCAGTCTGTAACACTAACACATGACTCTCTTTAATCAGTAAGTATTTCCCAAAATAATATCAAGAGAAATTAATTTATATTAAATCTGGAAATTCAGTTCATAAAATCTAAAACTTCTATTATCAGGCTTACTTCTTCTCGTTGCTAAGTGTATGTCATTGTTAATTTCTGTTCATAATGGAAACAAAGATTATGGAGCCATTAAAAGAAGGGATTATTTAAATTGTTTTTCACACTGACCGGTGAGTCTTTCTACTCTCATGAATGTACCCTCATTTGTTTTGTTTCTCACTAGGAAATTTTTGAGGAGATGCTGAGAGATAATGGCTGAAATGTTGGGAATGAACATAGCTCATTAGATAACTTTGGAAAGGACTTTGCTAGTGTAATCTATATTCAGCCCTTAGTTTATTCATGGGTGATTGAAACGCATTTTGTAGAAAATGTTGCTGTTTTGTTCAGTGATTCAATTCAGCAAACAGTAGGCATGTACTAGATTTCATGGAAGCACTAAAGATATAAAAATCAATAGAACTTTAGATATAAAATATGACCTAAGTCTAAAGTTATGGATTAAGTATTGATAAAACTCTCGAGAGGTAATTGAATTTTACATTTTATAGGTGAATAGAAGAAGGTGCAGAGAATATGAGTTTGTCCAGATCTTCCCAGCCAAGATTAATCAGTTTGAGACTATAACCCAGGATTCCTAACCCCCAAGCCAGTACTTTATGTACTACTCAAAAAAAAAAAAATCTAAAATAACCTAAGAAATTGGATGTGTGTATATAGCTGAACCAGCAGGTAATCATGACTGCTGCAGAAGGTCGCCAAAATAGCACTCTACTTCATTAGTTGGCAAGAAGCCAACAAAATTGAAGTATCAGTTTTGATTCTCAAACTCACAAAAGGTAAAGAATTACATAAGTGCATTGCATTTTAAATAAAATTTAATGAAGAAGCAAGATCTGCTGGACAATAGTATCTCTGAAGTTTTACTGAGATAGCAATATGTGGAAATTTGGGGGTAAGCTCTCATTGCACATTATTCACTTTTTATGTAGGCTTGAAATATTGTTTAAATGCATTCTTTGGGAAGATTTCTTTTCTTACCAAAAGCAGTATTGAACTTATTCATTAGTAATGGGAATCTATACCATGTCATATATCTATTCCATGTAGCTACATATATTATATATTCATTATATATACATCTGGAGGACTCTAGATGATAGAAACAAGAAAATCACTTGCAGAGATAATTTAGAGAAAACATGAATACATGTGTATCTATGCTGAAATAAGTCTATTTTTACTCTATAAGTGACTATAAGTATCTATAATGACTATAAGTATTGACAGCTGCATTTTTCTCTATTTTTTTTTTTTAAGGGCCAAACCTGCAACATATGGATGTTCCCAGGCTAGGGGTCAAATTGAAGCTGCAGCTGCCGGCCTACACTACAGCCACAGCAATACCAGATCCAAGCTGCGTCTGGGACCTACACCACAGCTCATGGCAACGATGGTTCCTTAACCCACTGAGCGAGGCCAGGGATCGAACCCGCATCCTAATCAATCTAGTCAGGTTCATTAACTGCTGAGCCACGAGGGGAACTCCTTTCTCTAATTTTTAAATGTGTTTTTTAAAATCCAAAACATAAATTACATGCTTCCTATAAAAAGTGTTCAGATAATTTTTAGGCATACATAAAAGTAAATAAAAATCCATTTCTTACTTACGATGAGCTTCAATACATGTCTCTATCTCCTCCTTTTACAGAGACCAAATTAAAACTAGTAAGAGAATATTAATGTTTTGCCTTTACAGTAAAGAGAAGGAAATGTGGATGCTATTATGTGATGGTGCAAATGCTTGTGGTTGCTTCTGTGTCAGTTGTGATTATGAGAGGTTGGTCAAGAAAGAAAGTCGTGTTAACACAGTGCCTCAGCATCACTGAGATGCTAAATCAGCACTAGCCTTGCCTACTCCCAGATTTTTGCTTTGTAATATAAATTATTTTGGGTAAGCCAGTGTTGTTCAGGTATTCTGTGATATGCAGTTAAGAAAACTTTTGTAGGTGAAGGATATGATGATGGTTTCAGAGGTCATGTCAATGTCCAGACTCATCAAATTGTGTACATTAAGTATGTGCATTTCTTTGGTATATCATTTATACTTAGATCAAGCTGTTGTTTTGTTTTGTTTTTTAAGAGCTGGAGATATTATATTTCAGGAAGAGAGGAATGGTGTTGTGAACTGAATGTTCGTGTCTCCTCACCACCCCCCAAATTCAATAAGTTGAATTCCTAACCCCCAATTTGATGGTATTTTATCTAGAGTTAGATGATGAGGGCAGGGTCTTCCTGACAGGATTAGGGACCACATTCTTAAAGGAAGAGAGGGGAGCTCTCTCTGTCTCTCTCTGCCACGTGAGGACACAGTGAGAATATGGCATCTGTAAGCCAGGAAGAGAGCTCTCACCAAAACCCAACCATACTGTTGCCCTGATTTTGGACTTCCAGTCTCCAGAACTGTGAGAAAATACAGTTGTTTTTCATCCTCCAATGGTTTTTACTACTGTATTCATTTGTTGATCCAGTCCTCTGTCTCATAAAATGTACTTTTTTTTTTTAATGATTTTTAGGGCCACACCAGAAGCATATGGAAGTTCCCAGGCTAGGGGTCAAATCAGCGCTACAGCTTCTGGCCTACACCACAGCCACAGCAATGCAGGATCCTTAGTGGCATCTGCAACCTACACCACAGCTCGAGGCAACACTGGATGCCCAACCCACTCAGCAAGGCCAGGGATCTAACCTACATCCTCACAGATACTAGCTGGGTTTTTTTCTGCTGCACCATGAAGGGAACTCCCACAAAATGTATTTTTATCCCTTCTAGTATGTGGGCTGCTGGCTGCTGGTGGGCAGGGTTGGGTCCCAGCACGGCTGACTGCATGGCCCAGAGGGTCCTGGGGCTGGTGCTAGCCTGTTGGTAGGTGGGGCTGGGATCCAGTATTAAGAGAGCAGAAGGAAGACTCCAAAACAGTGCTTGTTAGCACCTGTGTCCTCCTGATATAATGAACTCCTAAACCTGGCTACCACCAGCACCTTTATCCTCAGTGTATGTCCCAGTTGCCTCCTGCCAATCTGGGAGGCTCTAAAAATCAGCAAGTAGGCCTGACCCAGGCTCCTTCAAATGACTGTTTCTGTACTGATTTTTGGAGGGTGTGAGATTTTGCGTGTGCCTTTAAAGAGCGGAGTCTATCCTATAGCCCTCTAGAATTTTGCTTCACTGGCCTTAAAGCCAGATCTTCTTGGGGTTATCTTTCTGTGCAGGACCCCCAAGCCAGGAAGCCCCATGTGGAGCTGAGACCCCTCTCTCTTTAAGGGGAATCTCTGCATTTGTGATTATCCTCTTGTTTGTGAGTCACCTACCCAAGGATGTGGGTCTTGACTATACAGTACATCTGCCTCTCCTGCCTGTCTCACTGTGGTTCCTTCCTTACATCTTTAGTTGTAGAGGATCTTTTCTGCTAGTCTTCAGGTCATTCTTAACAATAGCTAATGTATAAATAGTTGTGATTTTGGTATCCCTAAGGAAGAAGATGAGCTCAAGGTCTTCCTCCTCTGCCATCTTGAGCCCGCAACAATATTATTGAATTTATTATTTTATGCTTAATGAATTTTATTACAATTATAGGTGTACAAGAATCATCACAACTCAGTTTGATAGCATTTGCGTCCCAAACCCTCAGTGCATCCCGCCACCCCCCACATTGTCTTATTTGGAAACCAAAGGTTTTCCAAAGTCTGAGAATCATTGTCTGTTCTGCGAAGAAGTTCATTGTGCCTTTTTAGTTTCCACATGTAAGCGGTAGCATTGGATGTTGCTGTCTAACTACCAGACTGGTTTCACTTCGCATGATAATTTCTAGGTTCATCCATGTTGCTATAAATGTTATTTTGTTCCTTTTAATGGCTGAGTAATATTCCACTGTGTGTATGTACTGGATCTTCCCTATCCACTCCTCTGTCAAAAGGCATTTAGGTTGTTTCCATGACCCGACTATTGCATAGAGTGCTGCAGTGAACACTGGAGTGTCTTTTCAAATCATGGTTTCCTCTGAATAGATGCCCGGGAGTGGGATTGCAGGATCAAATGGTAATTCCGTTTTGAGTTTTGAGGAATCTCCATACTGTTCTCCACAGTGGTTGCACCAATTTGCATTCCCACCAGCAGTGTAATAGGGATCCGTTTTCTCCACAACCTCTCCAGCACTTATTGTTTGTAGACTTTTTGATGATGGCCATTCTGGCCGGTGCAAGGTGGTACCTCATAGTGGTTTTGATTTGCATTTCTCTAATAAGGAGTGATGTTGAACATCTTTTCATGTTTATATTTGCCAGCTGCATGTCTTCTGTGGAGAATTGTCTGCCTACATCCTCTGCCCATTTTTTGATGGGGTTGTTTGTTTTTTTGTTATTGAGCTGTAGGAAGTGTTTGTAAATTTTGGAGATTAAGCTCTTGTCAGTCGATTCATTTGCAAATATTTTCTCCCATTCTGTGGGTTGTCTTTTCGTTTTGTTTAGGGTTTCCTTTGCTGTGCAGAAACTTTTAAGTTTAATTATGTCTCACTTGTTTATTTCTCTTTTTATTGTCCTTACTCTGACACATGGATCTGAGAAGATGTTGCTATTATTTACGTCAGAGAGTGTTTGGCCTGTGTTTTCCTCTAAGAGTCTTATATCTAGATCTTTAATCCATTTTGAGTTTATTTTTGTGCATGGTGTTAGGAAGTGTTCTAGTTTCATTTTTTTACATTTTTTTACATGTAGCTGTCCAGTTTTCCCAGCACCACTTATTGAAGAGGTTGTCATTTCTCCAATGTATATTCTTGGCTCCTTTGTCATAGATTAGTTGACTGTAGATGCATGGGTTTAATTCTGAGCTTTCTATCCTGTTCCACTGATCTATATTTCTGTCTTTGTGCCAGTACCATATGGTTTTGATGACTATAGCTTTGTAGTAGACTCTGAAGTCAGGGAGCCTGATTCCTCCAGCTCCGTTTTTCTTTTTCAGGAATTCTTTGGCTGTTCGGGGTCTCTTGTGTTTCCATAGAGATTTCAAAATTTTTTGTTCTAGTTCTGTGAAAAATGTCCTTGGCAATTTGATAGGGATTGCATTGAATCTGTAGATTGCCTTGGGTAATATAGTCATTTTGATAATATTGACTCTTCCAATCCAAGAGCATGGTATGTATTTTCATCTCTTCATGTCATCCTTGATTTCTTTCATCAGCATCATATAATTTTTAGAGTACAGGTCTTTTGTCTCTTTAGGTAGGTTTATTCCTATGTATTTGATTCTTTTTGATGTGATGATAAAAGTGATTGATTCTCTAATATCTCTTTCTGATCTTTCATTGTTGGTATATAGAAATGCAGTTGATTTCTGTGTATTAATTTTGTATCCTGCGACTTTGCCAAATTCATTGATGAGCTCTAACAGTTTTCTGGTAGAATCTTTAGGATTCTCGAGGTATAGTATCATATCATCTGCAAACAGTGATAGTTTTACTTCTTCCGTTCCAATTTGGATTCCTTTTATTTCTTTTACTTCTCTGATTTCTGTGGCTAGGACTTCCAAAACTATGTTGAATAATAGTGGTGAGAGTGGACATCCCTGTCTTGTTCCTGATCTCAGTGGGAATTCTTCATCTTTTCACCACTGAGAATGATGTGAGCTCTGGGTTTGTCATAGATGGCCTTTATTACATTGAGGTAGGTTCCCCCTATGCCCATTTTCTGAAGGGTTTTTATCAGAAATGGGTGTTGGATTTTGTCAAAGGCTTTTTCTGCATCTAAGGAGAGAATCATATGGTTTTTATTCTTCAGTTTGTTAATATGGTGTTATCACACTGACTGATTTGCGGATATTGAAGAATCCTTGCATCCCTGGGATAAATCCCACTTGATCATGATGTACAATCCTTTTCATGTATTGTTGGATTCGGTTGGCTAGTATTTTGTTGAGGATTTTTGCATTTATGTTCATCAGTGAAATGGGCCTGTAATTTTCTTTTCTTGTGGTTTCTTTGGTTTCAGTATCAGGGTGATGGTTGCCTCATAGAATGAGTGTGGGAGTGTCCCTTCCGTTGCAATTTTTGGAAGAGTTTCAGAAGGATAGGTGTTAGCTCTTCTCTAAATGTTTGATAGAATTTGCCTGTGCAGCCATCTGGTCCTGGACTTTTGTTTTTTGGAAGTTTTTTAATCACAGTTTCAATTTCAGAACTTGTGATTGGTCTATTCATAGTTTCTATTTCATCTTGGTTGAGTCTTAGAAGATTGTACTTTTCTAAGAATTTTTCCATTTTCTAGCTTATCCATTTTATTGCCATATAGTTGCATATGGTAGTCTCTTATGATCCTTTGTACTTCTGTGATGTCTGTTGTTACTTCTTTTTCATTTCTAAATTATTGATTTGTGTCCTCTCTCTTTTTTTCTTGATATGTCTAGCTAGGGGTTTATCAATTTTGTTGATCTTTTCAAAGAACCAGCTTTTAGTTTCATTGATCTTTTCTATGGTTTTCTTTGTTTCTATTTCATTGATTTCTGCTCTGATCTTTATGATTTCTTTTCTTCTACTAACTTTAGGTCTTGTCAGTTCTTCCCTCTCTAGCTGCTTTAGATGTAAAGTTATGTTGTTTATTTGAGCTTTTTATTGTTTCTTGAGGTAGACTTGTATTGCTATAAACTTTCCCCTTAGAACTGCTTTTGCTAAATCAGAGGTTTTGGAGTGTCATGTCTTTGTTGTCATTTGCCTCTAGGTATTTTTTAATTTCCCCTTTGATTTCTTCAGTGATCCATTGATTGTTTAGTCTCCACGTGCTTCTATTTTTCGCCATTTTTTTCTTGTTTTTGATTTCCAGTTGTATAGCATTGTAGTCAGAAAAGATGCTTGATAGGATTTCAATTTTCTTAAAATTACTGAGGCTTGATTTGTAGCCCAAGATGTGACCAATCGTAGAGAATGTTCCATGCACATTTGAGAAGAATTTGTATTCTGTTGCTTTTGGATGGAATGTCCTATAAATATGTATTAAGTTCATCTGATCTAATGCTTCATTCAGGGCCTGTGTTTCCTTATTGACTTTCTGTCTGGATTATGTATGCATTGCTGTAAGTGGAGTCTAAAAGTACCCCACTATGATTGTGTTATTGTTGATTTCTTCTTTTAGTATTGTTAGCAGTTGCCTTATATATTGTGGTGATCTTATGTTGGGTGCATAGATATTTAAAATGGTTATATCTTCTTCTTGGATTGATCCTTTGATCATTATGTAGTGCCCTTCCTTGTCTCTTAAAATGTTCTTCATTCTAAAGTCTATTTTGTCTGATAGGAGTATTGCTACTCTGGCTTTCTTTTGATTCCCGTTTGCATGGAATATTTTCTTCCATCCTTTCACTTTGAATTTGTATGTGTCCCTAGAAGTGAAGTGGGTCTCTTGAAGACAGCATATATATAGGTCTTGTTTTTGTATCCATTCAGCTAGTCTATGTCTTTTGGTTGGGGCATTCAGTCCATTAACATTTAAGGTAATTATTGATATGTATGTTCTTATTGCCATTTTAGTAACTGTTTTGGATTTTTGCTGCTCTTTTTTCTTCCCTTATTCTCTTGTTGTCTCCTCCCACAAGATAACTATTTTTAATGTTGTATTTGAGTTGATTTTTTTTATTTGTTTGTGTATCCATTGTAGATTTTTTGTTTGCAGTTACCCTGAAGTTTTGATATAGGAGACTATATATAAACGAGATTGTTTTAAGTTGTTGGTTTCTTAATCACAAGTGCTTCTCCACTGTCCTGCATTTGTACTCTCTTCTCACAATTTCTGATTTTGGTAGCACAATTGTGCACGGATTATTTAGTATTTTTACTGCATATATGACTTTATGGGTGAACCTTGCCATTTGCAGTGTTTTAGTTTCTGGTTGGGGCCTTTTCTTTTCTGCCTAGAGAAGTTCCTTTAGGATTTGTTGTAAAGCCAGTTTAGTATTGCAGAAATCTCTTAGCTTTTTCTTATCTGTAAAGGTTTTGATGTCTCCTTCAAATCTGAATGAGAGCCTTGCTGGATAAAGTAATCTTGGTTGGAAGTTTTTCCGTTTCATCACATTTAGTATATCATGCCACTCCCTTCTGGCCTGCAGAGATTCAGCTGAAAAATTTGCTGATAACCTTATTGGGGTTCCCTTGAATGTCATATTTTTCTTTTTCATAGATGCTTTCAATATTTTCTCCTTGTCTTTAATTTTGGTCATTTTGATTAATATGTTCCTCCTCGGGTTTATTTTATATGGTATTCATTTCACTTCCTGGATTTGAGTGAGTGGTTCCTTGCTGTCCCATATTAGGGAATTTTTTGGCTATTATCTCTTCTAATATTTTTTCTGTCCCCTTCTCTCTCTCTTCTCCCTCTGGCACCCCTATAATATGGATGTTAGTGTGTTTAACATTATCCCAGAGTTCTCTGAGACTCTGCTCATTTTCTTTCAATCTTTCATCTCTTCTCTCTTCTGCATTAGTGATTTCCACTAATCTGTCCTCCACCTCACTGATTCATTCTTCTGCCACCTGTATTCTACTGTTGGCTGCTTCTAATGAATTTTTTACTTCAGTTATTGTATTTTGCATCTCTTCTTGCATAATTTTTACACCTTGTATTTCTTTTCAGTGTAAATTATCTTTGCTCAATATAAATTATCAGTCTTTTCCTCCAGTTTATTTCCAGTGTCTTGCATCATCTTCAGCATCAACAGTCTAAACTCTCTTTCTGGGAGGCTGATATTCTCATCATCACTGAGCTGTTTTTCTGGGCTTTTTTCTTTCTCCCTTATCTGAGTTATAGTTTTCTGTCTTTTCATCTTTATAGGTTTTTGGTGTGGTGACGTTTTTGCCAACAATAGAGTTGTAGCCTCTCTTACTTCTGCTCTGTGCCTCCCCTGTGGCTAAAGTTGGTATGGAGGGGGCTTGCTGTAGGTTTCCGGATGGGAGGGACTGGTGCCTGCCCACTGGCAGGTGGGGCTGATTCCTATCCCTCTGTTGGGGGGGGGGCTTTGTCTCTGGGT
>PVHT020000166.1:20164244-20180561 GCA_004024745.2 Catagonus wagneri
AGTAACTGTATCACAGAGACTCACCTACAGGACTGAAAGTCCTGAGCCCCACGTCAAATCCCCATGCCTGGGGATCTGGCACAGGGAGAAAGAGCCCCCGGAGAATCTGGCATTGAAGGCCAGCGGGGCTTGTGTGCAGGAGCTCCACAAGACTGGGGGAAACAGAGACCCCATTCTTGAAAGGCACACACAGACTTTCACGTGCACTGGGTCCCAGGGCAAAGCAAAGTCTCCATAGGAATCCTGATCAAACCTGACTGGAATTCTTGGAGACTCTCCTGGGAAAACAGGGGTTACTTTGCTTTGTTGTAGGGGAAGGACATTGGAGGCAAAGCTCTTGGGAACATTCATCAGCCTGCATTTCTCTGGAGGTGGCCATTTTTGGGAAAATCCGGCCCCACTCCATCAGCAGTGAGAAGCCCCTGGCCAAAGAATACTCCAGGTGGGATCACAACCCCACCCATCGGTAAACAGGCTGCCTAAAGATCCCTGAGGCACACAGCCAGCCTCTAATCTCATCCAGAGACAAAGCCCCACCCATCAGAGGGAGAGGAATCAGGCTCACCTACCAGTGGGCAGGCACCAATTCCCTCCCATCAGGAAGCCTGCAGCAAGCCACCCCATACCAACTTCAGCCACAAGGGAGGCAACACCAGAAGTAAGAGAGGCTACAACTCTATTGTCTGAAAAATGCTCACCACACCAAAAACCTATAAAAATGAAAAGACAGAAAACTCTAACCCAGATAAAAAAAAGAAAAAACCTCAGAAAAACAGCTCAGTGATGAGATTATCAGCCTCCCAGAAAGAGACTTTAGACTGTTGATGCTGAAGATGATGCAAGACACTGGAAATAAACTGGAGGAAAAGACTGATATTTTACAGGAAACACTGAGCAAAGAAATACAAGATAGAAAAATTAAGCAAGAAGAGATGCAAAATACAATAACTGAAATAAAAATTCCTTGGAAGCAGCCAACAATAGGATACTGGAGGCAGAAGAACGAATAAGTGAGGTGGAGAACAGATTAGTGGAAATTACTAATGCAGAAGAGAAAAGAGATAAAAGATTGAAAGAAAATGAGCAGAGTCTCAGAAATTCTGGGATAAGGTTAAATGCACCAATGTCCGTATTATAGGGGTGCCAGAGGGAGAAGAGAGAGAGAGAAGGGGACAGAAAAAAATTTGAAGAGATATTAGCCAAAAACTTCCCTAATAAGGGAAAGGAACCACTCACTCAAATCCAGGAAGCACAACAAGTACCATATAAAAATAAGCCCAAGGAGGAACACTCCAAGATACATATTAATCAAAATGACCAAAATTAAGGACAAGAAGAAAATATTGAAAGCAGCCAGGGAAAAGAACCAAATGACATACAAGGGAACCCCGATAAGGTTGTCAGCAGATTTTTCAGCTGAAACTGCAGGCCAGAAGGGAGTGGCATGACATACTGAATGTGATGAAAGGGAAAAACTTCCAGCCAAGATTACTTTACCCAGCAAGGCTCTCATTCATGTTTGAAGGAGACATCAAAAACTTTACAGATAAGAAAAAGCTAAGAGATTTCTGCAACACTAAACTGGCTTTACAACAAAAACTAATGGAAAATCTCTAGGCAGAAAAGAAAAGGACACAGCCAGAAACAAAAACATCACAAATGACAAGGGTCACCAGTAAAGGCATATATGCAGTAAAGATACTAAATCATCCATGCACATATATGCTACCAAAAATGAGAAATTGTGAGAAGAGACCACAAATACAGGACACTGGAGACACACTTGTGATTAAGAAACCAACAACTTCAAACAATCTCATTTATATATAGACTCCTATATCAAAACTTCAGGGTAACTGCAAACCAAAAATCTACAATGGATACACAAAAATAAGAAAAATCAACTCAAATACAACATTAAAGATAGTCATCAAACCACAAGAGGAGACAACAAGAGAATAAGGGAAGAAGAAAGAGCAGCAAAAATCCAAAACAGTTAATAAAGTGGCAATAAGAACATACATATCAATAATTACCTTAAATGTTAATGGACTGAATGCCCCAACCAAAAGACATAGACTAGCTGAATGGATACAAAAACAAGACCCATATATATGCTGTCTTCAAGAGACCCACTTCACCTCTAGGGACACATACAAATTCAAAGTGAGAGGATGGAAGAAAATATTCCATGCAAACGGGAATCAAAAAAAGCCAGAGTAGCAATACTCCTATCAGACAAAATAGACTTTAAAATGAAGAAAATTTTAAGAGACAAGGAAGGGCACTACATAATGATCAAAGGACCAATCCAAGAAGAAGATATAGCCATTTTAAATATCTATGCACCCAACATAAGATCACCACAATATATAAGGCAACTTCTAACAATCTTAAAAGGAGAAATCAACAACACAATCATAGTGGGGGAATTTAGCACCCCACTTACAGCAATAGATAGGTCATCCAGACAGAAAATCAATAAGGAAACACAGGCCCTGAATGAAGCATTAGACCAGATGGACTTAATAGATATTTATAGGACATTCCATCCAAAAACAACAGAATACACATTCTTCTCAAGTGCGCATGGAACATTCTCTAAGATTGATCACATCTTGGGCTACAAATCAAGCCTCAGTAACTTTAAGAAAATTGAAATCATATCAAGCATCTTTTCTGACCACAATGCTATACAACTGGAAATCAATAACAAGAAAAAATTGGCAAAGAACAAACATGTGGAGACTACACATGCTATTAAAGAACCAATGGATCACTGAAGAAATCAAAGGGGAAATTAAAAAATACCTAGAAGCAAATGACAACAAAGATACGACACCCAAAACCTCTGGGATGCAGCAAAAGCAGTTCTAAGAGGAAAGTTTATAGCAATACAAGCCTACCTCAGGAAACAAGAAAAAGCTCAAATAAACAACCTAACTTTACATCTAAATCAGCTAGAGAGGGAAGAACAGACAAGACCTAAAGTTAGAAGAAGAAAAGAAATCATAAAGATAAGAGAAGAAATCAATGAAATAGAAATGAAGAAAACCACAGAAAAGATCAATGAAACTAAAAGCTGATTCTTTGACAAGATCAACAAAAGTGAAAAACCCTTAGCCAGACTTACCAAGAAAAAGAGAGAGGAACAACTTAATAAAATTAGAAATGAAAAAGGAGAAGTCACAACAGACATCACAGAAATACAAAGGATCATAAGAGACTACTATATGCAACTATATGGCAATAAAATGGAAAACCTAGAAGTGGACAAATTCTTAGAAAAGTACAATCTTCCAAAACTCAACCAAGATCAAATAGAAAATATGAATAGACCAATCACAAGTTCTGAAATTGAAACTGTGATTAAAAAACTTCCAACAAACAAAAGTCCAGGACCAGATGGCTGCACAGGCAAATTCTATCAAACATTTAGAGAAGAGCTAACACCTATCCTTCTGAAACTCTTCCAAAAAATTGCAACGGAAGGGACACTCCCACACTCATTCTATGAGGCAACCATCACCCTAATACTGAAACCAAAGAAACCACAAGAAAAGAAAATTACAGGCCCATTTCACTGATGAACATAAATGCAAAAATCCTCAACAAAATACTAGCCAAGTGAATCCAACAACACATTAAGAGGATTGTTAATGTATCATTATCAAGTGGGATTTATCCCAGGGATGCAGGGATCTTCAATATCCGCAGATTAATCAGTGTGATACACCACATTATCAAACTGAAGAATAAAAAGCATATGATTCTCTCCATAAATGCAGAAAAAGCCTTACACAATCCAACACCCATTTCTGATAAAAACCCTTCAGAAAGTGGGCATAGGGGGAACCAACCTCAACGTAATATAGGCCATCTATGACAAACCCAGAGCTCACATCATTCTCAGTGGTGAAAAGCTGAAAGAATTCCTGCAGAGATCAGGAACAAGACAGGGATGTCCACTCTCGCCACTACTATTCAACATAGTTTTGGAAGTCCTAGCCACAGAAATCAGAGAAGTAAAAGAAATAAAAGGAATCCAAATTGGAACGGAAGAAGTAAAACTATCACTGTTTGCAGATGATATGATACTATACCTCGAGAATCCTAAAGATTCTACCAGAAAACTGTTAGAGCTCATCAATGAATTTGGCAAAGTCGCAGGATACAAAATTAATACACAGGAATCAACTGCACTTCTATATACTAACAATGAAAGTTTAGAAATAGAAATTAGGGAAGCAATCCCTTTTATCATCACATCAAAAAGAATCAAATACTTAGGAATAAACCTACCTAAAGAGACAAAAGACCTGTACTCTGAAAAATATAGGACACTGCTGAAAGAAATCAAGGATGACACGAACAGATGGAAAGACATACCATGCTCTTGGATTGGAAGAGTCCATATTATCAAAATGACTATACTACCCAAGGCAATCTACAGATTCAATGCAATCCCTATCAAATTGCCAAGGACATTTTTCACAGAACTAGAACAAAAAATTTTGAAATCTCTATGGAAACACAAAAGACCCCAAACAGCCAAAGAAATCCTGGAAAAAAAAAAATGGAGCTGGAGGAATCAGGCTCCCTGACTTCAGACTATACTACAAAGCTACAGTCATCAAATCCGTATAGTACTGGCACAAAGACAGAAATATAGATCAGTGGAACAGGATAGAAAGCCCAGAATTAAACCCATGCATCTATAGTCAACTAATCTATGACAAAGGAGCCAAGAATATACAATGGAGAAAAGATAGCCTCTTCAATAAGTGGTGCTGGAAAAATTGGACAGCCTCATGTAAAAAATGAAATTAGAACACTTCCTAACACCATGCACAAAAATAAAATCAAAATGGATTAAAGACCTAGATATAAGACCAGATAATATAAAATTCTTGGAGGAAAACACAGGCCAAACACTCTCTGACATAAATGACAACAACATCTCAGATCCACCTGTCACAGTAATGCCAATAAAAAGTAAAATAAACAAACTGGACTTAATTAAACTTAAAAGTTTCTGCACAGCAAAGGAAACTCTAAACAAAATGAAAAGACAACCCACAGAATGGGAGAAAATATTTGGAAATGAATTGACTCTGAGGGATTAATCTCCAAAATTTACAAACACTGCCTACAGCTAAATACCAAAAAAACAAACCCCATCAAAAAATGGGCAGAAGATTTAAACAGACAATTCCCCAGTGAAGACATACAGATGGCCAAAAAGCACAGGAAAAGATGTTCAACATCACTCGTTATTTGAAAAATGCAAATCAAAACCACCATGAGGTACCACCTTACATCAGCCAGAATGGCCATCATCAAAAAGTCTACAAACAATAAGTACTGGAGAGGGTGTGGATAAAAATGATACCTATTATACTATTGGTGGGAACGCAAATTGTTGCAACCACTGTGGAAAACAGTATGGAGATTCCTCAGAAAACTCAAAATAGAATTACCATTTGATCCAGCAATCCCACTCCTGGGCATCTATCCAGAAGAAACCATGACTTGAAAAGACACATTTACTCCAATGTTCATTGCAGCACTCTATACAGTAGCCAAGTCATCGAAGCAACCTAAATGCCCATCGACAGAGGAGTGGATAGGGAAGATCTGGTACATACACACAATGTAATATTACTCAGCCATTAAAAGGAATGAAATAACATTTATAGCAACATGGATGGACCTAGAAATTATCATGCAAAGTGAAACCAGTCAGACAATGAAACACCAACATCAAATGCTACCATTTACATGTGGAAACTAAAAAAAGGACACAATGAATTTCTTTGCAGAAAAGATGCTGACTCACAGACTTTGGAAAACTTATGATTTCCAAATGAGACAAGTTGGCGGGTGGGGGGGATGCACTGAGAGTTTGGGATGGAAAGGCTATAAAATTTGGTTGTGATGATTTTTGTACACATAATTGTAATAAAACTCATTAAGTAATGGAAACAAAATAAAATAAAATACAATGTCTTTTAGGAGGGAGTTCCCATCATGGCTCAGCAGTAACAAACACGACTAGGATCCATGAGGATGAGGATGTGATCGCTCACGCTGCTCAGTGGGTTAAGGATCCGGCGTTGCAGTGAGCTATGGTGTATGTCACAGACACTGCTTGGATCTGACATTGCTGAGGCTGTGGTGTAGGCCAGCAGATGCAGCTCTGAATTGACCCCTAGCCTGGGAACTTCAATATGGCACATGTGCTGCCTGCAAAAGGCAAAATAAATAAATAAATAAAATTTAAAAAAAGAACCTAAATAGAATATGGACTTTTCAGATATTCCTGTGTTTTACCTCTTCTCTAATGTACAAGTTGAGATTTTTTTATTCTACACACTGCATTTCCTTGGTGTATGGTTGTCCAGTTTCAAAAAACAGACATTTCTGTGCTATGATTGGATATGGAGTTGAGAAATAATTGACCTATAATTTATATATACAAACCTATGTTATGATAGCCTTCAGTCTTGCAAAGACTTTGGTCAGACAGAACCTCCCTGTGCAAGTGGATTTTGAATCAGACTTAAAAGCCTGAGATAGAGTTTATCACAGTGAGTGAAGGAGTCTAGGAAATTCTAAGGATAAATGGCAGGAGTGACAATAGATTACATTCATCAAATAAATAGCCTGTCTCCAGGTCTCAGTGACCACTCCATAAGTGAATAATTCCCTGATGGATGTTGTTCCACTTTCCAAAGGTGGTTATTTTTCCATTTACAAACTTAAGTAAGCATAACATCTGCAGGACACTACAAAGTACACAGCCACGTACTAAAATAATCCTAATGGACTTGAATGATCTAAACAATATGATGTTTTGAATTTTAGATGTATTATATCAAATCCTAAATTATTTATACTTCAAAGTACATGCAATCTTTACTAAATTTCAGGCTTACTTTTAAAGATGTAAGTGTTTATATTTGCTAATTTTACTATGCTAGTAGCCTAAGTCAAAATGTGTGTGATTCCCTCAATTCAGAACAACCTGAAGACCAGTAGCAAGTGGATATGAGTACCCTAAACAGTGGTTTATCTCTACTTGGTAACAGTAAATCCCATTGGGAGTCAGCCAAAACTCATTTGAAGCCTGATTTTCTTAATACAGTAAATAATCTGGTTTTGCATCACTGTTTGTGATCAAAAATAAATAGTGGGTGTTCCCGTCATGGCGCAGTGGAAATGAATCTAACTAGTAACCATGAGAATGCCCGTTTGATCCCTGGATTTGCTCAGTGAGTTAAGGATCCAGTGTTCCTGTGAGCTGTGGTGTACGTTGCAGGCTCAGCTTGGATCCTGTGTTGCTGAGGCTGTGGCGTAGGCTGACAGCTACAGCTCTGATTCAGCCTCCAGCCTGGGAACTTCCATATGCCATGGGTACAGCCTTAAAATGCAAAGAAAGAAAATTTTGTAATCTTTTTGTTTGTTGTTTTAGGGCCACACCTGCGGCATATGGAGGTCCCCAGGCTAGGGGTCCAATCAGAGCTTTAGCTGCCAGCCTACACCACAGCCACAGCAATGCCAGATCTGAACCCCATCTGCGACCTACACCACAGCTCAGGGCAATGCTGGATTCATAACCCATTTGTTTCCTCTAAGCTACAGTGGGAACTCTATGAGTATTTTTATATGTGACTCATAAATTGTCTGAAGCCATTCTAGAAGTGTTCCAAGACCTTTTTGATATGTATAGCCTCCCAAATTCAAGCTCTCCCCAAATTTAAACGTCTATAATATTTATCTATAAAGGTCTAGTAACTATAAATTTATATCTAGAGTTTTGTTTAATTGAAGAACAATGAACAAATCTACTGATTGGGCATGTTTTGCATAGTTCTTTTTGAAGGGATGATTATTTACTTTACATATGATATCCTATATGTCCATGAAAAAATGGTATTGAATTTTAATTTCTCCATATTTGAAATCTCAGATAATAGCTTCTAAGTTGGACCTGTAGTGAAAGTTTAGTCTTTCTCAAGTTAACTACCAGCTTTTATGTGAGCCATATAAGCAGAATTCTACTATACGTTTTTGTTAATTGCTCCAAGCTATGAATGTTGGCAAGTTTTGAGACCTTATCGAGCTTGTTAAAACAATTTGTCATGTAAGTTGGTTACATAAATCAAATCTTTAGTTTAAACCATATAAGAGAATTCTGGTTAAGTCGATTCAAAGATTCCATCTAGATAGAACTATTTTGTAAAGAAAAATAAACTTTGGTTAAAAAAAATCATTTTTTAGAAAATTATCTCATTAAAGATTATTAATTTCTTTATAAATCTAAGTAACAGTTGCGTGAGGAAATATTCCCAGTAAAGATCTTAATTTCTTGAAAAGCTGTCAGAAAATTGCTCAAGCATTTTATCATGAATGTTAACTGCTTTCCAAAGGACAGTAAAATATATTGCAGAGAAAGTTCTGGCCTTAAACAGGTTCGAGAAATACTTTTCTTTTAAGTTGTAACATACATTGTATGAGAGTAAAAGCTAAACTTTTCTGCACACATTTTTAAGTGACTTCAATTGACCTAAGGAATTAGTGTATATCTGCAAAATACTAAGTGTCTGTGATAGCCCATCTAAAGTAACTCCTGTTTTCAGTGCAACATATTTCTCAAAATACACATTTCTTTGATGGTGAAAAGCAAGGTTTCTTGCAAAAAAACAAGTGACATTTCTAAAGATGCTGTATCTCTCCAAACTAAGAAGTATTTGACAGACTTAAAGGCTTATACAAGGAGATCGTGGCCCTGGAAATTTTGAAAACTGACTTTATTCAGTTATTTTAAACCTGAGAGCAAGAAAAATAAATGGGGGTTTTGCGGCAAGATGGCAGAGGAGTAAGAGGGCGTGCTCACCCTCTCTCACAAACACATAAAAAAAAAACACATCTAAATATAAAACAATTTGGACAAAGCATCAACTGAATGCTGGCAGAACTTAAACCTCCAAAAACTGCAAGAAACTCTTGACATAACTGGGTAGGACAACAGAAAAAAAGAGAGGGAGAGAAGGAGGCAGGACAGCACCAGCACTCCAGGGAGGGAGCTGTGAAGGAGAAAAGGAACCCACACCCTGGGAAGCCACCAAACTGATGGAAAGATCAGCTGAGCTAGAGGTACCTCAAAGCACAAGAAAAACGCAGCAGCTGGACTGAGAATGGCAAAGAGGAGTTAGAGCCTCACACAGATCAACTGCACACCAGCACAGACATCACAGCCTGAGGCACTTGGGTGAGGGCTGGGAGCTGAGACTTAGTCTCTGGAGGTTAATTCCCTGGGAGAGGTCTGGGGTTGGTGGTGTGGAAAGAGCCTAGGGCTCTAGGAAGCAGTGCACCATGGGCAGGAAAGCGATACTCTATGGGCTGGGGAGTGGATCGCCAGGACAGAGGTAACTGGGGAGGTCTGGACCCACAGGAGAGGCAGGGTTCCATTGTTGGGAAGGAGAGGAAGAGGGGCTGACCACCATAGGAAGCACCTTGAACCAGTGCGCAGAGGGCAAGGCGGATCTGGCGCAGGCCTCCAGCAGCCTGAGACTAGGGTGGTGGGGGGCAGGGGGACTCAAGTGCTGAGAGCTGGTCGGATTAAGCACAAAACTCCAGCAGCTAGGGGACCTTGCAAAGGGCGGGGAGACCCAAGAGCAAACCATGGTAGCTGGGTAGCTGAGGCTGCCTGCTAGATCACTGTTGCCCTAGCATCTTATGGATACACCCCACATGGGCCATGTGACCAGGAGCCCCTGCTAGGCTTCTGTGGTTCAGGGCACAATTCATCGGCGACAGAAAGCAGCTTGCTTGACTGCAGCAGACCAGGCTTCCTAGCGTGCAGACTGCCCACAACACTGAGGCTGCTTGCTTGTCCACAATGGTCATGCATCTCCAGAGCAACCATCCATAAGACTTTTGCTCCTATACCAGAGACTGATCACTTCTTGTGCAGGTTACTGGTGACCAGGCACCTCTAGCATGGGCTAAGGTCATCAGGAGGCTAAGTGCGACACAGGGACTGCCAAGAACTGGAGACTGTTGCTATCACTACCCTGGGAATGCACCCGCCCTGTAGCTGCCACTGCCAAACCCTCAGGGCAGCACCCAGACACTTGTTTGCCATCCCCTCCCAAGTCCATACAACTAGGTGCAGCTGGTGCAGCATCTCCTTTGAGGTCTAAGTAGGACAGGGCTTCCTGATGGCCTGCAGGGGGTAGAAGCAAACAACTGCAGTTATCCCTGACTCCAGAGGAGGGCGTGGCCCAGCGCCACAGGAGACACCTGAACAAAAGTCAGTTGCAGCCCCAACCACCTCAGAGCACACCATAGAGAAGGACACTACAACGTAACACCACTTGCTGTCGCTCTCGCTCCCCTTGGAGCACACCCGCCATTGCCAAATATTCTGGGCAGTGCCAACTCTTGTTCCTTCCCAGGAACCTGTAACTAAGAACTCCTAGTGCAGCACATCCTTTAGGAGATAAGCAGGATGAGGTACTTCCTACGTGGTCTACAGAGGCAAACCACAACAGTTATCTCTGGCTCCAGAGATAGGAATGACATGTTACCACTAGGGGTCCGTGAATAGGCACCACCTGCAGCCCCAGTCACTTCAAGGGCACCACAGAGGAGAACGCTGGAACTGAACACCACTTGTGGGTGCTCTTACATCCTGGGAACACACCAACCCCACTGTTCCCACTGCTAAGTGCTCTGGGCAGTACCCATATGCCTGATCTCTATCACTTCCCAGGACCCTGCAACCAGGAACAACCTGTACAACACCTTCTATGTGGGCTGAGACAGGTTGCTTCATACATGGTCTACAGGTGGAGGGGCCAAACCACCACAGTTATCACTGGTTCTAGAGATGATCATGGCCCGCAACCACTAGGAGTCCCTGAACAGTTACCACCCTTGGATCCAATCACCTCAGAGGAGGGCTTTGCAACTGAACTCTAGCCATTGTGGCTCTCACTCCCCTGGGAACTCATACATCCTGCTGCTGCTACTGCCAATTGCTCTGGACACCTGTTAGATCTGCCTAGAGCTCATTACCACTTCCAAGGGGCCTGCAACTAGGAGCAGCCAGTGCCAACCTCCTGCAGGTCCTTGCTGCTGCTGAGAGCCCAGAGACCAGGCACCAACTGCTGGCCCTACCCATGGCTTCATTCTACCTGGAAACACATGGAGCACCAAGGAGATGACAGCCTGCTCACATAGAAGAAAAAGACACTAAATATTCAAACTCCCACAACAAAAATAAATAGTAACCCCACCAAAAAATACAAAGGGGTGCTCTTGCCTAGAAGTAGACTTACAAGACTACAGTGTGGCTTCCCCAAACTCACAGAAAATAAGACGAAGAAGCCCAGAAACCATTCCCAGTTAAAAGAACAGGACGAGTCATCTAAAGCAGCCAGCAATGAAACAGACCTCTGCAGTCTGACAGAAATGGATTTCAGAAGGGAGGAAGTGAAAATATTTGAAGAATTAAGGCTGAATATCCAGGAATTAAGAGAAGACACAAAGAGCAATGCAGATTCCCTTAGAAAGGAACTAGAAAACATAAGGAGGAGCCAAGAAAAGCTATAAAACTCATTTGCAGAGATGCAAACTGAGCTAAAGGCAATAAGAGCAGTTTGAATAATTCAGAGGAATGAATTAGTGACATGGAAGATAGAATAATGGAAATCACCCAATCATGACAGCAGACAGAAAACCAAATGATAAAGCATGAAAGTAATATATGAGACCTATGGGATAATATAAAGTGGCCCAAATTTCACATAATAGAATTTTCAGAAGGAGAAGAAAAAGAAAAGGAGATTGAAATTATATTTGAAGAAATTGTGTCTGAGAATTTTCCAAATCTGAAGGAATCTGACATTAAGATACAGGAAGCACAGAGGGCCCCAAACAAGCTGAACCCAAACAGGCCCACACCAAGGCATATTATATTAAAAATGGCAAAAATTAAAGATAAAGAGAGGATCCTAAAGGCAGCAAGAGAAAAGTAAAGCATTAATTATGAAGGATTCCCCCCCATAAGGCTGTCAGCTGATTTCTGTACAGAAACATTACAGGCCAGAAGGGAGTAGCAAGATATATTTAAAGTGCTGAAATTAAAAAATTTGCAACCTAGAATAATCTACCCAGCAAGAATATCATTTAAAATAGAAGGGAAGATAAAAAATTTCTCCAACAAACAAAAGCTTAAAGAGTACAGCAATAAAATGCTGAAAGAATTCCTATAAAAAAAAAAGTAAGCAGTAAAAAGTAGAATGGAGGAAACCACAAATGGAGAGCAATCAATCAAATAAGCCAGCATACAGATCTAAACATTAAGATGCTAAAAAAAAAAACTTAAATATAAAAAGACAACAAAATCATACATTATGGGGAGGGAAAATAAGAAAATATAGACTCCTTATGTTTGAAACTTAAAAAAATTTTTTTTTAATGATGTGTTTAAGCCTATATGGATATCAGGCTGCAGCAAGCAGATATAAGAAGGTGTTAACATACTTAAAAAACAGGGCAATCGCAAATCAAAATGGAACATCACATCCACAAACACTGAAAAGAAAAGCACTCGAGCATAAAATAAATGGAAACCATCCAACCAAAAGAAGAAAAGAGAAACGTAGAATCAACTGGAAAACAAGGTCTAAAATGGCAATAAAAACATATCTGTCAATAATCACCTTAAATGTCAATGGTCTGAATGCTCCAATCAAAAGACACAGAGTGGCAGAATGGATAAAAAAGCAAAAACCTACAATCTGATGCCTACAAGAGACACCTTAGAACAAAGGACACAGACAGATTGAAAGTGAAGCGATGGGGAAAGACATTTCATGCCAACGGACAAGAAAGGAAAGCAGAAGTGGCAATACTCATATCAGACAAAATAGACTTTAAGATTGAAAGTCATAAAGAAAGACACTATTTAATGGTTAAAGGATCCATTCAAGAAAAGGATATTACAATCATCAATATATATGCCCCTCATATAAGAGCACCCAAGTACCTACAACAAGTACTATCAGACATAAAAGGAGAAATAGATGGCAATACAATAATTGTAGGAGACTTTAGCACTCCACTCACATCAATGGACAGATCCTCTAGGCAGAAAATCAGTAAAGCAACAGAGATCCTAAATAACACAATAGAAAAGTTAGACCTAACTGACATTTTCAGGACATTACATCCAAAAAAATCAGAATATACATTCTTCTCAAGTGCACATGGAACATTCTCAAGGATGGATCACATACTGGGGCATAGAGCTAACCTCAACAAATTTAAGACTACAGAAATTATTTCAAGTATCTTCTCTGACCACAAAGGCATGAAAGTAGAAATCAACCATAGGAAAGGAAATGAGAAAAAACACACTACATGGAGACTAAACAACATGCTACTAAAAAATGAATGGGTCAATGAGGAAATCAAGAAGGAAGTTAAAAAATACCTTGATCCAAATGAGAATGAAGGCACAACCACTGCAAATCTATGGGATGCCACAAAAGCAGTGTCAGAGGGAAGTTCAGAGCATTGCAGGCCTTCCTCAAACAAGAAGAAAAATATCAAATTGACAACTTAACCCAGCACCTACATGAATTAAAAAAGAAGAACAAAAAAAAAAACAAAGTCAGCAGAAGAAAGGAAATCATGAATATCAGAGAGGAAATCAATAAAATAGAGATTCAAAAAAACGATAGAAAAACTCAATAAAACCAAGAGCTGGTTTTTTGAAAAGGTAAACAAAATTGACAAACCTATGACTAGATTCACCAAGAAGAGGAGAGAAAAAAACCCAAATAAACAAAATAAGAAATGAAAAAGAAGTCACAACAGCTATTACAGAAATACAAAAAACCATGAGAGAATACTATGAACAATTGTATGCCAACAAATCTGACAACCTAGAAGAGAAGGAAACGTTTTAGAGACTTACACCCTGCCAAAACTGAATCAAGAAGAAATAGATCGACTGAACAGACTGATCACTAGAAATGAAATTGAGTATGTCATCAAAACACTCCCTGCAAATAAAAGTCCAAGACCAGATGGCTTCACAGGGGAATTCTACCAAACATACAAAGAGGATCTCATACCCATCCTCCTTAAACTTTTCCAAATGGTTGAAGAAGGAACACTCCCAAAGACATCCTATCATTCCAACATCACCTTAATTCCAAAACCAAAGACATCACAAAAAAAGAAAACTACAGGTCAATATCTTTATGAATATAGATTCAAAAATTCTCAACAAAATTCTAGCCAACCGAATCTAACAAAATATAAAAAAGATCATACGCCACCACCAGGTAGGATTAATCCCAGGTGCACAAGGATGGTTCAACATATGCAAATCGATTAACATCATACACCACATTACAAAAGAAAAGTCAAAAAACCACATGATCATCTCAATAGATGCAGTTAAGCATTTGACAAAGTCCAACATCCATTTATGATTAAAACTCTTACCAAAGTAGGTATAGAGGGAACATTCCTTAACATAATAAAAGCCATTTATGACACCCTAAACAAAACGAAAAGACAACCCACAGAATGGGAGAAAATATTTGTGAATGAATTGACTGACAAGGGATTAATCTCTAAAATGAACAAACACCTCCTTCAGCTCAATACCAAAAAAAAAAAAAAAAAACCCATCAAAAATGAGCAGAGGATCTAGGCAAACAGTTCTCCAAAAAAACATGCAGATGGCAAATAAACACATGAAAAGATGTTCAACATCACTCCTTATTAGAGAAATGAAAATCAAAACCACTATGAGGTACCACCTTACATCAGCCAGAATGGCAATCATCAAAATGTCTACAAACAATAAGTGCTGGAGAGGGCGTGGAGAAAAAGGTTCCTTATTACGCTGTTGGTGGGAATGCAAATTGGTGCAACCACTGTGGAAAACAGCATGGAGATTCCTCAGAAAACTCAAAATAGAATAACCATTTGATCCAGCAATTCCACTCCTGGGCATCTATCCAGAGGAAACCATGACTCAAAAAGACACATGTACTCTAGTGTTCACTGCAGCACTCTATGCAGTAGCCAGGTCATGGAAACAATCTAAATGCCCACCGACAGAGGAGTGGATAGGGAAGATCTGGTACATACACACAATGTAATATTACTCAGCCATTAAAAGGAATGAAATACCAACATTTATAGCAACATGAATGGACCTAGAAATTATCATGTGAAGTGAAACCAGTCAGACAATTAGATAGCAACACCCAATGCTGCCGCTTACATGTGGAAATTAAAAAGACACAATGAACTTCTTTGCAGAACAGACAATGACTCACAGACTTTGGAAAATCTTTGGTTTCAAAATAAGACAATCTGGGGGTTAGGGGGATGCGCTGAGGGTTTGGGACACAAATCCTATCAAATTGACTTGTGATGATTTTTGTACACCTATAATTGAAATAAAATTCATTAAATAATGTAAAAAAAGCCATTTATGACAAACCCACAGCAAATATAATACTCAATGGAGAAAAGCTGAAAGCCTTCCCACTAAAGTCTGGAACAAGGCAAGGATGTCCACTCTCGCCACTGTTATTCAACATAGTATTAGAAGTCCTAGCTACAGCAATCAGACAAACAGAAGAAATAAAAGGCATCCAAATAGGAAGAGAAGAGGTAAAACTGTCACTCTATGCAGATGACATGATACTATATATATAGAAAACCCCAAAGACTCAACCCCAAAATTACTTGAACTGATCAACAAATTCAGCAAAGTAGCAGGATATAAGGTTAACCTTCAGAATCAATCGCATTTCTCTATACTAACAATGAGATATTAAAAAAAGAATACCAAAATATTTTACCTATTAAAATAGCACCCCAAAAAAATCAAATACCTGGGAATAAACCTGACCAAGAAGGTGAAAGACATATGCAGAGAACTACAAAACATTAATCAAGGAGATCAAAGAAGATACAAAGAAATGGAAAATATTCCATGCTCATGGGCCAGAAAAATTAATATTGTAAAAATGGCCATACTACCCACAGCAATCTACAGATTCAATGCAATCCCTATCAAATTACCCATGACATTCTTCACAGAACTAGAACAAACAATCCAAAAATTTATATGGAACTACAAAAGACCCAGAATTGCCAAAGCAATCCTGAGGAACAAAAACCAAGCAGGAGGCATAACTCTCCCAGACTTCAGGCAATATTACAGGGCCACAGTAATCAAGACAGTGTGGTACTGGTACCAAAACAGACATA
>PVHT020000166.1:20181561-20204531 GCA_004024745.2 Catagonus wagneri
ATCAAATTACCCATGACATTCTTCACAGAACTAGAACAAACAATCCAAAAATTTATATGGAACTACAAAAGACCCAGAATTGCCAAAGCAATCCTGAGGAACAAAAACCAAGCAGGAGGCATAACTCTCCCAGACTTCAGGCAATATTACAGGGCCACAGTAATCAAGACAGTGTGGTACTGGTACCAAAACAGACATAGGGACCAATGGAACAGAATAGAGACCCCAGAAATAAACCCAGACACCTATGGTAATTGATCTTTGACAAAGGAGGCAAGAACATAAAATGGGAAAAAGACAGTCTGTTCAGTAACTATTGCTGGGAAACCTGGACAGCTGCACTGAAATCAATGAAACTAGAACATACTCTCACGCCATGCACAAAAAGAAACTCCAAATGGCTTAAAGACTTAAATATAAGATAAGACACCATTAAACTCCTGGAAGAAAACATTGGCAAAACATTCTCTGACATCAACCTTACAAATGTTTTCTCAGGTCAGTCTCCCAAAGCAACAGAAGTAAAAGCAAAGACAGATAAACCAATAGGACCTAATCAAGCTGACAAGCTTTTGCACAGCAAAGGAAACCAAAAAGAAAACTAAAAGACAACTTACAGAATGGGAGAAATTAGTGTCAAATGATGCTATTGCAAGGGCTTAATCTCTAAAATATACAAACAACTTATACAACTCAACAGCAAAAAAGCCAACAACCCCATTGAAAAATGGGCAAAGGACATGAATAGACATTTCTCCAAACAAGATATGCAGATGGCCAACAAGCACATGAAAAAATGCTCAACATCATTGATGATTAGAGAAATGCAAATCAAAACTACCATGAGATACCACCTCACACCAGTCAGAATGGCCATCATTAATAAGTCCACAAACAAATGCTGGAGGGGGTGTGGAGAAAAGGGAACCCTTCTGCACTGTTGGTGGGAATGTAAGTTGGTACAACCACTGTGGAAAATAGTGTGGAGGTACTTTAGAAAACTATACATAGAACTACCATGTGATCCAGGAATCCCATTCCTCGGCATATATCTGTACAAAAATTTCCTTGAAAAAGACACTTGTACACGCATGTTCATTGCAGCACTATTCACAATAGCCAAGACATGGAAACAACCCAAATGTCCATCGACAGATGACTGGATTAGGAAGATGTGGACATAAACATGATGGAATACTACTCAGCCATAAAAAAGAATAAAATAATGTCATGTGCAACAACATGGATGGAATTAGATACTCTCATATTGAGTGAAGTAAGTCAGAAGGAGAAAGACAAATAGCATATAATTTCACTTATATCTGGAATCTAATAGACTGCACAAATGAACCTTTCTACAGAAAAGAATATCATGGACTTAGAGAACAAACTTGTGGTTGCCATGAGGGTGGGAGAGGGGGTGGGATGGTATGGGAGTCTGGGGTTAACAGTTGTAGACTACTGCCTCTGGGATGGAAAACCAAAATCTGGCTCTATAAGACTGGGAACTATGTCTAATCACTTGCGACAAATCCATATATGCATGTGTAACCAGGTCACCATGCTGTGCAGCTGGAAAATTGACAGAAATCTGTAAACCAGCTATAATGGAAAAATATAAAAAGAAGAAAAATAATAAAAAAATAAATTTGCTTTTATTTTTAAAGATTAAATTTACTTAATTTTACTGGTGATATAACTAGGAAAGAGACATGCTATTTTTTAAGGAAGATAATGTACTATATATACCAAGTGTAGTATTTCGTGACCTTTTATTTTTGCCTCTTTTTGTCTTACAATAAGGTGCTCATTCAGGCTGGCAGTTTAGCTTAACCTAACATTTATAGACATGAATGTTCACATTGGGCATTATGTGAAAAGCTTAAATGTTTCCTGTGCTTTTAATACAACTGATTCTCCTAGACACTGGCCAATTTTTAACATTTGAGTCACCTTTTTTTAAAGCACACCTCTTACTTCAGTGACAAATTCCTTCCTGTCATGCATAAGCAAAACCTATAATTTATATTTCAGTGTAGATATGATAAAAGTGAATTCATCTTTGAATTATCAAATTACCCTTTTCTATATTATTCCATCCTTTTTGCAATCTTTCAGTACTTTTGCCAAGAATAAAATAGATCTGATTTTGCTAAAAACTTAAATTTAAGAGTTAGCTCTTTATTCTTCCAGGTGTATTTGACTGGAGGGAAGCGATTTTTATAGAGAAGAGTGTGTCAGACTGAGGAAAACAAACCTTCAGTATAACCCTAAAAAGTTTCAACCTTAACAGATGGGCACACACCATTGATGGCATTAGAGTAGAAAACCAAAACCTTTTAGAAAGAATATCATTCTACCCCCTGTACTCGTGGTTTTTGCATCTATGGATTCAACCAATTTTGGATTGAAATATTTTTTTAAAAAATCTAGATTGTTCCTAAAAACAAAACTTGAATTTGCTGCATACTGGCAATTATTTACATGGCATTTACATTGTATTAGGTAGTTATTATAAGTAATTTTGAAATGATTTAAAGTACATAGAAGGAAGCATTCCTGTCATTGCCCAGAGGAAAGGAATGATTAGCATCCATGAAGACATAGGTTCGATCCTGGCCTCACTCACTGGGTTAAGGATCTGGCGTTGCTGTGGCTGTGACATGGGTTGGCAGCCACAGCTCTGATTTGACGCTAGCCTGGGTATATATACCATGGGTGCACCCTTAAAAAAAACAATAAACAAACAAACTACACAGAAGGAACTGTATCACTTGTGTGCAAATACAACACCCTTTTATATAAATGACTTGAGAATCTTCAGATTTTGGTATCTGCTGGGGGTCCTGGAATGAATCTTCCACAGATACCAAGGGACAACTGTAAAGGAAGAATTAGGTGGCAGAGGCTTGAATCTTATGGGATAGTAGTTAACAGATTTGCGCACAGCTTCTGACGTTGAAGTTCAGTTTGTGGTTTGAAATTCAGTGAGATT
The DNA here is from genome assembly GCA_004024745.2 of Catagonus wagneri. Lineage (NCBI taxonomy): Eukaryota > Metazoa > Chordata > Mammalia > Artiodactyla > Tayassuidae > Catagonus > Catagonus wagneri. The sequence continues at coordinate 20,184,557 of PVHT020000166.1, forward strand.
GGTAATTTATACAAAGGATAACATGATTTTTACAAATCACAGATTCTAAAGACAAGCATAATGTCAGCTATATGGGAGATACTCAACAAATACTGATTGATTGATTGAATGAAATATAGACATACGCAATAGCCAATTAGATGAAATGTAAAAATAAATAAATACTTGGTGTCTTTATTAGGAGTTGTTGCTTCTTTCTCTTAAAAATAACTGGAGGAATGTTGTCAAGATATTATCTATAAAACCAAAATTCTTTGAGTTAGAGGGCCTCACCCTTTATTGTTCAGTATTTTTGTCAACACAACTTAGTTTCAGAAATTGTGTTTTCAGTCTGAAATAACTGTCAAGTCTGAAGTTAAGGGTTTCAAAAACAGCTATGCTTAAAACAATAACTTTCTGTGACCTGATAACTCTAACCATGATAACCACTGAATCATCTCACAGAAGAAATGTAGCTTCTAAGCTTTCATACCAAAGAAAACAATCATTGGTCAGAAATCATATATGGCTCTTAAATTCCCCAATTTAGCTAAGTTGACTATAGAGTCATATTTTTCATCTTAAATAAAGTAAGCCTAACTGTGGCTCTTCCTTGACCAAAATGGCCTCAATGTTCCTCTAAGTCTGAATAAATTTAATTAGCCTTCTTCCTAACTGTAGTTCCCTGATTTCCTTTTCTAAGAGCTTTTGCTTTAGAAAACTTGCCTTGTAAATTCTTTGTCTCCCTTTTTGAAATGTAAATCTTCAACAAATCTGGGATGTCTTTCTCAAGGAACTGGAGGTCATCTCTTTTGAAATATAATCACCAAGGAAATTAGAGTTCCTGACTCCCAGTCTCTAAGGGAGGGTAGGAACTTAATTTCAGTAAGTGCCAGTTAGCAGTCACACAGATGACCTAATCACATTGACCAATCTCCCTGCAATGTCCTCTAGTACTTTTCCATTAGCTCACCCCAGCATTTAAAAATTCTCCCACTTTTACTTTCAGCATAGTTTAATCTCTCTCGTCTATTGCAATGGTCTCAAAGTTTCCTTTCACTAATCAGATGACATTTTTCTTTTATACCTTGTATTTGCAATCCAGTCCTGCTCCTTTCTCTCACAGTTCATTTCAGACTTATTTCCTTTGCATTCTCATCAAGGATTTTTTGCTTCATTTTCTAAAATTCTGCTTCTACCACCATTTTTCAAGTCTCCTTTTTGCCTCATTCAACTTTTTCACAGTTCTTATTTTCACCAGCCTCTCTTTTTTTGTGAAGCAATCTTCTGTTCCACCCTTAAAGCCAAAACAATTCTTGAAATTTCTCTCAACTTCCATGACTCAGTTTTCTAATATATTACTTATAGGATAACTTTTGTTTTTGTCTTTTATCCCCCTCAGTTTTAAAGCGTTCAAGTTTGCATGATGTTATCCTCATAAACCACAAGAATTCCCAATTCAATGTTTCCACAATTTTCAGTGGTACCAAATTTTTACCAACACTCAGACTAGAAACTATGGCTACAATTCAGCTTTCTCCGCTTCCTGTTTTTATGCCTAAATACAATTTGTCACATTTTTCCTTTTTATTTTTTTCCTCCAAATTGTCTTATATTCAATAAGCCAACTTCATTTTCGCTTTTGCTATCCCAAAGCCCTTGTCTCTAACTTCTGTTTTTCCAACTTTGGACTCTGCAAAACTTTTCCTTTACTTACTGTCTCCTATGTCTTTACATTCCACATAAACTCCCTAACATATCATTTATTTCACTTTGCTACCAAGTTTGGAGGGGATATCCAAATTAATTGAGTTGATATCTCTAATTATTCTATGTAAACATACTCATATATTTTTACTGATTCTACCCACCAATTGCCATTCCCACTGCTAATTGTAGTTCTCTACAATATCCCCTCAACATAGCTAACTACATCAAAGCCATTTAAATTCCAAGTTTTCTGCTACAAACTCCTGCAACTATTTTTCCTTTTTTTCTTTGAGTTTTCATTGTGATTATTGGCACTACTATCTACCATTCTGCACTTAATAATTCCCTAGCTGCATAGAAATAGATATTTCCTTAATTATTTAGTCATCAATCTAACAGATACTTATTGAGTAAAGACTGTGTATCGAGCAACCATTGTATCCAGGAGCTGAGGATATAAGTATAAGCAAACTGAAGAAATCTGTGTTCTATGAGTTTACTTTCTAGTGGGGAGATACACTTTAATAAAATTATGATGTATTTGTAAAATGGCAAACAGCCTTAATTCCTATGAATAAAAATTACAGACTATTCTATATATGTGATGGGGGAAACTTTTGGTTTGATATCCCTTTAGTAAATTCTTCAATATTTTACAGAGTTCAAAGCGACCTGGCTGCCCCCAAAACCTAGACGTCCTGATTTAATCCCAAGTTAGTGTTTTACCCTTTTTTATTTCCCTATTTTATTATCTTTGAACAGAAAAACATACTTGTATTGTTGGATCATCTAGTTCCAGTGGAACATGGAGAGAGAAAAGAAAAGAAAAGATGGTCAAAGAAATATGCCAATTTATTATGTTGTCTAAATTCTTGAAAAGGCCCTCATATTTTTAATTTTAACATTTCTTTAGCAAGTTCCTGTGATGGGTGAAAGTAATCCTTTAGATTTGGAGATAATCTTGGGAGAATTCCTTGTAACTTTCTCTCTTTGCTCTTGAGTTTTATCTTAAAACACTGATTAGAAAGCCTCTTCCCCCCCCAACGCCCAAACACTCCCCATAAACGGACTCCATTCTTTGATTATAATCCCCACAATCTCTTCTTAGACCAGCCTCATTGCATTGTCTGCAATGCTCAGCTCTTTCCCAAACTTAGCTCTGCAAAGGACTTTAGGATTAATATTGTGGCTCGGAGGGTTAAAGATCTTGGATCACTGCAGTGGCTCAGGTTTGATCCCTGGCCTGGGTTCTTCCACATGCCGCTAAAAAGAAAAAAAATTGGCCTTTAATCAGCAACAAGCTCCAACTTTTATCATGGCACCTAAAACCTTTCATTCTCTGGCTCTTGACAGCTTCTATAGCTTCAATTTTAGAAAATATTATTCAGTCAAATATCTTCAGTAACTCCATTCTGTATTGTTATTCTTGTCGACAGAAAAATAAAAAAAAACAGCACAGTGTAAGAGCTGTGAGTTAACTTTTATTCTGGGGAAAATGAGGACTATAGCCCAGGAGACAGCATCTCAGATAACTCTGAGGAACTGCTCTAAAGAGGTAGGGAGGAAGGTCAGAATTATGTATGATTTTAGTAAAGGGGGTATATGTGCAGTCAAGCACACATGACTTGCTCATAGTCACAAGGAGGAGCTGTCTCAATTAATGATTTTATTGTTTTTCTACATATGAGAAGATGCAAGAATTTGGGAGCATAAATCTCCTGAAAATATCTAACTATCTGAAGACTTAGTACCAGTTTTTCCCAGCACACAGAGTGCCTTATTCCTGATCTCCACTATGAACACTTTAGGGTGTGTTAACTGTCAGCAACTACAGTGGCTAGTAACTTAATCCTTGTAGACACAGATGGCAAATGACAATTTTTAGTTGGCATTCCCACTCCTTAATAAAAAATTAAGATCTGAATTTTACATTTGGTTATCTCTGGATAAACTGGGTTGTATTGCTCATGGATGAGTTTAAATGTCTCCCAACTTGATTAATATCAAAAAGATATTATATATTTCATGATGTTGAGCCCAGAATAAACATTCAAAATATCAGGAAATAGTGGTTGAACAGAAAGTCATTAAATTAGGGAGTTCCTGTCATGGCTCAGTGGTCTTGAGTTTAATCCCTAGCCTAATTCAGTGAGTTAGGGATCTGGTGTTGCCCTGAGCTGTGGTGTAGATCGAAGATGTGGCTCGGATCTGGTGTTGCTGTGCTGTGACATAGGTTGGTGGCTACAGCTCTGATTTGACCCTAGCCTGGGAACTTCTATATGCCTTGGGTACAGCCCTAAAAAAAAAAAAAGAAAGAAAGAAAGAAAAAGAAAGTCATTAAATTAGATTTTTTTTGTTTTCTTCATGCTGTCCTATTTCCACTTCTCTTCTCACTCTTCAAAAATTCCTAAACTAACTATTTCAACTACCTGTTTTATATGAAGCAATGCAGAGTAGTGGTTTGGAGTTTGGGCTCTGGAGGCAGAGTTTTATTTAGCACAATAGCTCTGCCATTTCCTACTTGGATAATTTTTAACAAGTTACTCAACCTCTCTGAGCCTAAATGTCCTCAACTGCAAAATGGAGATGATGATATCAATGACGCATTTTCTTCATGAGGTTCCTGTGTTAAAGTACTGGACCTCTGGTGTGAAAGCTACTCCAATACTTAAAATAGAGCATATATTATTCAAGTGCTAGTTGTTATGATATTGAAGACTTTCAAGTCTCCAGCTCTACTTAATTCTCTTTTCTGGAACTTTGACCCACCCAACAGCTTTCTGGACACTTGGATTCCACAACTATCCAAACGTGTCCGAAACTAAACTCTATATATTTTATGCTCAAGCCTCTTTTTCTTCCTGTGTTTTACACTTTAGTATCACCATACCCTAGATGACCATACCATGAATCTGAAAATCATATCCATGCTTTCCTTCCTTTGGTCTCAGTCAACAGTTCCATTAGTATGACCAGTTTCACTCCATTACTGTTTTGTGGATCTTCTTTCTCTACTTCAAGACAACCTCTCTAAGTACAATCTCTTTCCAAAGTAAATCCAGCCACTCTTTTTTTTCCTCCTCCATCACCCATTATCTTCAGTCTGTATAACAAAAACCTGGGAAATCAAGTACCAGCAGAAATTCTCCTCTATGGGGGAGGGAGGGGAGGCAAATGCAAAGAGTCATAATTTATATATTCCTCTTCTCCCTCTCACATAATAAAGAAAAACAATGTTTTTTTATAAAACACTTGCTTTTCCTGACATGGTTTCCCACTAGTCTTCCCGAGCCCGCTCTTCTCATACGGATCAACTCATTAGTCCAAAATAATGGGTAAGTCAAAGGATATGGGGCAACAGCAGATTATATATTTATTGTAAATATACTGTGTCATTTTGCTCATCTCTTCCTGAGTCTAGGTAGGTGAGTGCCAGTAGAAGATCTTTTCTATTTCTCACTTATCGAACTTGAAAGTCTTGAATCAAGTTTTGATACATGTTAAAGCTGATACTTTTCAAGCCCTTTGTGAGTGAAGACAATATTTTTTCTTTTCAAGGACATCAGTCCTACTTTGCTCTTTTGTTAGATATACCTAACTGGGTTTTTTTTGTTGTTGTTGTTTACTTTTTTATTTTGGAGAGAGTGGAAATAGTACAGTGTTTATTGAATGATGAATCAGTGCCTCTTTTTTTTTTTTTTTTTTTCTTTTTTAAGGAAGTTCCCAAGCTAGGGGTTGAATCTGAGCTATAGCTGCTGGACTACACTACAGCTACGATGTTAATCCTAAAGGCCTTTGCAGAACTAAGTTTGGGAAAGAGCTGAGCATTACAATGCAATGAGGCTGGTTTAAGAAGAGGTTGTGGGGATTATAATCAAAGAATGGAGTCAGTTTGTGGGAGTGTTTTGGTGGTGGTGGGGAAAAGAGAATGTCTAATCAGTGTTTTAAGATAAACCTCAAGAGCGAAGAGATAGAAAAGTTATAAGAATCCTTAACCCACTGCTGAATCGAACCCACATCCTAATGGAGACTATGTTGGGTTCTTAACCCGCCGAGCCACAACAGGAACTCAATGCCTTTCTAAAGTGTAAGTAAAATATGAATAAACACATATGCCACCTACAGACACTCCCACATAAAGAAATCTTATATTTCTCCTTCCTCTTTATTTTCTTATCCACTGTTATTTTTTAGCTACAGATGACGTGAACACTCAACATAACAGGAGCAAGATCTCTTTTCTTCAAGCAAATATATTCTAAGGAAATAAAACTTTCCTTGTTCTCATTGCTCTGAAGGAGTTCAGATTGTATATATGTATGTAAATTTACTTTGACTGTATAGTGATTTCTTTTCCTTCTCTGTATGTGGGAGGACTAGAAGATGTTCAGTGAGAAAAATTTGGAAATATTTTATCCTGATATCATTCTGTGAAATGACTTAGCAATTCAAGTCAATCATTTCTTCATCTACTGCTGCTGCTAAGATACATTTGTAACTTAGAACTGATTTCCTGCTTAGCTGAATATTATTTTTTAATGTCTGAAGGCAAGTGTAACTTACATCTTTCTAAAAGCCACCCACACTGCCACAGCAACTATTAAATTTTAATTCAATGCAAGTTTTATATGTAGTAAATATTTGTATTCTGGCCATTAAAAAATATTTTAGGAGTCCTGTCGTGGCTCAGTAGAAATGAATCTGACTAGTATCCATGTGGATGCAGGTTCGATCCCTGGCCTCACTTAGTGGGTTAAGGATCCAGTGTTGCCGTGAGCTGTGGTTTAGACCAGAGACTACAGCTCCGATTCGACTCTTAGCCTGGGAACCTCCATATGCCGTTAAGTGCAGCCCTAAAAAGAAAAAAAAGACTAAAAAATCACAGACTTGGAGAACAGACTTGTGGTTGCCAAGAGGGTGGGGGAGGGAGTGGGATGGTAGGGGAGTCTGGGGTTAATAGTTGTAGACTATTGCCTTTGGGCTGGAAAAGCAAGGAGATCCTGCTGTATAGCACCGGGAACTATGTCTCATCACTTGTGACGAATCTATATATGTATGTGTAACCAGGTCACCACGCTGTACACCTGGAAAATTGATAGAAAACTGTAAAGCAGCTATAATGGAAAAATAAAAAATAAAAATAAAATGAAAAAAAAAATCTACCAATAACTGCATTAATCACCTAACACTATGATAGGCCAGGGAGGGGGGTGGTTGCAAAGGAATGTAAAATAAAGACTTCCTGTAATGTAGTAACAGTTGGGGAGGCAAAACCAAATACATCTATGTGAAAAAAAAATGGATTTGCAAATTAACTTATTGAAAATATATATCAGTTTTTTAATGTTAAAAGTTTTATTAACTTCACAAATATTTCTGAGAAATTAACATATATACTGATTTTCTAAAATAAAAATGTTATAATTTTTGAAATGTTTTGTTTAAAATTTATATGGCCATTTTGAATTTTATTATAAAAATCGATCTTCTAGCTCACTTTATCAGCAACCCCATAGTGAGTGCCAGCCCAGTATGAAGAAACAAACGAGATTCCTGCCCTCAAAAAGTTTGTGATACAAATGGAAATAAACAACTATAATCCTATATTGGTGATTAACAAATGAGTAACTATACCTGAAAATATTCTAGAAAAGTGGTTCTCAGGCTTGGCTATGCATTAGAATCACCAGGAGAGCTGATGATAAGATCCTTTTCCCAGAGATACGGGTTTAGTTGGTCTGAGGTGTCTTCTGGGCACTGCAATTTTTTAATTTTTCCACAAGATTCTAATGTAGAGCCAAAACTGAGAATCATTGCTACAAGACCTGAGAAGGAAAAGTTACCCTCACCTGGAGTAATCGTAGAAGGTTTTCCACAGGTGATAGGCAGCCAATCTGAGATTAAGGGCTATAGAGCCATCGGATATGCACAGAGGTGTCAGGAGCATCAGAAATAAGGCAGTTAGGCAAAGAACAAGAGGAAGACAAGAAAGCACAAATTATATTTGTTTAACAATGGGCAGAACAGAATAGGTGACAGAAACAGGAGTAATATGAAGTTGAAAGAATTTTCCCATGAGCTATGTGTGTGCTGTACTGTTTCTTCTGATTTTTATCCATACATTTTAATGTATACAAGTGATACATTATCAGAACTGTGCCTCTGTCGAAGACTGCATAGATGGCCACTTCTTTACCTGTACCTGTATCCTCACTATTTGTAAGTCCTACTGTTAAGCTACCGTTAAAATAGTCTTTTTCTCCCCCTCTTCAGTCTGACCGGGTCTTAGGATTTTTTTTTTTTTTTTGCCAATAGGACATAGTAAAAGTTGGTAAAGGCAAGATCCAAGCACAGCCCTCAAGAATCCTTGAATACTTCTATTCTCCCTCTTTTGAATCCCTATCCAGCCAAAATATATGAAGTCCAATATAAACGGCTAAAATATGACAAGCCACATTGAACAGAGACATGACATACCAGTGGAGGCCATTCTAGGCCAGCAAGTGTCCAGTGATGAGCAGCTGACCACAGCAACTTAAATGAGCCCAGTCAAAACCAGGAAAACACCCCAGCTAACCCAATTCAAATTATCACCCTACAGAATTATATTATAAATGAATGGATGCAATTTAATCCACTAAGTTTGGGGGTTTGTTTTGCACCAAAAGCTAAATGATAAAGTCTCATTTCCCCAGCCACTGTGATTGATCCATGGGGTAGACCAAGCTAGATCAGAATAAGTTCTTCCTGAGAACATTTTCAACTGGGAGAGACAACCCGTATTTTCCTTGGATTGGCAAACTGGAAGTGTATGAGTACAGAACTTCCTAAACCCAGCTAACCAATTGCATGGAGAAAACCATCTGCAAGAAAGAAGAGTAAGGCTTAAATACAAGGCAATGATAACAAGAGACAGAAAGAGTAAGAAGGCCTTTTTGACAGTCTGTCCATCCACGATTCAACATTTCCCTTAAGGCCATGTCCACTCCTGCCTCCTTACTTAAGCTTGGTTACAAGTCAGTTGGTATAAATTCCTCTGTTTGGTTAAAACTAGTTCCAGTTGGGTTTCTGTCACATGCAGTTGAAAGAGCCCTTACTCAAACTGTTTAGCCTATCAGGATGAAACAAACAAAATGTGACTGACTTACTAAAAAATCCAATACTGCATACATAAAATAAACCGTTTGATCAATGAACATTTGTTTTGGATCCACTCTAGGTAAGACCCTAAATTAAGAGATGGGGATAGGATTGTATTCTTAAAAAAGATTTATATTCACGTAAGGAAAATAGACATGTACACCCATAATTTAGATGTATTGGAAGGCTCTGTAACCTAGTCCTTTTTTCCCCTCATATTATTGAATGAAAGATACTTTAAATTCTAAAGAGCTTTATGATATTGAAAATTTTCACACACATGATTTCATATAATGCCAGAAAATCCTTTCCTTTTCCCCTACCCATATTTAGCCCAACCCCACCAGTAACTACCAGTTCCTTCTTTATATCTGTGAGTCTTCTTCTTTTTTGTTTTATTCACTAGTGTGGTGAATTTTTATTTTCTTCTTTTTTCTTTCTTTCTTTCTTTTTTTTTTTTTTGTCTTTTTAGGGCCGCACCCGCAGCATATGGAGGTTCCCAGGCTAGGGGTCTAATCGGAGTTGTAGCTGCCGACCTACGCCACAGCCACAGCAATGCGGGATTTGAGCCACATCTGCAACCTTCACCACAGCTCACGGCAACCCGGATCCTCAACCCACTGAGTGAGGCCAGAGATTGAACCCGCAGCCTCATGTTCCTAGTCAGATTCGTTTCTGCTGCAACACGACGGGAACTCCGTTTGGTATCTTTTTCTCCACATATAAATGATATAGTATTTGTCTTTCTCTGTTTGACTTATTTCGCTCAGCATAATATCCTCCAAGTCCATCCATATTGCAGCAAATGGCAAAAGTTATTCTTTTTTTTTATGGCTGAGTTGTATTCTATTGTTTTGGATCCCTTTCCAGCCAAAATATATGAAGCCCAATATCTTCTTTATACCATATCTTATCTTCCTTATCCATCCATCTGTTGACGGACACTTGGGTTGATTCCATATCTTGACAATTGTAGATAATATTGCTATGAACATGGGGTGCATGTATTTTTTCAAATTAGTGTTTTTGTTTTTTTCAGATATATACCCAAGGAGTGGAATTGCTAGGTCATATGGTAGTTCTACTTCTAGTTTTTTGAGCAATCTCCATACTGTTTTCCATAGTGGCTGTATCAATTTACATTCCCACCAGCAGTGTACCAAGGTTCCCTTTCTTACCCATTCTTGCCAACATTTGTTATGTGTTCTTTTTGGTGATAGTCCTTCTGACAGGTGTGAGGTGATATCTCACTGTGATTTTGATTTGTATTTCCCTGAAAATTAGCAATGTTGAGCATCTTTTCATGTGCAAGTTGGTCATCTGCATTTCCTTTTTGGAAAAATATCTGTTCAGGTCTTCTGCCAATTTTTTATTTTTTATTTTCACTTTTTTTTGTCTTTTTGGGGCTGCACCTGGCTAGGGGTTGAATCAGAGCTATAGCTGCTTGCCTATGCCACAGCTACAGCAATGTAGGATCCTAGTCGCGTCTGTGACCTACATCACGGCTCAAGGCAATGCTGGATCCTTAACACACTGAGCAAGGCCAGGGATGGAACCCACATCCTCATGGATAATAGTCGGGTTCATTAACTGCTAAATCAAGATGGATATTCAGTCAAGCTGATTACTTGTTACACACCTGTTAGCATAATTAGGGCTAGACTATAAGTTTTGCTCATTTATTGAACTAAAAATATCTTAAACCAAGTGTAGCATCAGTGTTTCAACGATCAGATGTTTTTTGAGCACTTTTAATATCACGCTCTCATTAAATCAAGCACTACCTCCTAAACTGAGGAATCTTTTTCTCTATGTTTTAGGTCAGTGATTCTGTGGGACCTAAGTATAGCCTAGAAATCTACATCTTTAACAAACATTCAGGGCTTGCAGGTAGGTGGTAGACAACACTTTGAGAAACAATGCCTTAAGGAGAAATAAAATGGAGTTATTGACTCTCTTGAATTGTGCATTTTCATCTGTGTTAAACATTTCTGGGCTTAATTATGCTCTACAGGAAAGCTAGTAAAACATTCTATTGACATTTCCAGGCTAACCCTTCAATATTGTAATAAGTAGAAGTTCCATGTTATTTAAGATCTACTTCTGTGCAAACACAGAAATTATTTAAAGATGCCTACCGTTCACGCTTAGATAGAGAACCTGGAGATATAAATTCTATAAGTCTCTCAAATCACAACCTCAAATCATGCCAGGCAGAATCTTTCCCTGTTGGACACAATCTACCACCTTCAATGTTAAATATCCTTTATTTAGACACTCAAGAACTAAATCAGAAGTCATGCAGAAATATTTATCTTGCCATACCTCCAACAATTTATTTGCTCCATTTTTATTCCTGGATCTCCAGTCTTTTCCTCTCCACTAGTTAGTGCTCACGAAGTAACTAGTTCATTTATTTTCCTCTGTGCTCTTAACATGTTTTCTTCCTGGCATTCTCTGTCTAACTTTCTTCATGTCATGAGCTCCCACTTTCCTATCCTTACCATTGAGAAGACTTTAACTTTTGATTCTAAGTAGAAGTGATTCTCTTAGTCAAGCTCTGATCAGTTTAAATTTTACAAATTTATGCTTATACATGAAAATATGTTTCATTCTGAAGAACTAAAAAGAGCAAATTTGTGGTCTCAAAGACACAAAAATAAGCCTAGAAAGAGATAATTTGAAGTCAGGTGCAAAGTCAAAGGATTGGGGGGAATTTTAAGAGAGAAAATGAGTCAGCAAAGAGGTAACTTCAGAACTGAGTTAATTAAGTTCCCTGTGAGTCAGAAGGTAGAAGACAGTACATTAATGAGGCAAGTGGAAAATATATGGAGGGCCAAGGTTTTAGAATTGTAAACTCAAGAGAGTGAGAAATTGACATAATTTTGTCCTAGCGACACAGGAGAATGAGAACACATTACTTTTTCTCAGTCTTCTACGGATTAGGGAAGATACGAAACAGAAATATTTGTAAAAGGAAATGTTTATTGTTGTTGACATTGGCATTTAAGAAAATAATCTTCTTTTACCCTTCCAACCACTCTCTAAGATAATTATATTGGTTATTAAACAAGGAGGACATTGGACTGACATAGTTCTAATATCTTAGCAGCCTAGTAAGCAAACTGAAACCTAAGTATGTCAGTGCCTCAAGGTTAAAAGTAAAACCTAAGGACAAACCACCACGGACAACTAGGCTTTTCCAAATAAGGCAAATGCTTTAGCTGTAGCCAATCAGATAATTTCCTTGCTTTGCTTCCTCCTTTTCTCCCTTAAAGTCTTTCCACAAGGTCCTGCCCATGAAGTGCTCCTAACCACTTCCGGAGGGCTCTACCACCTGATTCCAATTAATTTTACCCATAAATTGCCCAATCATAAAATGTTTAACATGCCTCAGTTTATCTTAACATAATTCTATTTATAAGTAAGGAAACTAAGACTCAGGGAAGTTAAACATTTCATCAAAGATCATGTGGCTACCACATGGAATTTCAATATTTAAACCCAAATGTCATGTTTTGTTCTGACAAAAAGAGAAGTAGAGTAAGAATCACAAATTCTTGGGGTCTGAAAGAAAAAACTACAACTTTGGAAATGCATAAATTATAACATCTAAGATTCACTCATTTATTCAAAATTACTTGAGCATTGTTATATCTTCCAAGGGTATTCTAAGGTTCTGGGGAAATCATAACAGACAAGACCTATAAAAGACTGACAATAAAAGCTTTGTGTCTCACTGATTTGACTACCTGTATTTGGCCCTATTTTGATTTGCTTTAACTTCTGTAGAGGAAGTAAAATATGCCACGCCTGAGGAAGAGACTAGGAGAGACTAGAAATGAAAACTTGTAAGGCTTGGAAATGTAGCCAAGGTCAAACTTTCCCTTTGCATGGGTTAGTAATAACAAAAGTAACATGACAATGAAGAGACCTGGGATGTCATCAAGAAGGGATTTTTTCACTTCATTGCTCCATTACACCAGGATCAAGAAAAGCTTTTAAGAAAGCTGTGGAGTTGCTGTAGAAATTTGCATGAGTCCACACACTCTAAATCCTGACTAGACAGAAAGAACATAAGTAATTAGAACTCTCCAAAGAGCTAAAAAATATTACAAGAAAATTGAAATGAGAGTGTGTTTGTTTATGGTATTACAATTTGACCCATTTCCCCCCTCTTTGATTGCTTTATTTTGGATTAAATCTTGTTTTGATTTTGCAACTGCTTGCAAATGCTACTGCCACCATAACTAAAAATTAGTCTCCACAGTGGCTCTTTTATGCCATTATTGCCTTTTAATTCAACATCTAGAAATGGATGCACTAGAATGTCTGTGCCTAAGTGACGTGCATGTACCTGAGATACCCTGGCAGCTGGAAAAGTGACATCTGCTATTTTCAGGCATTAGTTGGGAGGACTCCAAAAACAGAGAGGTAGTCTTCTCAAAGGGTGGGCAAGCACATGTACATAATTACTTAGCTCACTTGCCTAAAACTTTTAGATTTCCTCTCTTTGATTTCTTTCGGATCCCTGACACAAGGTCAGAATCTTTCCTCAACTTCTTAAATTGTCGGAGTCCTCAGATATCATAGATAATAGGCTAAGAATGTTTAGTGAAAATCTGAAATTTGACCTTTTCCCAGTAAGACAGTTATAGCATTAGAACAGAGATTATAGCATCATAGTAGTGGAATACATAAAATGTTCTCTTTTAATCTCAAGTGAGGTGACCTTGGCTGTGTCTTTACTTAGCCTTTTTTCATTTGTTTTGTCGTGTAGAAATGGTAATGAGCCTAGCTCAAATGGGTATTGATTAGTTAATGTGATATTACAAAGCTATTTAGAAAAACCTCTGAAGAGCTGAAAAGGGATGTAAGACAAATTGTGAGCAGGACAGGGAAAATGTATTAATTGTGAATGTATTTAGGTCTTGTATCCCAGATACTGCCTTTTGAAGCAGTGTATGGACTGAATGTTTTCACGTGCCCAAATCTCATAGTTTGAAGTCCTAACTTCCAATGTGATATTAGGAAGTGGGGCTTTTCGGATGAGTGGGATTAATATGCATATGAAAGAGACCCCAGAGAGCTCTCTTGCTCTTTCCATCACGTGAAGTTACAAGTCAGCAATCTGCAACCCAGAAAAGGTCCCTCTCCAGACCCCAATCTGATCTCAACCCAGATCTCAGGCTGCCAGCCTCCAGAACTGCGAGAAATCAATTTCTATTGTTCATAAGCCGCCCAGTCGTGGTACTTTATTAAAACTGTCCAAAAACTGACTAAAACAGTATGCAACAAATCTAAGGAACTTGGCAAAACAAAGTGAAAGTCTGTTGCTGTGACACCATTTAAGCCCTGTTGCTTAAGGAAATTAAAAAAAAATTATGCGTAATTTATAGATTGTTTTTCTCTTTACCATGATGATGAATGGTACTATGGATGAACAGCCTTTTTCCCCTCTATCATTTCCCAATATCCTCATTACTTGATTTTCTTGGAAGAAGGAGCTATGCTTTGTGGGTCCCATAAAACTTATCTTAAATGGCTTGTCTAGGCTTAGCTGATTATTTAACTTAACGGAGGCAGTGAAGTACGTTAAAGCATTCCTATCTTGTTAAAATACAATCCATGTGGACATCAAACTATTCCACAAATTTAAATAGGATAGCATTTAAAAAAAAATGGATGAATGGAAAAAAAAATATTGGCAGGTAGGAGTTCCCTGGTGGCTCGGCAGTTTGAGGATCTGTTGTTGTCAATGCTTTGGCTCGGGTTTGACTCCTGGCCTGGGAATTTCTGCATGCTGTGGAAGTGGCCAAAAGAAAAAGAAAAAAAGAGAAAAAAGAAAAATGGACAGGTATATAGATGCATATGTGATGAAAAAAAGCAAATTATCACTAGTCTAGATGGTGGCTATATAAAGGTTCACTGCACGATCTCTGAACTTTATGAAATAAATAACTTTTAAAGTTCAATATCAAGTAAAATAGAAAGAATGCTGCAGCTAGAAAAAGCTTTGGAGCTTATAATGCACAAATTCATCATCACATGGCCAATTACTGAACTAAATAAATACTTTCTGTGTGAATGAATGGAATGATTTTGATAAATAAAATCAAGAGTCATGATGGAGAAGGCAACTACCAAACTACATAGCTAGTCAGCGACAGAATTACAGCTGAATTCAGGTTTCCTGTCTCCCAGAGGAGGGATCTTTTTTATTAGTCTGTGTTTACATTTGGATAACTAGTCCTGGTCTCAGTTAATGCGAAGTAAGTCCAGCTTGAGACACACAGGTGCTGCTTCTCAGGATGTGGTGTGGTATCCAGCATAAATCAGCAATCTTTTCTTTCTTATCAAGAAACATTGTTTATGGAAATTTAAGGGTTTCTTTCTCAAGTGAGTGAGGATTTCTCACGTATCTTCACTCTCTTACCTTTACCGTTTCCTCATGAGGATTTCCCTTTGCTGTGCAGGCGGGTATGTTTGCAGGAGTGTGTGCTGGGTGGGGTGAGGGGAGGGTGATTACTGATGACGAAGGCTGGCGCAGTGGGACCTCCTCTGCTACACAACTCCAGAGTTTGCTCGCCTTTGTATCCCTTTCCTACATCAATGAGTCACATTCTGATATTTAAAAAGTTTGGGGCTGGTTTAAGAATTCAGAAGAGTTTAGGTTTTAAAAAGGTGTATTATGTAGACATGCATTAACTACCTAATATCTCCAAAGTGGCAAGGGCAGTGCCTTATAATCAAATACATTAAAGGTTCTGAAGTGAAATACATGACATTTACAACAAATGGGATAAAGACTATAATAATCTCCCATAAATTCCCATCAGATTGAGTATTTCTCTTAAGGAATCAAGAAAATTTTCAGAGCTTTTTGAATTTCAAAGTTATAGATGAGAGACTGTGGGTCTAAACTTGCACTCTAGGTATTGTAAAGCTCTAATACCTCCCAAACATGCTGCCCTCTCCTCAGATCTGATGAATTCTTTGTTTGTACTGAGAAGAAAATGAGAGGAGATTGCTATAGATCAAAGAAGAATTTGGATTAATAGAACAGTGTTTACTTGTTTCCAGATGGCTCTCACCTAACTAGCAATTCTGTAGGGTTAAGCAATATACTTGGCGTGTAGTATATGCTAAAATTTAGTGCCAAAAAATGGCATGAATGATTTACCAAAGATATTCCCCCTGTTCAAATGGGCGGCTCCTCTACATCATTTTAGGATCAGTTCAGGTATCATCTCCAGAAATGCTTCCATCACTCCTCAGATGAGGCTAAGTATCCATCCTATGTATTTTCATAACAATCCAGGTCAGCTTTCAACATACTACCTTTCCCACTATATTTCTCTATTTCCTTATCTGTCTTCTACACTTTGAGGACAAACATGGAAACTTCTAGCCTATATTTGTTCTCACATTCAGTAGGTTCTTTTAATAGAATGAATAAGCAAATCACTCTTCATTAAATAAACACACTGGCTGATGTCATGGTACTTTCTGCTGGATCCAATGCAGAAGTTTGACATTGCTAGAAAAAGTTCAATTTTAGTCTATGATACTCTCTTCCATGTAACAAGAGAGCAGCAGAATCCCTTCATTTACTGAATAAAGATTTTCATATTTATGTAAGTAAAGATATCATGGAACCAGCCTTGCTTCTAGATTTTCCAAGGATGTTATATATCTGAAGACAATATACTTCCACAGGTCTTTGCTCAAATACCCTGCTTCCACAGATACTCAGTCCCTCTTGTCTACTGTTTATACTTCCCCCATCACTTGTAAATAATTTGTTTCACTTTATTTTGGCTTTATATTTCTAGTTACTTATGTCTCCCAAAGCTTCATGATATTTCTTTTTTTTTTTTTTTTGTCTTTTTGCCTTTATGTAGAGCCTCACCCACGGCATATGGAGGTCCCCAGGCTAGGGGTCTAACAGGAGCTGTAGCCGCCGGCCTTCGCCACAGCCACAGCAACGCGGGATCCGAGCCGTGTCTGCAACCTACACCACAGCTCACGGCAACGCCGGATCCTTAACCCACTGAGCAGGGCCAGGGATCGAAGAACCCGCAACCTCAGGGTTCCTAGTCGGCTTCGTTAACCACTGAGCCATGAAGGGAACCCCTCATGATATTTTTGATATCTCTTTTCTAGAGAACTTTTTTGCCTCACTCTTTTAAACAAACAAACAAAAAAACCCCCACAAATTTTTGAAGATAAATTTCTTACCTTGTCCACAGATACCAATGAGTACTGAGAATTTTTGCTTAGCAAAGTGATTATAAGAAGTCATGGGGGAGTTCCTGTGTTGGCTCTGTGGTTAACAAACCTGACTAGCATCCATGAGGACGTGGGTTCGATCCCTGTCCTCATTCAGTGGGTTAAGGATCCAGCGTTGCAGAGAGCTATGGTGTAGATTGCAGATGGGCTTAGATCCAGCGTTGCTGTGGCTATGGTGTAAGCCGGAGGCTATAGTTCCGATTCGACTCCTAGCCTGGAAACCTCCATGTGCCACAGGTGCAGCCCTAAAAAGACAAAAAAAAAAAAAAAGGTAATGGGGGCTATGTTTGGAGAAGAATGTGGTATCCAATCATATGAGTTATAGCCAGGGTAGTAGAGTGAGGAGGTAAAAAGTAATCATAAAAAGTTAAGTCTGGTGGCTTCGATCAGATACTCTAAGCATCACTGCCTATTTAGAGTACAGACTCCCATGACCTGACTCATTCTTTCTACCTCCACTGCACCACATCCCATTATTGCATTATTGTCTCCATATTGATGCCTAACTGCTGACTAATACCTCTCATCAGCTTCGTGTTACCTTAGTACTCATCAGTCAGTTCAGCGTTCAAGATACGATCAATAATTCTTTGGATAATTCTCTGTTTTTTTCTTTTTAGGGCCACACCTGCAGCATTGGAAGTTCCCAGGCTAGGGGTCATATCAGAACAGCAGCTGCCAGCCTACATCACAGCCACAGGAGATCCAAGTTGCACCTGCAACCTACATCACAAGCTCACGGGCAATGCTGGATCCTTAATCCACTGAGTGAGGCCAGGGATTGAACCTGCATCCTCATGGATACTAGTTGGAAACTATGTGGATAATTCTTTTATAAAGTACCATATTACCACTTCAAGAGCTCCAGTCAGGATAAAACAACACTATAATCATCAATGATAATGCTAATCATCAGGATTAAATTCTGAATAATTATTAAAAGAATAAAAGCTCTGGAGTTCCCACCATGGCACAGTGGGTTAAGAATCTGACTGTAGCAGCTCAGTGTCCTGAAGAGGTGAGGGATTTATCCTTGGCCTTGCACAGTGGGTAAAAAGGATCTGGCATTGCCAGAGCTGTAGCATAGTTCACAGCTACGGCTCGGATTCAGTCCCTGACCTGGGAACTTCCTTATGTTGTTGGTGCAGCCATCAAAAAAAAGAATAAAATCTCTAGAAACTGAGTAAGCAAAACTGACTTTTTATCTCCCTCCATTATAGTTAAGCACATCAAATACCGTGTAAAAACAACACAGTAGTAATCTTTGTTTCTGAAATATAGACAAGCCTACAAAGAGAAACAGGGCCATCTTGTCTAGAATTATCCCCTAAATTAGTGAAGACTTGAACATTTTTTTTCTTGAAAGATACTAGTGTCCTTGTAAAAACAAATCGGCTCCTCAATTCTACAATATGACTTCTGAAGATATACAATAACTACTGTAGTTGCATAATCATGTAAAGAGACTGATGTGTGTAATTTTCCTCTTTTTCTTCTTT
Source organism: Catagonus wagneri (assembly GCA_004024745.2). Taxonomy (NCBI): domain Eukaryota; kingdom Metazoa; phylum Chordata; class Mammalia; order Artiodactyla; family Tayassuidae; genus Catagonus; species Catagonus wagneri. The sequence continues at coordinate 20,203,177 of PVHT020000166.1, forward strand.
TTTTTTCAGTTACAAATAGACTAACTACACCCTGGTAACTTTATGGTTTTTATTACTTTTAATGCTTGCTGTGAATATTTTTTTAGGGAAGTGGGAAAGAGAATGTTAATTAGTTCTTTTAAAAAGCTGGACTTTATTTTTTAATTCTTATTTTTTTTTTTTTTTTTTTTTTGTCTCTGGGCTTAAGTCTAGAGACAGAGTGCCAAGAGCTGGGAAGCCAAGGCAGCTTTATGAAGTTTATGCAACATTTGAAGAATTGGTAGGTATGGGATTAGCATATGGGAGCCATCTATGGAGGAAATAGCATGAAGCAAATCATGGAAAGTGACAGGCTCAAAATGTGTCAGGCGTTTAGTTTAGATGAACCACAGTTTTCATGTGGTAACAGAAAGGCAATAATTTAGGAAAGATAATAGAATCACCTCAGATACCATGTCACCACTGGTGCTTTTTGCTAAATAGAGCATTAATATACACGATTGCTAATATTCAGCTCCACACGTTACATATATAAATAACTTCAGGTCTCCTCTAATAAATATTTTCCATGTTGAAAGCTTTCTTAGAGAACAGTCTGAGATATCCGAGGAGTTTCATTATATATACACCATCTCTACGTCTTTTTCTCTTGCTATCTTTCTCAATGATACAAAAGTGGCATACTTCTTTGAATTTTTTTCTCAGCTTTCTTCATGCAAACTGCAATGGAAATACGTGAATTAAAGATTATTTTCCTTCACAGTCTTTCAATATACCTTGTTTCCACAAGGTTACTTATGTTCTAAAGCTCACTCTGAGATGAACATCCTGATTTCAAAGTAAAATATCAAGTAAATCTATTTCTGTGTTACATATAGTGATTATTTAAAAATAAGTTATCACAGCCACACTAGATAATAAATGTATTTCAGTAATCATGTACAGAAGTTATCTAACCACCTCCCACCTCTATTGTGGGAATGGATTCCCCTGGCATTTATTCCCTATAGAGTTAAATTAAACTCGGTTGTGTTTCCTGACGTGGATAAGTATCCATCTGTGGTCCTGATTACCACCATTATTATGTGTTATTAACCAATGTGAAAATTATCAAGTTACATAATGATAGCAGTCAGCTAGAACCACTTGCCTTCACATCCTCACTTGAAAGTGTTTCCTCAAATGAAGAGTTTAAAATCAAAATTTGTCTTTTTTTTTTTTTTTTTGCCTTTTTGTCATTTTATGGCCGCGGGTTTATGGCCGCACCCGCGGCATGTGGAGGTTCCCAGGCTAGGGGTCTAATCGGAGCTGTGGCCACTGGCCTGCACCGCAGCCACAGCAACGCAGGATCCGAGCCGCGTCTGCAACCTACACCA
>PVHT020000166.1:20205531-20263986 GCA_004024745.2 Catagonus wagneri
AGCTCACGGCAACGCCGGATCGTTAACCCACTGAGCAAGGGCAGGGATCGAACCCGCAACCTCATGGTTCCTAGTCGGATTCGTTAACCACTGCGCCACGACGGGAACTCCCAAAATTTGTCTTTTAAGCAAAGTAGATATAGTTTGTTGGCATGTGTTTCAAATATTATATATTATTATAAGATATATATATATAATGTGATTATTAAATCATTCATATTATTTCTCCAAAACCTCCATCAAGTGTGAATAATAATAATTGATTTACTACGGGATTAAGTACAATTGTCTAGGATGAAAATGCCTCTAGAAACCAGACTTGGCTAGCCTTGGGGGTAATTAAAAGAGTGATCTTTTCAGAATTTCAATTTTAGGATTTCTCACTGAGTAAATTATAAAGATGCACCCCAGGGAACTTTAAGGAAGTAATGAAGCTTTCATTTCCATATGTCAGATTAGTTTTTCCCTAGTGTACTTATTATCAGAAAAGGCCATGAGCTAATTTTTTGGCTCATTTACAGCAGAGAAGACCCTGAACAACATATTCCAATAAAAGGCACAAGGAGAAAGTCAGCACTGATGGGAATTTGCTGCCAGAGTATTTTTCATGTTTACCATGATTCTACAGGAACGTCTGAGAGTATATGTGCAAAGAGAAAATAGGTACGTGCTGAAGAGAAATGGATATGACATTGTCTATCCACACTCACGTATAAATTACCAGTGTCAATGATCTTCGATATGTCAAAGACTTAGAAAGCAGATTTGGAATTAACCTGCTTTATAAGTGTCTCCAAATTGCTCATTTAAATGGAAGTTCATTTGATCTCCCCAGCTGGATATATTCATAAGCTGCTATTTTAGAACTGAATTCTAAAATAAGATCTTGTTTTAAAATAGTTTGTAACTGGTCTGCACACACTATAGATCCAGATGGTACAACTAATCGCCAGTAGGGGATAGATTTGAATAGTCTCAAAGACTGGAGTTACATCACACTCACCATTTGATCTTTTCTTTTTTTGGTCAATACATGATACCAGCCACATGGTCTTGGCACCTTCTTGGATCCCAATCACTCTAATACTGGCGATGTTTGAGAAACTAACCCACATCTACATTTTTGTTTCAGTTGTTCAGGCACTATATATGGACTGGGATTTTGTTTCATAGGGAGACAAATTTTGCTGGTAGATCATCCAAATACAACAAAGAGTCACTGCCACTTCATATAAGGAGTAAACTCTGATTAATAGATCTCTTTACAGCACCAGGCCACAGAGCTAACATCAGCATCTCTGAATGTGTCTGCAAAGTCCTCAAGTTAGTGAACGTTGATCCAACATTTGGGGGGCTTTCTAAAATAGGGTTTTGAGCACACTTTATGTGCTCAGTGGAAAATTATTTTTACCACCACATCATCTAAAAGAGTCAGTCAGAATATTATATAGAAAATGACTAAACTATATGTGCATAGAGCTATTTCAGTTTAATGTCTAGGATGGGCATGATAACCAAATTTGGATCACCAATACAGAGAACACATTTTCTTTTATCTGAGAGGGAGAATAAATATAGAACTCTCAGTGAAAAGTGTTCTCAATTTTTAGGAGTTCCCTTTGTGGCTCAGTGGTTAACGACTCCGACTAAGAACCATGAGGTTGCGGGTTCGATCCCTGGCCTTGCTCAGTGGGTTAAGGATCCGGCGTTGCCGTGAGCTGTGGTGTAGGTTGCAGACGCGGCTCGGATCCCGCGTGGCTGTGGCTGTGGCGAAGGCCGGCAGCTACAGCTCCTGTTAGACCCCTGGCCTGGGAACCTCCATATGCTGCGGGTGCGGCCCTAGATAAAGCATAAAGACAAAAAAAAAAAAAAAGTGTTCTCCATTTTTATTCCTGAGCCTGTTTTGGTTTTGATCAACTCTGGAATAAATGCATTTAAAAGAAACAAGTAAATTTCTATACCCAGGAAAATCCATCCGTTTCATTTATAAGTGGATTAAATGGGCAGTAGAACGAATCTTTCATAGTCTAGAAGGCCTCAGATAACGTATACATTCCATTACTTAAATCATGAAAGTCATAAACCTGTCAAAAACAAGCAATGCATCACTTGATTTGATAAACCGGATAGATTTCACCTGAAGAAATAGTTATAGAATATACTTTATTTCCCTTTTAGAATAAATTGTGAATATATAACCTCTTTGTTGTTGTTGTTGTTGTTTTAGGGCCGCACCCATGGCATATGGAAATTCCCAGGGTAGGGGTCAAATCAGAGCTGTAGGTGCCGGCCTTCACCTCAGCTACAGCAATGTGGGATCTGAGCCACGTCTGAAACCTACACCACAGCTCACGGCAAAGCCAGATCCCTGACCCAGGGATCGAACCCACATCCTCATGGCTACCAGTCGGATCCTTTTCTGCTGCACCACAGCAGGAACTCCCTGTATAACCTCTTAATATTGAGAAAATGCTTTACCTTTGGTAGCAGTTAAATTCAGAAATTAACTTAAGAAAATATTTTATCCCTTTCCTTGGTATTTTTTTCTAATTTTAAGTATTTTGTGCCACTGTAATCAACCATTGTCAAGTGAAGCAATGTCACACCTAAGCCAAAGAAGCCAGTGATGAGAGCTGATGGAGTAAATTGTGGCAGATTACTGAGAAAGTATATATCAGAAAACCAATAGTAAAAATTGATTCATAAACATAATATATGGAATGGAAAAGAAAAAAAATCTCCTGGTCAGTATTCACCATTAAAATGTAAGTGTAAGCCTAATTTAAACGCTTTACTACAATCACATCTCAGCCAAGTTATAAGGTAAACGAATCACCCTTTTGCTTAAGGTGTTATTGATGGTACTCATTATTAACAAAGAAAAGAACAAAATATGATTCTAGTTACTATACTGAACACTTCACATCTGTTAACTCATTTAATTCTCTCAACATTACCGTAAGATATCACCTCTGTGTTTCAGATGAAGAAACCAAGAGGATTAGAAAACAAAGAGTATACTAGAAGCCAGGCCATACTGATCTAGTGTGAAAATGCAATCTAAAGTTTCTAAACTAAAAGATAGTTGTCTACAAAAAGGCAGAAGACATGCCCTCTAACTAAGTGAAATAAGACTATAAACAAATATCCAGAACACAACTCAATGAATGGGATAAAATTGTGTATAAAATAACTATAGTACATGTTCTATGGCATTAGAGAAAAACGAAATCAAAATCTATAGCGGGCATCCGAAAAGTCTCACTGGCATAATTAACAGATGTCAAAAAAGAGATGACCAATTTGTCATTCAGGCAACAAAGAAAAGGAATTAGGAGTTCTCCTGTGATGCAGTGGCTTAAGGATCTGGCATTGTCACTGCAGAGGCTTGGGTCACTGCTGTGGTGTGGGTTCCATCCCTGGCCAAGGAATTTCCATATGCTCTGGGAAAGGCAAAAAAGAAAAAAGGAATTTGGAGAGGGTAACAATGTGCCGTATAGTGGAGTTTAAGGTTTCTTATAGCCATTGCAGCATTACTGAAATATGTTTAAGACAGTAGTAACATAATAATATAATAATATTGCTATTTCAGAATAAGAATCTGGAAATTATATCTAGCTTACATTTGAGGGGCTCAAACTAAAGACAAAGCTATTGGAAAATTCTACCTAGAAAAAGAATGAGAACCTCTTCGATGGTAGTGAAGATAAAATGATGGCTGGAAAGATATTTAGGAAAATAAAATCAATAAGATTTGGCTACAGAGGGTGAAAGGAAAAAAAACTGCATTTATTCGAAAGTGTTTTAAATGAGTGGAAATATTTCATTCAAATAGATTGAAGAACACCAAAGTTTTATCATGTCTCCTTCTAAGAGCTTTGAGGTACACAATCCGTGAAGGCATTGTAAAAGAAATTAGAATCACAGTGTAAGTTTTTAACATAAAATCAACTATCAGATACCAATTTTAAGACAGGTTAATTGGTAATGAGGAAGGAATGCTAGTTAGGGAGCATGGATATCAAGTCCTCGCTGTTACTAGCATTTTTGAAAAAATAAGTTACCTTATCTGGACCTCAATTTAAGTGACCATATAAGGACAGTAACATTCAATTTTCTTCCCGTTCTTAGTTACAGAGTTCTCTTGGGTATTCCTCTAAAAACAGCACTTTCCAGTTACAAAGGAATGTGAATGAGGACAATTATTCTTACCTAGATCATTAAATTAGCAGTAATAATAAATATTTGAGTGTGTCTAAGGTGTGGCATATATAAATTAAAAATTAAGACTCCCTCGAGTGATTATTTACAAAGGACAAAACAGGTCAATAGTCTGATTATTCGTTTCAAAGGACTGTCATGATCAAATGAGATAATGTATATAAAAGTGCTTTGACGAGAAAAATAAATAAATATCAGACAGTATCTTTCTGGATACAATCACTGTGTAAGAAATATCCATGGTAACAAAGACTGGAGTAATATATTCAATATTTATTCAATAATATTTATTAAAGATCTACTATGTGAAGGGCATTATTTGAGGTACTGACTTATAATTAAAAAAAAAAATCCAGATTTTTCTTTCCAGGTGTTTCAATTCTAGTTGGGATAGGCAGGTAGTAGTATAAAAGGTTACCTGGTGATAAGTTCTATAAATATAATATAATAGTGTTTTGTGATAATGACTGAGAAACAACTCTGTACATGTCGCCAAGAAAGACATATAAGGTTGGAGCTAAAACTTGAATGACAAAGAGAATATTATGTAATGAAGACAAAGAGGTAAACAGGAATTAGCCCATATAAAGCCAGAGCAAGTTAGGAACAAATTATTTAATTTCCTTTTGAAGTGATTTTACTACTCTTTCTTTATGAAGAATATAGGAGAACAATATTGGAAGTTAATTTACATATGTACCATGGTGGTGATTGGGTCCAGATTAATAGAAGTTAGAATAGAGGGAAGAAAATAGATTTAGGATAGGTTTTAGAGCATTTAAAATCTAGAATTGACAGGACTGGTTATAGATCAGATTATCTGAACTATAACTTCTTAATAAATAGCTTTTGAATGAATGAATGCTAGAGCCGAGTGTTGGAAGCGATCAAGGAGTTCTCCAGGTTGAAAGAGAAAAGGGCACTTAAATGCAGTGTACACTAAAGTTGGCCCCTCTTCTTGATATGTCCTGTAAATAACTTAATTCTCTAGCTAACTGCAGATTCACCCTTGGTTGGATTATTTATTCTATCTTCTCAAAGAGCAAGAGAGCATCATCTGTTTCTCAAACTCATCTCCTGAATGGGTTATGGGCAATCCAGAAACACTGACTCCATTTTCACTACAACCTTCAGGTCTTTTTGGCTGTCACCCTTCATATTAGCTAAGCACTTGTAGAAAAGGACTCTTAGTGATTACTTTTAATATATACTAATGTGCATATATGTATACGTTATATATGTAACGTATACATATACACACACACATAATATATATCAGAATATATTTAGGTCTGCACTAAGTAACTTAAAACATCATGGGAAGGTGAGAAATTGGGGTTCCAGATCAATGCTTTTGCTAGTAGAACCAAATAGACTTTTTCTCCCTAAGGAAATTTAGGGATATCAATGAAATTCACATAAACAGTATTACTTATCAATAAAGAAAACATAGTCCAAAGGCATTGAAACACTCTTCTACTACAAGAATTGGCTGATTGTGTTTATAAAAATATTTACAAATGTCTTTCTTTTAGATGTGAGGTCGAAGGATTTTAGGAATCGAAACTTGTGAATTGACCCGATATTTCTCACTTTAAGAGTGGGCTGGTGAGACATAGAGGACAGACTTATGGTTGCCAAAGGGGAGTGAGAGGGAGAGACAGACTGGGAGTTTGAAGTTAGTAGATGCAAACTATTCTACTTATAAACAGTGAGGTCCTACTGTATAGCACAGGGAAATATATACAATCTCCTGGGAGGGACCATGATGGAAAATATTTAAAAAAAAGAATGTGTGGGAGTTCCTGCTATGGCGCAATGGGATCGGCAGCGTCTTGGGAATACAGGGACTCAGGGGTTTGATTCCCTCTGACCAGCACAGTGGATTAAGAATCCCATGTTGGAGTTCCCGTCGTGGTGAAGCGGAAACAAATCCGACTAGGAACCATGAGGTTGCGGGTTCGATACATGGCCTTGCTCAGTGGGTTAAGGATCTGGCATTGCCATGAGCTGTGGTGTAGGTCACAGATGCAGCTCAGATCTGGCGTTGCTGTGGCTGTGATGTAGGCTGGCAGCTATGGCTCCGATTTGACCCCTAGCCTGGGAACCTCCATACGTTGCAGGTGCAGCCCTAAAAAGACAAAAAAAAAAAGAATCCCGTGTTAACACAGCTGCGGCTTGGGTGGCAACTACGGCTTGGATCTGATCCCATATGCCCTGCAGCTTACATATACACATATATATACTTTTTTATATGTATATACATATGCATTCTATATATGTATATGTATATATATATACATTCTAAATGCATATGAGTCACTGAGTCACTTAGCTGTACAGCAGAAATCGGCAGAACATTGGATCCTGCGTTTCGATGAACTGTGGTGTAGGTCACAGGCCTGTCTTGGATCCCGCGTTGCTGTGGCTGTTGCTGTAGTGTAGGCCGGCAGCTGTAACTCCAATTCAACCCCTAGCCTGGAAACTTCCGTATGCTGCATGTGTAGCCCTAAAGAGACAAAAAAAAGCAAAGCAAAGAAAAATGTAACCCTCATACCTCAATTTCAGAGTAGAATCAAAGAGTTCTAGTGTATTAGAGAGAGAACTACTGAGAATTTCTAAACCAGCGCTGTCTGATAGAAATTTAAGATGAGCCTCGTAAGTAATTTTAAATTCTCTGGTATCTTTATAAGTAAAAAGGGAACAAGCCAAATAAATCTTAACAATATAATTTTTTTTTTGCTAATGTAACCAAAATATTATTACTTCAACAAGAAATAAATATTTAAAAATTATTGAGATATTTTACATTTTTTTTTGAAGGATAACTTAAGTCTGCAAAATCAGGTATGCATTTTACACTTACAGTGCATCTCAGTTTGAACCAGTCACATTTCAAATACTCAGTAGCCACATAAGTCTAGTGACCATTGTATCAGAAAGTACAGCTCAAATCCATGTTTAAGAGATGAAGAAGATAAGATCCAAGATAGATTAATAAATTTGCCCAAAGTCCCAGAACAAGATCTTTACAATCTAGATTACTCTTATTATGTAGGGCTTGTGAATAATAATTGTTGACTCCTTCTAGCCATTTGTCATGTGCCAAGCACTGTTCCATTCCCTTTATAGTTACTAACTCATCTAATCATGACAACAATAAAGAAGGTGCTGTTTTCTCTTTTACGCTGATGAGGAAACTAAAGCGTGAAAAGGAAAGTCTTGACCAAAGAATCCAACCTCTAAGCGGCAAAAAAAGGATTTGAACACAAAGAATATGCCTCTGGTTTATATTCTTGACCATGACAGTTTCCTGGCAAAGGGTAAAACAGATGACTATATTTTACAGTTGAAAGCAAAGTACAGAACAATATCGTCAGTCAAAGGCAGTACGTGCCTAATGTTTTCATCAATAATAGTGTTTGTTGTACTCAAATAAACTCTTAAAATAATGCTCTACTGAGCTGAAATCATTTTTTTCAGCAAATCCACTGTATTTCTGGCAAAATATGTTGTTATGGGTTGAGTGTCTGGCACCCCTTCCAGACAAGCTTCAGGATAGTTAACCCTTTCTGACTTTTCAATTTGGTGGATTGTTTTTACGTATTGCTTTTGTTTTGTTTTTGTTTGTTTGCTTCAATATCATCATAGGAAAATGATGGATTTGTATTTCTCTGCAGTTCAGGACATTTATTAAGCCACAGCAGACAATAAAATTTCTTTACGTATTTACTTCCATTACCTTGTCCCTCTTACTGAATACACTTGGGGCTATTTTTATTATACAACAAATAAACCAACTGATTAACTGTGTAACAAAATTAGCACTGTCAAATTATTTGTATGCATTTTTAAGAGCTATTTGATATATCAGATGTATCTTAAGAACTGATGAATACCTAATCATTTTTTTAATGAAAGAAACTGATCTGACATTGACAAAGTTTGGTACCGCAGGAATCACACCTAACCCTGTTGGAAACTCCCAAGGTCAAAGTATTGGTGCCAAAGACTGGAATGTCCTTTCTATGCATTCCATTCACTTAAATCAGTTAGGAATTGATGTGAAGGAGTTCCTGTCATGGTGCAGCGGCAAAGGATCTGACTATGAACCATGAGGTTCAGTTTCTTTCATTAAAAAAGAAAAAAAAGATTAGGTATTCATCAATGCTGCTTTAGCGTAAAAAAAAAAAAAAAATGTTACCAAGCAGACCCTGGTTCTTACCTCTGCTCGGGCCCCTATTTACAGTAATTCTTTTACTGATCTTTGGCCTTGCCTTTTTAATCTGCCTATTGAGTTTTCTCTTCCAGATTATAGTCGTTTTCCTAACAGGACAATGATGATGCAGGGATTCCAGCCACTCCTTGAAACAGATTTTGCCAGTATAACAGCAGAAGTCACCCTAGGGGAGTTCCTGTGGTGGCTTAGTGGTAACAAACCTGACTAGTATCCATGAGGATGCGGGTTCAATCCCTGGCCTTACTCAGTGGGTTAAGGATCCAGTGTTGCCGTGAGCTGCGGTGTAGGTCACAGATGCAGCTTTTCTGGCATTGCTGTGGCTGTGGCGTAGGCCAGCAGCTGCAGCTTTGATTCAGCCCCTAGCCTAGGAACCTCCATATGCCAATGTACTGCCCTAAAAAAAAAAAGGCAAAAAAAAGTCACCCTGGGACCCCTCGACAAGACAGGGTGAGAGTTCTGTGGCCCTAATTAGGCAGAGTCTGTGAGCCCCCATGCCAGCCTAAAGAAGCTACAGAAGATAGACCATCACTCTTTATCTTTCCAACAAATATTTCTTGGGGTTCACATCTCTCAAGAGTGATTTGAGGCAGCAGATAGGTGGGTCCCAGCCTGAGCAACTGGAATCTGTCCCCCTTGGACAGACACTCAAGATAAAGATTATGGTAGGAGTAAGGAGGAGCTGAGTCCTGCTTAATTAAAAGATGAAGAGACCACATATTTCTCATTCTTGAGGCCAAGGAACCCTCCCAAATTACACATGTGCAGAAAGGTTCGTCAGGAATCAGAGAAGGAAGAGAGAGACCCCTGTATGTCCTGTCAACTTTCCATAGACCCTTGTGCTAGAATCCGTCTTGGCTGAAAAAAAAAAAAAAAAAGGCTGCACACACAGAGGAGGGCTCTACATCGGGCCAGATATGGACACAAGGCAGATGAAGCAAGACGACTGGCCAGAGGGAGCCTGGAAGGACTGCCCCCATATAATTAGTTTAAACCACCTCCAAAGCACATGGTGCTCTCTCTCTCTCTTTCTCTCTGTCTCTTTATCTGTCCCTCTCCATCTGGCACTCCCACCCCTGCGCTGCTTTCTCTGCACCCATCTTCTCTCTCTTCTCTTTTAATAAACACTTTATTTGCCTCACTAAAATAATAATAATAATAAAATAAAATGTGTATAATAAAAAAATTCAAAAGATTCTCGTTCTGCTACTCTCTCCCTGAGAAAAGACAAAATGCATCCCTGTTAGAAGCTGCACGATACAAAGTCCATTGCACTTATCCTGTCAGGTTTCCTTTCCCAAATTAGATTAAAGGCCATACAGTTTGTACAGTTTGAACAATTTGTAATTACCTAGTTTTGCCTGTCTTAGGGGGCTTCAGAAGTAGAAATGGATCCCGGAGCTGCTCACTGCTGGCCATTTACCAGGCACTTCCCTTACTTTTTGAGTAATGGTTCTTCTTTTTTTTTTTTGCCTTTTTAGGGCTGCACCCATGGCATATGGAGCTCCCCGGGCTAGGGGTCGAATTGGAGCTACAGCTGCCAGCCTACAACACAGCCATAGCAACGCAGGATCCAAGCCGCGTCCGTAACCTCCACCACAGCTCACGGCAATGCCGGAAGCTTAACCCACTGAGCAAGGCCAGGGATCGAACCCGCAACCTCATTGTTCTAGTCAGATTTGTTTCCACCGCGCCACGACGGGAACTCCCTTGTGCCTCATCAAACAACCTTCCACCCCAAGACATCAGACTCAATGGAGACTGAAGACATTTGCTAAAGGGATGACAGCTTCTGTGGACCCTCTCACTGTTCCTCAGTGACTCCACCTGATCATCTTAAGTCAAAGGACTTTTAATATAACTCCTTTATTTTAGAAAGAATCTAGAGCTGTTCTTCCAACCAAGTGGTTTTAAATATGGCTCAGGTTGCTACAATTAACTAAAGGCATTTTCCTCCTAGTTTTCACTTGAAAATAAAATGGTAATAATTTTTTGCCTCAAATTTTCTTCTCAAGCTTTCCTGTTAAAAGTCAAGAAAATATTGATTTCTTTTAAAAAGTGGCTGTGCAGATGGGAGTAAATTTCCTGATTATTTCACAGTATACCAGCTTTGGATGCACAAACACAACCCTTATGTCAGCAGACTCGTGATATGCATTCTGAGAATGCTTCTGTAGGAAACATCGTGACAATACAGCCATGTGTGTGAATTTCATTTCCCTGCTATGGCTTCTGCAACTCTTGTTCCTGTAAGGCTGTATTTTATGAGAACAAAAATAGCTTATATTTAGTTAAAAAAAATTCAGCGTATGCTCATTACAAATGCTGAACAGCACATCAAAGCATCCTTACTGAATAATGTTACCATTACTTTCTTTTAGTCTCAAAGTGTTTCATATTTAAACCCTTCTTTTCCTACTAGTATAGGACGTCTATTCTGTGTCCACAATCACTGATGTCCTACTTATGTTGCGGAAATTCGGCCTCTGTCTGCGGGGGGCTGAACTGAAATGCAAAGACAGAGTTTTGGGTAAAAGAGAAAAAGACAGCTTTATTGCTTTGCCAAGCAAAGAGGGCCAAAGCAGGCTAGTGCCTTAAAGACTGTGCCCCCTTTGAAAGGGTCAGGAGGTGGTTTTACAGTTTGGGGAGTGGAATAGGGATCAGGGCTGTAGATAAGGATCAGGGTAGAGGTAAGCTTGCACTGTCTTTCAAAGCTGGTGTTTAGTGGTCCCAGAACAGGTTCTGGTGGTCCTTCTTCCTGGAGTGAAGAATGCTTCATCAAGCAGTTCTTCCATTTATTAGGTGTTTTAGTTCTACAGAAAGGCTCAAAGATATTGTTTTGCACATTCCTTAAGGAGGAACCAGGCCCCTGCCCCGAGGCTGCACTGTTCCTCCCTGGGGTCTGCATGCCCTTTCTTCCCTGATTACCAACTTCTCTTTAAACGCAGGGAAGGTCATGGAGGCTAAGGCTTATTCACTAAAAATGAGAAATGGGGGACACAGAAAGTCTTGTGTGTCTAGGAGCCCCACACCACTCAGTTACACTTATGGGAAAGATAAACCCTAATTTAAACCTGAATTGAAATGGCAATTTATATAGAAAAAAGTATAGAGCAAACTCTACGGTAATTCTGATTATCTTACATTTTCTAGTAGGTTCCTACAGGCTCAGATGTTAGAGATCCTGTTTGAAAACTTCAAGTCTTCAACACTGCCAGGAAGTTTGCATTTGAAAGACTATAGCTGAGCTTTTAAAGTATTTAATCGCCGGCAGTTTCTTAAACGTTATTGCAATCGTTAATTAGATAAAACACGGAAAAGAAGATTTTATTTTTATTCTTAATAAAATAATACAACTAAAGCCCAGCTTCAATCATATCTTTTCACTGATCAGAAACATTGTCACTGCAGAACTAAATGTTAACCCTCTCAGCTGTACTTAAGGCTCCCTACTGTGACTGGACCTATGCTAGCTCTCTTATCACCTTGTTACATTCCATACGCCCTTGTCAGTCCTATTCTCAAAAATATTCAGGAATAAGATAAAAGGGCCTCTCTTGATAACCTATGCCCATGTTAAGGCTTCTTATCTTACTCTTTCTGCTATCTAACCAGATAGCTGAAATGTTCTAAGTAAATATTCTGCTTTCATGCAAGACAGGGTAAGCTATCTTGAAGAAAATAGACTACAATCAGTATCATAAATACGCTATATTTGTAAAAAAAAAAAAAAACATAATGGCTTATAACTATTTCACAGAGAATCCTCCCACACATACATAACACTGGGACTTTCATAATGGGCTCCTTCTTTTTTTCTTTGCCTTTTAGGGCCACCTGTGTAGCACACGGAGTTCCCAAGCTAGCGGTTGAATCAGAGCTGCAGCTTCCAATCCGTATCACAGCCACAGCAATGCCATATCCAAGCTGCATCTATGACCCACACCACAGCTCAAGTCAACACCAGAACCTTAACCCACTGAGTGAGGCCAGGGATCAAACCTGCATCCTCATGGATACTAGCTGTGTTCATTATCACTGAGCCATAATGGGAACTCCTTGAAAATATTTATATTTCTAAGGTAACATGCTCCTTTTCCTCTTCATTCCAGCTCCCAACTAGAATTACATTTATCAACTTATATTGATCCTTGCATCACATAATGTCCACCCTGTGTGGGATGTTAGGGTAATGGAGGATTTTTAGTGGTTAAAATTTTAGACTAATAGGTTAAGTACTCTGACAGTAATATCCCTTAAATTGCCATATATACCATAACACATATGCCATAATAGCAACTTCAAAAAAAGCAAGATCAATTCTTTCCTAAGTAGAAAGATATATTTTACTTAAAGTCCTGTTAAGTTATATTACATAATCTTGTCTTGGAATATAGGTCCTCACTTCATAATTACTGTTTGCCACATAACTCACTGACCAGAATAATCTGTGATACTTCTCAGTTAGTAAGGGATTATGTTAACATACAATCTTTACATTAGCATCATGAATTCCTTTCAAAATAGAAAGATCTTCTTTACTACTAACTTGAAACTATATTTCTAATAGTCTTTAGAGGTGATACATTGACTTTGGAATATTGTGCCTCTACATATGATCTTTATAAATTATGAAGGTAGGAATGCTGCTTAAGTGATCTACTATCTCCTTCGGATCCTCCAACTTTATGTAGGGTTGATTGCTTGCATGCAGTTCCCCAGAAGATACTAGCAGTACTGAAGCACAAGTGACCTTGTGCCTCTAAAGATAACATGATTTATTCCCAGCCTCTTCTATGAACCTTTCCTTAAACACCATCGCCACAACCACAGGAACAAATAGCTGTTCTCTTCCCTGAGTTCCCACAGAATTTTGTTAATATCATAGCATTATTGATTACTTCTAATGTTTATCTCACATCAGTCTAAGAATTTCTGGAAAGTAGACTTTTCCCTTATTCTTTTCTGATTCTCCCAAGCTAGCTTCACAAATAATAGGTGCTTAATAATGGCATGCTAATGAATGAGTGTAACACTTCTATGCTCTCTGATTTTCTTATTCTTTAAAAAATGTAGCACTTTGACTCAGTGTTTTGATAATGAATAGAGGGCCGCTTTTAGTTGTTGCTTAACCGTTTAATGTGGAGAGTCTGTTAAAGCCAAGAAATCGGTCATAATATTTTGTACCCCACACAACTTTCAATCATTTGAAAGATAGATACACCACTGTTGAGTAGGTAATATTTCAATTTCTCTCTCTCTTTTTCTTTTCTTTTTTTTTTTTTTTTGTCTTCTGTCTTTTTAGGGCTGCACCCTCAGCATACGGAGGTTTCAAAGCCACTGGCCTACCCCACAGCCACAGCAACACGGGATCTGAGCCACTTCTGCGACCTACACCACAACTCATGGCAATACCAGGTCCTTAAACCAATGAGCGAGGCCAGGGATAGAATCCACATCCTCATGGATACTAGTCGGGTTTGTTAACCACTGAGCCATGATGAAAACCCCGACAATTTCTAACTAATTAACTATTTATTCAATAACCACTATGCGAAGGACTAAGAATACTGTGTGGAACAAATCTAAGACAATTTTGATCCTCAGGTCAGGATTATTTCTTAAAAAGATCAAGGATCATTTCAAGCTCACTGAATCAGAAATTTCAGAGAATTAGCTGAGAAATCTGTTTTTTTAAAACTTGCAGGTGATACTAAAAGTCAGCTAGGTTTGGAGATTCTTGAACAGGAGTTTGTTAAGAAGAAAAAAGCATGAGATTGAAGATAAAGACACAGTCTGTCCCATCTCAGTTTTCTGCTGTTCTTCATTGCCTGAGTAATGAATCTGGACACACAAAGAACCCTCCACCAGGATTACTGAAAATCAGAAGAAATGCAGAAAACCCAAATCATCTTTATAAATAAGAACTCAGTTATTCAGGATAATACATTTCAATATATACACATATGAAAAATTTTAGACTGAGGAATGGTTTCCTGAAACTGAGCTATAAACTGGAGGATTCTTAATAATGAATATAGTCTGAAAGGGAACTAAATATTCATGCCAATACATTTGCAAATTGAGTAAGGGAACAACGTAGGGGAGAAAGAAAGCTAAATGATAGGATGATAGAAATGCCTTGTAATCAGAACAGTGGGATAGCAGGTTGAGGTAAACAATTGTGGTTCTAGGTGTGATCCAACATTTCATGGGGTCAAAGCAAAGTCAAATTTTAGTCTCAGTCCTGGATTTATAGAAAATTTGCCTTTTGGAACATTCGGAAAGTGTGTTTGGCTCGTCTCTCAAGGCAAACCTGTGAGCCCAATGAACTGCTGCTAGTAAGGCAAAGCTAGGAGAAACCTGCTTTAACCAAGCAAAATAGTTTAGATGGGCATTATCAATCTTTTGTTAGGTATAATACATAATTTCACATCCATGCGGGGGGATGTGAAAAAGCTAGGGGGAAAAAAATCTCTGAGGAAATCAAATGAGTGTGAAATTATGTACCCAGAACTGATGAAAGTCTACATCGAAACACAAGCAATTCTTAAATCAGGAAAGACAGATGGGGATTTTTTAATAGTTACGTTTTCTCGTTTTCCAAATGAAAATATATGTTATCTATGGACCTGATTTCCTGATATTTTTAAGCTAAAGAAAAGGATCTCTAATATTATACTAATTATTGATGTGTTAGTGCCTGAAAATAGTGCTTTTAAGGAATATTTATGGCTAAATGTTCATTAAAGGGCTGCTGAGTGTTCATAGGGCATTCTGAGCGGTTAATTTAATTGATCTGCAAATGGATGGCATTAAGAGAATCTGGTCAGAGGCCTAACAGATAGTTTGATAAGAACTGAATTTGCACATTTGGGTTGATAAGTATATAATTATAATGTTGACATCCTAAACTTAGTAATTTGCTTTAACTGTCAGCAATGTGCTTTTGACCTAAAGGGAAATTTAAAGTCAGTGATTATTCATTTCACTGCTTTCTACCTCCAAAAATTAGCGCAAACTTGAAATTGATAGGTACAATTTAAAAGTAACACCATAGGAGACATTTCATGACATAAAGAGACACCAAGCTAATTTGATTTTCTTACAACCACCATGAAGTTTTTTCCTTCCTACCCTTATGCTGTTTGGGATGCTGTGGAACCTGAAAAGAAACTGAATTTGTTTTTTTCTGATTTTTCTTACTTAAGAAAAGTCAGGTAGTACTTGTAAGGATATGAGAAGGAAAAATAGAAATTAAACCTTTAACTCTAAGTCTAATGATTTTCCATATTGTTCAGTCAATCAACTGAACACATGATTTAGTGATTCCTACTCTATATCAGAACTATCAACAATATAACCTCCTCTCAATGAGCTTTAATAGACTTGGAATAATGATACATTTATCCAAGAATTAATTAGGTAACTACATAAGACAGTACAGGTTTAAGTGTTGAGCTATATTTTACTAACTCTCAATTCACATCATGATTTTAGATAAGTGGAAGGAAGACAAGTGAAAGGTACTGGGGGTTATGGAATGACAAGAACCTGCAGGAATAAATACTTAACAGAAATCATGTTTCATGTTAATTATTAAATTTCCTCCATTTTACACTTGAACTTATCAATGGATAAGCCTTTCAGATAAGCTCCAGTTCCAGATGCTTTTATAGTGAGCCAGAGAACAAGGGAGAAACGAGAAGAGATGTACAAGTAATGACAAGGCCCCTTTGCCCTTCTCCTCTCATTTCCTCTTCTATCATCTTAACATCTGAGTTCTTGAAGGGAAATAACTAGACCCAGAGTGCAGGAGTTACTGGAGGATTCCAGAATTAGTTACCTAGTCTGGATTCCTTCCTTTTGAAGATATCAGATACAATTTCTATATTTCTATATATTCTATTTTCTATATATTTCTATATTTTGACACCTAAACAGGTGGGAGTTATGTTGAGGAAGACGAAACAAAACAAAAAGGCTAAAGTCTATGGCTACTTATTTATTTCCAAGAATAAATGTGTTATATGTTTGCAAGCTAGTTTGTATGATTTTGCTTGTGTATTTCTCATAGATTACATGTTATTTTCAGCAAGTGCTGACTGTGTATCAAATCAGATAATGCAACAGCTGCATATACAAGAGGTGCTTAGTTTCCTGCTTTTTAAAGTGGAATTTATGCCCACAGATACTAAAGTAGGGAAGTGGACAAGTTGGCTTTACATTTTCAGTGGATTAGAATTCAAAATAAAGCATTTATGTTGCCAAATTCTTGATGGTTTCTAGGACAAGCACTTTTTGCAAAACTCCTTGCAATTAATTTTGTACACTTTCCAATTAGTCAGACTTATTTTGGGAGGAAATAGTAGCTGTTCTTCTCATTAGAGTATAAAACTATAAAAGAAAGGATTTGAAAATAACCAGGAAGCCAAGTAAATTAAGGTCAATGCTTGCAACTTTTAAATAAATGTTTTATCTTTTCCTGCATTCTTAAAGGAGCATTTATTTGTTTTAATCAAAAGTCGCAGCATAGATGTTGATAGGGTAGAGGCTGATGAAGTGAGCTGGAGGAAAGAAAGGAGTATCAAGTCTGTGATAGGATTTCTAAACTTGGTTCAACATCCATTATCTCAAAGGTGACTGTGTCATAATGACAGATCACAAAGAGGGAGTACAAATAAATGATGAGCTGGGAATGGGGGTGGGGGTTAAACACAGGCACAGAATGCTCATTAGTTACATTAATCTTGACCTAATGGAAGTCTTGGCTTAGGAAAGTGGCACTTACACGAATGAGACTAATGCTGTAAATGAAGGATGCTGGCAGAACAGAAAGTAAGTTACAGAAGGTCATGGGCTATAATCCCAATATTTAGTTTATGGATTCTGAAAGATGAGTGATGAGAAATAACCATTGCTTAAATAATATTTGGTGGTGAAAATTGATTTCAAATGTCATAACACACACAGACGTGCTATGGCTCTATGATAAAAGTTTAATTTGGGATGAGTTCTAAATTCACCTGCTTGATCCCCATGTTTAGTCAAACATACTCTCCTTGTTATCGATGCATACTATTTTTAAAATATGAGAACTGTGGAAATAAGCCCAAATTGCATTATGAATAGTATAAGTGTACATGCTGATGTAATAGGGAAGAACAAATCTCACTCCCTATTAGATCTCTTTCTTTTATTTTAATGCCTATACTCTGTTCCAGGTGCTTAGTTACGCTGGCTCTTCATCTTTTGTAGAAGAATGTTGCCTATAGCAGGAAATATACAGGATAACCTATTCTCAGAACTCTGACCTTTAAGATTTCATTCACACAGAGATTAAAAACTTGCAGAATGGACAATAACATTTGTCCTGTTGGCAGTTTTACTGGAACATCATGACTTGATCCACATGGCCAGATGCAAGAACAAAGGATTCCGACACCAAGAAATTTGCAAGAACAAAGGATTCCGACACCAAGAAATTTGCAGCAACAAGTCACACCCACTCCCCTTTTAGTATAAAAGAAACCTGAATTCTAACTCAGGTAAAATGGTTCTCCGGGACATTAGTCTACAACCTGGAAGTTGAGAGTTAAGTTTTATTTGGGGTGAAATTAGAACTTAAACCCAGGAGATAGCCACTCAGCCCTGAGAAACTGCACTCGGAAAAAGCGAGGAGGTAAGCTAGGATATTTGAGTTTTTGCAACAAAGAGAAGGTAGTAGGAACAAAATATTCACAGATAACTAGATTTACAGAAAAAGGTTTGTAGAAAACCAGTTTCTATGAGAAGACGTAAATGTCTGGGATAACTGGAATCACTCCTTTGATATGTACCTCAGCTATGGGCCAGTATTCTTTGTTTCTTTCCAGAGTTCCCTCAAGGCTCATGGCCCAAACTTGGGAGTGACTGCATTGACTGATGACCATGACATCATTTGTTTTGTCCACTTAACTATATCCAGGAGATAGCTCTGAAATACTGCCTAAAGAGAATAGGCAAAATATTAAGATATAAGTGATAAAGGCGAAGGGGGAGGTGCATACTGCCATGCACACATTTTACAAAGTTTGCTGCTGGTCTCATGAAGATTACTACTAGTCATGAGGAGCAGACACAACCATGAAGGGTTTTAGGGTGTTTCCAGATATGAGGAAATGCAAGAAGTGGGCTCATAAATTCTTCTCCTAAAAATATCTATCTGAAGACCTTCTCTTCTAGTTTTCCCAGTGCCTAACTCATGAACTCCGCTCAGGTGGTGCTGTGGGTCAGAAGGTGAAGTGGCTCCATGTAGATGCAGATGGCAACTGCCAAACTTCGGTTCGCAGTAGGATATTACTCTTCAGAAGTCAGTGTATTTCCTGAACTCTTACAGGTTTATTTCAGGTAAAAATTAATGATATATTGATTGGCAGGCTAAAGGGAAGATGAGGGATGGAAAGACAGAAGATGTGATAAGGGATATTATTCTTTTGAAATCAACTGGAATTTGGGTCACCAAGATTGTTCACATTATACTGTAAAGGTTCTCTAAGTTAAATTAGATTTAGGAACTGGAAAAAAATCGAATCTTTGCTAAAGGCATATACTCATATTTCAAGCTCTATATCTAAAGGCAAGGAAAGTTGAATCCAAGATAAGAAAAATAAGCCCAAGGAAAAGCATGCCGAACAAAGGATTTCTTCTTCTCCTTATGCAAGATTTTCCTACAGCTTTAAGTTTTCTTAAGCAACTGGTTTCTCCAGTTGTGAATAGAGCTAAGTTCATTTTCACCACATCATTATGAGATAAGTGATAGCAAGAATTTCAAGAATCGAATTATAAAATAGACTGTTCCCTAAGCATTTGGGCTCAATCAGTATCTTTAAACTAAACTACTGGTTAAAAACTAGTTAGCAAAATTGTTCTAGGCACTTGGAATACCACATTTAACAAAAGAGAAAAAATGCCTTTTCCTGAAGCTTACAGTCTATTGGGGAAAGGCAAATACTTTTAAAATGTATGCATCTATTAACAAATAGCACTTGCTATATGTCAGGTGCTGTTCTAAATATTTTACAATTATTACTGCTTTAGATCTGTACTGCAGTCCTGAAATGAGTTTGTGAAGTGGTGTGTTACTTGAAGGTAGACTGCAATAAATTAAAAATGTCTTCCACCAACCCTGAAACAACCATCATGAAACTGGTAACACTCTGATACCAAGACTTGACAGAAACATTGAGGAAAAAAAAAAAAGAGAAGTTCCCATAGAGTTGCAATGGAAATGAATCTGACTAGGAACCATGAGGTTGCGGGTTTGATCCCTTACCTCGCTGAGTGTGTTAAGGATCTGGCAGAGTTGTGAGTTATGGTGTAGGTTGCAGATGCGGCTCGGATCCTGCCTTACTGTGGCTGTGGTGTAGGCTGGCAGCTGTAGCTCTGATGTGACCCCTAGCCTGGGGACTTCCATATACCCCAGGCGCAGCCCTAAAAAGAAAAGAAAAAAAAAAAAGGAAACTACAAGCTAATATCCTTTATGAATACAGGTGAAAGACTACTATAAAATGTGAACAAAACCAATGCAATACATAAAATTGAATATGTTATAAATATATAAGCTAATGATAATACATCATGAGCAAGTGGGGTTTATCCCAGGAATGTAAGGCTGCTTCCCAACCCTACTCTTTCTAACTTGAGTACTATTTGCTAATTCATAGTCATTCGACAAATATCATCTTGTCATAGAATGTTTTTTTAAAATTTCTGAGGCTGAT
This sequence comes from Catagonus wagneri, assembly GCA_004024745.2. NCBI lineage: Eukaryota > Metazoa > Chordata > Mammalia > Artiodactyla > Tayassuidae > Catagonus > Catagonus wagneri. The sequence continues at coordinate 20,225,752 of PVHT020000166.1, forward strand.
TATTTTTCAGTCCTCCCCTCTTTCTCCCAGGCTTCTATACTTCTCTCATCATGGGGATTATCTTCTTTTATAGTTGTTTCTGTCATTAGATTATGAGTTATTGGAAGACAGACTGGGGTCATATATATCTCTGAATTCTCAAAATCATTCATTCTTCTGTTGCTCAGTACTTCCCTTTTGGATTGAACAGAACTAGAGGCAAACACAGACCCAACTCCAAAGCTAGAGGCCCCAACTCCAAAACTGTTCCTATTTCCCTATTGCTAAAGTTCCTTATTAAAACTTATGTCTTTGAGTAAAATGCTCTGTCCTTTTTTTAACATGTAAATATTTCTGACGACTTAACACATTTCAGGCTTTGTCAGCTATTTACACCCTAGTGTTAATTGCTTTACCAGAGCCTTTCTGCTGCTATAGTTTGCTGCGGGGGTAGGTTTTAATAAGCGTATATGTGCCTGTGTGTTTGAACAGAAAGAAGAGACGGAGGGTGGAGGTGAAAGAAAAGAGAAAGGAGAAATAACCTAGGTTTATTTAGTAGCTGGAAGGAAATATAATTGAAGAAATTTGCCACAACAAAGTTTTAATTAAAACCAGAGGGGGCAAAATAAGTGAAAACTCCAAGAATAATAATTTGGTGCCTGGGGCAGCTGAAAACTTGATGTCATTAAATATTCTTTAAGTATGTGTTCAAGGATCCATTCAAAGAATGACAGGACAATGAAATATTATTTAGCCTTTAAAAAAGGAGATCTTGTCATTTGAGACAACATGGATGAACCTCAAGGATATTATGCAAAGTAAATTAAGCCAGACACAGAAAGAAAGAAAAAAAAAAAAAAGCATGATCTCATATGCAAAATCTAGCAAAGTTGAATATATAGAAGCAGAGAGTAGAACGGTGGTAACCAGGCCAGGGGAGGCTGAAGAAATGGGAAGATGTGAATCAAAGTGTACCAAGTTTCAATAATGTAAGATGAAAAAATCTAGAATCTAATGTACAACATAATGACTACATAGTTAATAATACTGCGTTGAATATTGGAAATTTACTGAGACTTTCAAGTGTGTTCACTATACACACACGGTGGTAATTATGTGAGAAGATGGACATGTTAATTAGCTTGACTGTAGTAATTGTTTCACTATATCTACATCAAATTATAATGTCGTATACCTTGTATCTATATATTTATTAAAAAATAAAATATAAAGAAAGAATACTAGATTATAATTAATTCTAATTCAAAACAGGGACATATTCATTTCTCATCTGCTTCCACTGGTAGAAATAGAATTAATGTACTGCCAAAAACATTCTGCAAAACATTTCTTACTTTTCTACTTTTGTATTTTGATTTTTTTGTCGTTGGCCTCTGTATGTGCATGTGTATGTGTATGTAATTTTCTTAATCACATAACTTGTTTGGAGACTCTTGGAAGATTTATACTGTTAGATGATTTTAAAAATCACTCTTTTCTGGTAATCAGATCTATACTATTCAGTACTATTTGTTTCTAGAATTCAGTTGATTGTGATACTACATAAGAGCCACAGAACAACACAGTTACATTAAATCTACCGCACAGAATCCTGGATTAATTATAGGGGCTCTGGTTCTTGAGTCTTGCACTCAGATCCCAGCTTCCTTTTTTTCCCTACCTATGTGGCACTGAGCAATATACTTAACCTTTAAATATCAGTTACTTTTCTATTTTTAAAACAATTTTAAATTTTAGAAGAGTTTCAGATTTACAGAATTCTTGAGAAGGTAGCACAGTGGCTTCTCATACATCGCACACCCGATCACTCCTACTATTAACATTACACTAGTATAACACGTTTATCATGGTGAACAATGAAACAATATTGATACATTTTTCTTAATTAAAGTCCATACTTTATTTGGATTTCCTTAGTTTTTACCTTGGGTCTTTTTTCTGTTTCAAAAACTCATCCAAGAGGCCACGTTATATTTAGTACTCATGTTTCCTTAGGTTCCTCCAGACTATGCCAGTTTCAAGACTTCCCTCATTTTTGATGACCTTGTGAGTTTGTGGGTTTTGTTTGTTTTTTTATTTGTTTGTTTTGTCTTTTTTAGGGCCGCACCTACAGCATATGGAAGTTCCCAGTCTAGGGGTCAAATGAGAGCTGCAGCTGCCAGCCTATGCTACAGCCACTGTGATGCCAGATCCAAGCCACATTTGTGACCTATGCCACAGTTTACGGCAACACTGGATCCTTAACCCACTGATCAAGGCCATGTGTCCTCATGGATGACAGTTTTGTCTCCACTGAGCCTCGACGGGATCTTCTGATGACCTTGAGAGTTCTGAAGAGTAGAAGTCAAGTATTTTGTAGAAGGTTAGAATTCATCTGAAGTATGATCAGAATGGGGTAATGTGTTTTTGAGAGGAAGACCACAGAAGTGCCATTCTCATCACATCATATCAAGGCTACATACTATCGAAATAAATATATATGTGTGTGTGTGTGTGTGTGTGTGTGTGTGTGTGTGTGTGTGTCTCAAAAGCAAAATACAAAAAATACATATATATATATAAAATTCAATCTCATCAAAATTAAAAGAAAAAATTTTGTTTAGAGGCTGTAAAAATGAGATACAGACTTGGAGAAAATATTAGCAAACACATATTTAATAAAGTACTCATATCTAGAGAGTTCCCATCATAGCTCAGCGGAAATGAATCTGACTAGTATTCATGAGGATGCAGGCTTGATCCCTGGCCTCACTCAGTGGGTTAAGGATCTGGGGTTGCTGTGAGCTGTAGTGTAGGTCACAGATACCACTTGGATCTGGCATTGCTGTGGCTGTTTCATAGGCTGGCGGCTACAGCTCTGATTCGACCCCTAGTCTGAGAACCTCCATATGACATAGATGCAGACCTAAAAAATTAAAAAAAAAAGAATTCATATCTAAAATACATGGAAAACCTTTCAATGCTCAACGTAAACAAATAATGATACTCTTAGAAAATGGACAAAAGACAACAAGAGATATTTTACCAAAGGAGACATAAAAAATGATAAATAAGTACATGAAAAGATGTTCAACATCACTAGCCAGTAAAAAAAATGCAAATTAGGACTATAATGATATAACTACATCCCTATTAAAACAACAGAAGTAGGAAATATTGACAATACTATCTACTGGTGAGGATGCAGAGAAACCAGATTCTTCATAGACTGCTAATGTGGACGTGAAATGATCCATCCACTCTGGAAATTAGTTTGACAGTTTATTATAATAATAGACACCCACTTACCATAAGACCTAGAAATCACACTCTTCTGCATTTGCCTCATAAAAAGGAAAATTTATAAATGTTTGTACATGTGCAAAATATAATGTCATAAACCAATGTTTCCTCAATAAAGAATTAAGAATAAAATACAAAAAAAACCAAAGCACATAGGCTTAACAACTTGTACATGATTGTTTATAGCAAAAACCGGGAACAGTCAAAATGTACTAAAATAGATGAATGGTTAAACACCTTGTAATATATCAATACTGCCGAATTATACTCAGTAATTAAGAGGAACATACTACTTGTAGCAACAAATACTTAGATGGATATCAAGGACCTTATTCTTAGCAAAAAAAAAAAAAAACCTCATATGATCTCATATAGTATAATTCTATTTATAGACACTCTTGATTTACCAGAGATAGAGAGCACACTGATAGGTGCCAGTGTTTAAGGATGATGGTGCAAAGAAATGGCTTATATCCATAAAGGAGAAGCACAAGATAGGTCTTTGTAGTGATAGAACAGTTCAGGATTTTGATTGCTCTAGCTCTGGTAGTTATATCAATCTACATATGGGTAACATACACTTTATTTGAATGCCAGTTTCCCATTTTGATATCGTACTACATTTAGGTAAGATGGAACCAATGGGAAAATTGTGTGAGGATACGTAGGTCCTCTTTGTTCTCCTTGTCAACTTCCTATTAATTTATAATTATTTAAAAATTAAAATCTAAATTAAAAAATAAATAATAGAGTCAGATAATTACTTTTTTTTGTTGTTGGCTTCTTCCCACTGTTTCTGAATCTATGCATTTGAACCTCTATCCTTGCCAACCAGACACGCTCTCTTCATCTGTGTTTCACATGAAAATAATAGAGAACGAAACACTAAATCTCAAGAAACATGCTACCAATAATATTTAATGCACTTTAATTCTTGAAATAAATATGTTAATTTAGGATGACTTCTCTAGACCATCTCCCTACACATATGCAACTTCAACTTGCAGGAGATCCTGCTGTTTTTGTTTTGTTTTGTTTTGTTTTTTTCAGATGAGCATTATTGTAACACATACAATAAGATGTTAAGGTGGTAAATTTCCTCTCTCAGTTTTAACTAAAGTGTCAGAAAGCCAAAAACAACAAAAAACAGATGTTGAATATTCACACATTTCAAAGAGGTATTAGACATCTTAGGCAGTATTTATAAAAGACAAGGCAGAAGACTCTCTGTGAGACCACAAGCCAAGGACTCACCTCTAAAAGCGTTGGTGCTGAAAAGTCTGAGAGAGGCAATTTATTTGGGGAAAATACATTGGGGCTCCAAGGTATTTTATTTTTCTACATGGGAAGGAGAAACAGAAGAAACTTGAACTATTTTCCCTGAAAGCTAACATGTATCTGGAAAAGTCTAAATTGAAAAATGGAATTACTAGAAGCTGTGAGTGAGAACAGGTTGCTGCAATGGGGGAGTTATAAATTCCAAGATTTTCTCAGTACTGAGGATACATTAGTTTTTCCCAAGAACCAAATATAAATCTCACAGAAAAGTATGGAAGCACTCTAAGCTTTGCCTGGTAGTACAAGGAAGTGGAACACAACGGCATTATACACATTGAAGTACTAATACTAGGAACTGAAAAAAGAAATGTACTTAGTCAGCTAGATGAAAATTCATGGCTCACTTCTTGTGAAGTACAGTCAAATAGTTCTGGAGGAAGATCTCTGGTGAAGCAATAAAAGCATCTACTCTTACTTGAACCCACTAAACCCCAAAAGCAGCAATGTAAATTACAGTACTAATTTAAAAGATATTATTCGTCTCTTACATCGTTTCACTTGCCTGCATTATCCCTGGAAGAGCAAATGGCAGTTTCTTGCTTTCTTTCTTTTTTTGTCCTTTTATGGCTACACCCGTGACATATGGAAGTTACCAGGCTAGGGGTTGAATTGGAGCTACAGCTGCCAGCCTACACTACAGCCACAGCAACGCCAGATCCGAGCCACGTCTGCAACCTACACCACAGCTCATGGCAACACCAGATCCTTAACCCACTGAGCGAGGCCAGGGATCAGACCCACAGCCTCAGGGGTCCTAGTCAAATTCGTTTCCACTGCACCACAATGGGAACTCCAAATGGCAGTTTTTTAAATGGAGAGTAAAAGAAATACAGAAGTTGACCATTTACTATTTCAACTAAACCTAAGGCAGATCTTTTAATTTCTAAATACTTCAGTGTGTATTTCCGAAAAGCAAGAGCATTCTTTCACATAACAGTACAATGATCAAAACAGAAATTACTTAGTACCACATTATTATCTAATCTATAAACCTTATTTGAAAATGCTACCAATTGTCTCAATAGTCACCTTTATAGCAAAAGAATATACACATTCCAGTTTCATTGATTTATATGCGGCTGTCCAGTTTCCCAGCACCACTCACTCTGGGCCAATTTAGATTACGTGTCTACACTGAATCAGATAGCAGATGATTACACACACTTGCCATCTTAGCCCTTTTTGAAATATCTATCATCACTAGAGCTACAGATGGGGTCACTCTCACACAAACCACAAGCTGCTATACAGCAGGGGGTGAAAATGAACCAGATGTTGCAAAAACCTTCTACATCATACAGAACACCTCATGATAACTTCATATGCCCCACTATATTTATTTGAAAGCCAAGGAGGGAAGCAAGTACTCAATTGGTGGCAAATTCATGGATCATTTCCACACTTCCATTTTAGAGTTCCATGAGAAGTATCTCTTCTCTTAAACGTGAGATGTTCAGACTTCCAATAACTATAGGACTTTATATCCTTGAACCAAATTAAAACAATATTTTAGGTCTTCTCCCTAACCCATTATATTTCTGTTATTATTATTCATTGGACAACAACAGGTGGATGATGGGAGAAAAAAATTATAAAATTGTTCTCTTGTTTCTCTTTTATTTCCAAAACTGACAGAAAACCTAAGATTATTTATCACAAAGAAAAATTGGTAATAAATGGACCATATTTTAAGAAATTTAATATGAATTAAGTTAGAACCAAACACAATCTTTTCTTTCCATTATGGCAAGAAAAGAAAAGTGAAAAAAGTGTCACTGGTTTAATAATGAAACATTTCCACAAGTTTACATGTCATTTAACTTTTCTAAAATTTCTCTTCACAACATGTTATATGACTTTGTAGTGTGGGAAAACTGTTTGCAAACACGAAAGAATTTGATTTGACACTTTTTGTTTTTAATTCCTTTTTTGTTAAATGAGAGTTCTTGTGTCTAAAAAAAAGGAAAAAAGCCTGCTAAATATGATGCATTTCTGCAAGAGAAGGAAAGTCTCATTCTTAGGTAAATAAACAATCACATTAGGATAGCTGGATAAAAATGAAAATTAATTATCTGCAAGTCTTAAGGGAAATCATTAATCTAAATAAGAATGCTAAAAGAACATACCATATAACGGAAAAGGAGGCTCTTTTCCCATCACACTGAGTAAATTATGTAGGAACTAAACGTATATACAATGATCATGGTGTATTTGTTTCCACTGCACTGTATGAATTAATGTCTCCAAGGAATAGACAATCAAGTGAAATCAGAATTTAACATATCTTTCCTGAATTTCAAAGTCCCAAATTAGTGTTAAGTATTTGTTACTTGGAATACTGATTTTCAAAACTATCTTAATGAAATTATCTTTGTTTTCAAAGTATATGCCCTACTCTTTGTTCGGTGTTTTGAATGTAGCTCCTCAAAAAGAAGAACTGCAGGGATGAATTTTCTAATTAAATTCCCTAAAAGGCTGTAGGAAGAATATAGACTGTAATTCCATCCTGAGTTAGAGTAGATCCTTGAGGCTCAGTCCACTGAACGATGATGTGGAGAGGCAACAGGCTTGGTTGTGATAAATAAGATGAGTAGCCCCAAGAAGTATTAGACTCATGTGGAACTCACCATCATAATGGGGAAGACGGTGCCTCTAGAGTGAGGGTTGGGAGGAGGGTTGGGGGGTGGTGGGAAGAGGGAAAGGGACAGAGTCAGAAGTCTACAGAAGAAGGGGGAAGCAGTGAGTTATCATGACACCTTCATATTGTTGCTTCCTACAGGGATGGTACAAACGACAGACAGGGTAGATAATATTTAGACAACAGTGCGAATTTCTGGCCAGATGGTAGTATGGGCCATGTCTATACAAGCCCTTGGATGTGAGAAGCCTCTCATCCTTTGAGGATCTGAAATAATATGTTATTTGGTAACACACTATAGGACCTTTCCTCTTTCTCTCCCATGTCTCCATGTGGCACAGTCAAGAATTTGGATAAAACCTGACTACTTGTAATTCTACAGAATGACGATGACCCAGAGAAACATTATTTTATTTCTGGGAATTTTTCTTGTGACTTTAATATACTCTGAACTGATGGCCCAAGGGATGTGTGTGTATTAAATACAAATATTCTTTATACTTTTTTCTTTTCTTTTGTAAAGGGAAGAATTTATCAATACCTAGAATCTGAAACTGTGACCATAATTATATTACTTATAATTATCAAATTTTCAGGTATTAATATGAAACAAAATTAACTTTTAAAAAATTAAAATTTTGCCTCATAAATAAAGAAAATATTTATTGCCTGAACTTCTAAGAACTTTAAAATGTTACTTTCTTTAAAACAATGTCAGGGAGTACCTGTCATGGTGCAGCAGAAACAAATCTGACTAGTAACCATGAAGCTGCAGGTTTGATCCCTGGCCTCACTCAGGCATTACTATGAGCTGTGGTGTGGATCTGGCATTACTGTGAGCTGTGGTGTAGTCACAGACATAGCTCGGATCCCATGTTGATGTGGCTGTGGTGTAGTCACAGACACAGCTCGGATCCCATGTTGCTGTGGCTGTGATATAGGCCGGTGGCTACAGCTCCAATTCAACCCCTAGCCTGGGAATCTCCATGTGCCACAGGTGCTGCCCTAAAAAGACAAAAAAAAAAAAAAGGTCAAAGGTATGCCCACAGAGCTCTTACTGGTAAGACAGGAATCACGGACTTCTTGTTGTCATGTAGTCAATTGACTTCTTCCCTGGATTTCCTGGCTTGATCCATCCTCCAGTAGCATTTCCCCTACCATTACTTCTGTGCAGAATTAAGTGAGTGGGTTGGAGGAGAAGCTCAAGGCAGAGATTACTGATAGAGATTTGGGGGTGAAATATTCCAAAAATCTCTGGAAGCAGGTAAAGGAACTGAGGGATGCATTGAGCAAACACTCCTCTCTAGCACCATCTGGAAGCACCTCTTTCTCCTGTCATCAACAAGTTAATTAGTCCACTCAGTCTTCCTGGTATGCCAGACAGAGCTCTGTTGGGTTGCTACTCCAATCAGATGGCAGGAGGTCCCTAACTCCCTCATTCTCTAGGTTTCCAATCTGGTTACTTGATTACCTTCCTATATGGGTAGTTTTCCAGTGTGGAGCCTCTCCAAATGGTTTTTATTCTCCTTTATGACTTAGATCAGCTGGTGCATACTAAGTGCTATAATGTTCTAACAAGGAGCTCAGACTGAATCTAGGTAACGCAAGATAGGGTGTTCTTTTTCTTGTGCAAATATATTTAATTTCTGGAGTACCCTGGTGGTTCCCAGTTCTGTTGGCCTGGTGGTTAAGGATCCAACATCGTCACTGCTGTGGTTTAGGTTCAATCCCTGGCCTGGGAACTTCCACGTGCCATGAGCGTGCCCTCCCCCAATATATATGTGTATGTATAATATTTAATTCTGAACCAAGGTGGACAGATGTTACAACAGGACCTTATTTTCAGGATAGCCTAACATGTTTGTATTTTCACAGGAAGTCATGGAGCAGTAGATGAGAACTAAGCCAATTATAAGAGGAAGTAACCAGAGAAGCACGATGAGAAGGAAAGCAACCACAGAGGGATCTGACAGTGATGCAAAGCCAGAAATTAGGGGGAAGAATCACTGACAACTATGGATGGCAGAAATCCAAGAACTACATTTGGGGATCAGACTACCTAGGTTTGCTACCAAGGTTACCATCTTAACACTTTGATTTTCTCATAAAAATTGGGGTCAGTATTCTTCACTACCTATTTTTAAAGTTGTCATGTCAATTGCAAGGACAATCATTAGTTAGTGCTAATTGTGTTACCAAAAACGTTCTGATTAATAAACCATTATCAGTCAGAGAAAATGGGAAAAAAGAAGATTCTCTTCAAATATTTAAGTGGCCTCTCTGTCAATTAGAGAAGAATTCGTTGTAGACCTATGAGTTTGAACCTGACCTAGCAGGAGGAATGTAATTGGAAACAGATTTGAGTCCCTACATGGGAAGAATTTTATAATTTTTTTTAATATAATCTTTTAGAACAATAAAATCAATAGGTATTTATAGCAGAAATTTTGAAAAATTGAGAAAGCTTGAAAGGAAAAAGAATTGCACATAGTCCCAGGGATGTAAAAAAAAATTTCCCCTAAAAACAGTGAAATACAAGTTATTTATTAGAATTCAATTCACTGTTATTCTTCAAAGTAAGTACTTCAGATACTCAGTTTTCTTATTGAATTTTAGAAAAATGAGAAGATATATTAAAGCTATCACTAAACTGAACAAAAATGACAGGAAAATCTGAGAATGACCACAATAAGTGTGACGACCCATATCATTCTGTTTTGTTACAGTGGGTTCTGATTTGTTGAGGTGAGAATTATTTTTTCCTATACATCATGAAACATGAACTTGCCTTCAATCTCACCAACGGTATTAAAACCATAACTTAGTATTCTATGAATACCAATCAATAATCCTGCAAAATTACTTTGTAATTTAGAATGAAAGACTGATAGTCTGTTGTTAGGAGCCTATTTTTTTCTTAGCTTAAAATAAAGATTGTTATTACGTGAGTAGAGACACCTCTTAGCTAATCATTAACCAAAAGCATGTCACTTAAAGCTCCTATTGTTTTAATTCATTGTATCCACCCCACCTCCAACCCTGTTAATACGTTGACTGGGTATGATTTGTGCCGGTAACTGGCCAGAACTATTACGCAGGCGAAGTTAGCAAGTCATTTCATAGACGTTGAACTAGTTTCAGTTGCCTTTTCCATGCTTAACAGACCTTTTTTTTTTTTCCCCTTTGTGACAATACTTGCAATCATTCAGGAAGAGGTTTCCTGTTTTTTGTCATTTTACACCCATTATCATGTTCCATTGCTATCTTGACATGTTCCCTCTCACAGATTTGACTCAGAAGACTGAGATAATAAATGAGTTTAGGCTGTGTTTGGAAGAGACTAGAAATGTTCAAGAAATGCTCTCTGTAAAACTTGCCAGCTTCACCCTGCCCTCATTTGGCTCTGAGAGCTGCTGGCCAGGGCAGGCCTCTCCACTAGCAGCAGTATTTCTTACCCAAGCAGAATTTACATTTCCCTCTTGGGAAATCTCTGTGTGGATTTTTGCTATGGAACAGTTGGATCCATTGCTCATATGAATTCTCCAAGAACTCAGACAGGAATGGAGCTAACCATGCATAAATTTCCTGGTACGTCTTTTCAGCCATAAGTCTGGAGACTGGCTAGGGATCTCACTCCAGTCAGTACTCTAGTCTATATCACTTTAGCTTTGTCACCTTTCCTAGTCAGCCACTCTAGAACAGGATCTCTTCCACGACTGCCTGTCCCGTTACCCTGCTTTAATTTTCTTTTTAGTATTTTCACCATCTGATCTATTATGCTATACTTTGTTATTTAGCTATTGTTTGTCTCCATCCTCCCCTCCCTCAAAATAAAGAGCAAGGACCCCACTTTTGTCTGTTACTGCAACCCCCAGTGTTTGGAACTCCATAAATGCTCAATAATATTTGTTGAATAAAGAATGAAAGATCTTCCTGGAGAGATGGATTATAGAAACAGTGGAAAATATGATGGTTTGCTTTATCATACACATTTGTTTTTTGCCTTCAGCATAAAAAGCATACACATAGACATACAAACACAGAAATCAAGAGTAGCTTGCAGGATCATCTTCTAATGAAAAAGAACCTGTGCACAACAGATACTGGTTGACCAAGTAAATGCAATAATGAAAGCAAGAACTTGACAACCAGTCCAAAATGGCTTTTCAATTTAGAGCTCTGAAAGAAAAAAATCAGGATGAAAATAAGAAATAAATAAGTAGGACAGCCCCAGTATACTTTCCTGCCTAATTGTGGGGATGTTTTGGGAAGGCAGTGTACTTTTCCTTCTAATCGTTAATAATGAGATTATGATAAAACTCTAGATCCCCCAAATAAAATATAAAGCCGATGTGTCTCATTGGGTGAAAAATAAATTGAAATTTAATAGAAGAGTTGAAAAAAATTCAATTTACTCCTCATTTCACTGGAGACACAATTTTAACTTTTTGGTCAGAAGTGATGACAGTTTTCTTGTCAAAAAAGCACAGTTAAACAGAACAGTAAGGCCTGCCTGTGTGTCTTCCATCTCAAGGTCCAGGCTAAAAATAACTTTGTTTTCTCTGAAGATATGCAAATAGTGTGAAGAGAGCCTTGAGCAGGCTCCAGCAGATATAGGTATTTTCAGGCCAACAATAAACATTGACCTGACCTGCCTTTTAAAGACTGGCTGTCTCCAGAACACTCTCAGACTTGCTGTGCATATGGACCACAAGGAAGTCCTGGGACAAAGGATCCACTTCTAAGATCCCAAGGACCCAAGGAAACCACATTATCTTCCAGTTCCTGGGAGAGGCATCTTAATTTAGTCCTACACATAAACATACAGATGCTCTCAACAGCCTGGCAGGGTGCCCATGGTAGGAAAAAGTGTTACGCTTCTTTCTGCAAAGTACCATTAAAAGCCATGAACCAGGGAGTTCTCGTCGTGGCTCAGCAGTAGCAAACCTGACTAGTATCCATGAGGACGAGGATTCGATCCCTGGCCCCGCTTGGTGGGTTAAGGATCCAGCATTCCTGCGAGCTGTGTGAGCTGTGGTGTAGGTCACAGACACGGCTTGGATCCCACATTGCTGTGGCTGTGGTGTAGGGTGGCAGCTGTAGCTCCAATCTGACCCCTATCCTGGGAACTTCCATATGCCACAGAAGAAAGAAGCTACAAACCATGCCCAGACTGAGTTATGAGATGCTCCTTAGTTTTTTGACTTATTCTGTGTGTCTTTAGTGTCAACACAAGCTTTCTTTATATCCATTTCTAAATTTTAGGCAGTATAATTTGGGACAGAATTTTCCTTACACTTAATAAGTATGAAATATAAGAAAAGGTACATTTCAGAGTGCTATTAAAAAAAAAAAAACTTATAAGTAGGACTATGTGTGCAAAGTGCTATCTTTTGTACGTCTTTAAAGAAAAGAATTTCCAATTTCTGACAGCTTTCAGTGATGGTCCCCTAACAATAATTTGCTTCCTTTATAAGAAAAAGAAAAATTTCAACTTCTTGAATCAAAATTTATCTTTATTGTTTCCCTTCTTACATTCATTCTTTCTCATCAAGCAAATCTATCAAGTCAGCTGTTTACCCTGGACTAAAAGAGTCTAAAAGGTTCCACTGTACTATAACCCTTATTTAAAGTATTAGTCTGTTAATCATTTTGATGGATTATTAACTGGGATGGGTCATGTTTCACTCAGCGCTTAGCACTAAAGGAACAATCATAGTGATATTAATTACTGCATTTATTGAAAGTATATTTTACACAAGGTAAAATTTTAGGCACTTGACATACATCAGGACATTCAGTCTTTACAATCATTGCTGTGAGGGATGATTGTGTGTTTATAGGTGAAAAAACAGAAATACAGAGAAATTAATAGTGGACACACCTAGTAAATAGTGAACTTGAGGTTCAAAATCATGTAAAAAGCACCAGTTAACTCTTACTAGAGTGTGTTCAGTACGCTCTCAAATAGTTGCTGAATAAATGGTTATCTGTTGAGTGTAGAGTCGTTGTAGGGGTGGGGTTAATGTAGCCCGCAAGATCATAACCCTGCCAAAGTAATTCTGGAAACACCCAAAGTTCTTTTTTTTGTTTGTTTGTTTTTTGTTTTCTGTTCTTTTGTCTGTTTAGGGCCGCATATGGAGGTTCCCAGGGTAGGGGTCAAATCAGAACTGTAGCTGCCAGCCTACACCACAGCTCACAGCAACGCTGGATCTTTAATCCACTGAGCAAGGCCAGGGAGCAAACCCGAGTCCTCATGTATACTAGTCAGGCTCATTAACCACTGAGCAGCAACAACGGGAACTTCCAGAGTTCATTTTATTAGTATTTTCATTGCAAACCTTTTTGAGTAGCCTCCCAGAAGCCTCTCTGTTTTTATCACCCTTTTGTCTCATAACTGCATCCCAGCGCAGTTTGACTGTTGTCATTGACTCTATCAATGAAAAAGTCCTGTTCTAAGTGGTTTGCTCTGGTACACCTTTGTGTGTATACAGCACCCATCCTCCTTGCAGCCTAATTCATAATACTTAGTTAAATCCTATTTATAAGTATGCCCTCTTCTGGTACCCCGGAAAGGTACATAATTTTTTCCCTGACATTTTCTGTTCTTGGGCCATGTCATTTCACATGCAATCTGTACCTTTTTTTTCCTGACAAATCTATTTTGCTCAAGTTCTCAGTCTAATCTTCAAAGACATGCAAACAGAAGGCCCTTTTCCATGAGAAAGGTCAGTTGGTCATGAGCTAAAAGAGACAGACAGTTCATGGTTTGCAGCCTTAGAATCAAGTGAAAACCCCTAACTCCTGAGGAAAGCTGACAGAAGCTTCTAAGATGTGTAATGTTCCCCCATGATGAGAGTTAGCTAAAAAAGGGTGGAAGTTAAGAGACACCACTGTAGCTGGATCACTCTGCAAAGTTTTGAAAAGTTGCTGCAAATTGTAAATATCAATTTACGATTAAAAAATTATAACCACCCAGAGTTCTAGAATGGGGGTAATTAATAGCTTATTTTAGTCCAGTATTTTATTTTATTTTATTTTAGTCTTTTTAGGGCCACAACCATGGCATATGGAAGTTCCCAGGCTAGGGGTCGAACTGGAACTGCAGCTGCCAGCTTATGCCACAGCCATAGCAATGCAGCATCTGAGCTACGTCTATGATCTATACCTCAGCTCACGGCAACACTGGATCCTCAACCCACTGAGGAAGGCCAGGGATCAAATCCACATTTTCACAGATACTAGTCAGGTTTGTTACCGCTGAGCCCTCCCTATAGTCCAGTATTTTAGTTAAGTGGTTGAACTATCCAGGGTCATTTTGGATCCCAGTATCTCAATTACGGTAGGCAAAAGAGAGGTCCCATCCTTTATGTGGGAACCATAACATTGCCACCCTCCAATATTTCCTCAGTAATTTACTCTGTGCAGACATAGCACTAAGCACTTTGCAGATTATATTTCATACCTGAGACAGGTAATACTATTACTATCCTCATTTTGCACGTGTTTATAGGAAAATTAAGTAAGTCAACCAAAGACACACAACAAAGTAAATGGAACAAAGATTTGAACCCTGGCAATATAACAATTATATAGCCTTTGCTTGTTTAACAGGAAACAGGAGAACATCCCTGGAAATATATTTGGGTAAAAGGGATGAAGATAAGACTGAATGAGCAGTAATTTACTGTCTTGGGGGTAATTTATTCTCCATACTTGAGACTCTGACAAGGTCCTCTAGGGAGGTGGGAAAGTCACTGCTAAGATGGTTAGCAGAGGTCTAAAGAAAGACTTGGCCAATGCTGAGCACAGAGGAATGCCCGAGCTGCCCTGGAAGATGGCAGAGAAGGACTAAAGAGACTGAGGAAAGAGGGCAGGCAGGAATGGATATATGTATGAGTTAAGAAAATCCCCCAGAGGATTGCGAGCCACGGAAGGGCCCAGAAGACATGCTCTTTACCAAACCTATCAGAAACGGTCTGATATCAGAGGATATCACCAGCTCTAAGAAGTTCAGTGGTGACTCTGCAGGACAGGCCTCATGATAAAGGAAGCAGTTATGGACGTGGGCTCATTGATATCTACAGAAATGTTTAGGCCCCAAAGTAACAGAGGCCCAATTTTAGTGCATAGTTGACTAACGATTTCTGTAATGGCCACCAAGTTTGAAGAGACACCTGGGGGACTTTGCTTGACCTCACAGAGTTGTAAAGATAACTTATAGAACATTGTGTTCTTGCAGAAGAGTAGAGGGCAAGTTTTTTTCTTTCTTGCTTTTTTTAAAGTTAACGTCGGCAATGAAAAGAATGCAAGAACAGAAGAAGAGACTGAAGGTGGTAAAAGTCACACTCTCTTGCCTAGACCACAGGAACAGAAGAGAGGCTTAGCTTTCAATTTTGCCTTGGTTTGAATTCTCCCTAAAGCAGCACCTGAGATAACTTTTTGGGTTCAGTTGATTTGGGAAACAATCAGGCTGCTAGAGTGGAGAAGCAGAGAGAGTCAGACAGGGAAGGAAGCAAAGCCAATACGAGGATGTGTTATAAAGATTACTGTGGAGAGCAGTGGGGACTCCATTCTGCCTGAACCACCAGAGAAGGATATGAGTCACTCCAGAACTTTCATTCTAAGGGACAGGAGCTGATCATCTATCCATAAGCTGTGGTCCCCCATTGTTGGAGGCTGCTCCATAGTTCCAGGCTCTGCTGAGTTGTCTCCTGCACATCCAAAAACACCCTAGGGCAGACTCTAGGACACTTGATACAAGGGAGAGCAGAGACGCTGCTTATCTTTTCCTCTTTGAATTTCTAGTGCCTTATGCATACCTGTTTCTCAATAAATATTAAATGAATGAATGAATGAATTGATTGTCAAAGATCACTTACTTTGCTAGTCCTCAAGTACTGGTCTTTGAACGGACCGTATCAAAATAACCTGTGGAGATTTTAATTTACTTTTATTTTATTTATTTTTCCTGCATTTTAGGGCCACGCCTGTGGCATATGGAAGTTCCCATGCTAGAGGTGGAATCAGAGCTACAGCTGCCAGCCTAAGCCACATCCATACCAACTCGGGATCCAAGCCGCATCTGCGACCTACACCACAGCTCAAGACAATGCTAGATCCCTAATCCACTGATCCTTAATCCATGAGGGATCGAACCTGCATCCTTACGGATACTAGTTAGGTTCATTACCACTGAGTCACAAAGGGTACTCCCACCTGTGGAAATTTTAAAAATCAAATATTTTACAGTTCTGTCTTTAGAGTACTGGTGATTAAGTAGACCTGGTATATCAATCCCTGGCCTGGCTCAATGAGTTAAGGATCGCCGTTGCCCTGAGCAGTGGTGTAGGCTGCAAACATGGCTCAGATCTGGTGTTGCTGTGGCTGTGGCTCTGATTTGACCTCTAGCCTGGGAACCTCCATATGCTGCGGCCCTAAAAAAGCAAAAAAAAAAAAAAGAAGGTAGACCTGGTATAACCCAATATTCTATGTTAAAAAAAAAAAAAAGTTCACCTGTGATTTAAAGGCAGAAACTGCACTAGGATCTATTGATCTGATTCCATCAACTAGAGGATGCTTCCACTGGAAAGCCTTTTTTTTTTTTTTTTTTTGCTTTTTAGGGCTGCATGTGTGGCATATGGAGGTTCCCAGGCTAGGGGGTCAAATCGGAGCTACAGCTGCTGGCCCACACCACAGCCACAGCAATGCCAGATCCCGGCCACGTCTGCGAAATACACCACAGGTCATGGCAATGCCAGATCCTTAACCCACTGAGCGAGGGCAGGGATCAAACCTGCAACCTCATGGTTCCTAGTTGGATTCATTGCCGCTGCGCCACAAGGGGAACTCCATTTTAAAATATTTATTTTTATTTTTTATGCAAGGTATTTGTGATCTGTCCTCCCAAACACCTGAACTGTAGCTTTTTATGTTTTGTATGAAAACCTTTCACTCAAATTGACACCTTCCATTTGCCAGTGATGGGAAAAGTTCTGTAGACAGAAAAAAAATCTGTAATTATATGTCATTTCAAGTATAGACTTAGTATTTTCCCATCAGAGATTTGTACTAAATGAGAAAATGGATTTATTTAGGTTTCACGTCTTTCCGTTTCCCAGTTAGGAACTACCGGGAGTGAATAATGACAAATCCACCTTAAATACAAATTATCTTAGGAAGACAGATCTTCGTGCTTATGGGCTCTGATGTCATGACAGAGATGAAGTCAAGAGAAGACACAGAAATGACCAGAGAGGCCAGGCTTTCAGTATTTCAATTTCCCTTCTGATAAGTTTTAATTCTATCATTTAAACACATAGATTAAGGGATAGAAAAGACGATTTTTATTTGTTTTTTCTGTTTTTTTTTACAATTTTAGGTACCAAAGTTTTAAAGAGTGAGGAAATAGATATATGAAAGAGAGTTGAGGAACTTTGAGTTATAAAAGCCTGAATCACGTTGTCCTAGAATCTCCTGGGCAGACTTTTTAGTTTTAATACACATGGTGAAGCAGCTGCTTTGATGTCATCTTTTGGCCACTCAGAGCCACCCTCTGCTGGCATTCTTCCTAAGGGGCTCCATCCAAACAATTCCATGTATAAATTAATATGTAAGACTTCTTTTATCTCTTTCAGGCCACACCATCTCAGAACAAGATGACAGTAATAATGGAGCAGGGAAAAGGATGTGACCCATAAACATCTTAGTACTGCCTCCGATTTAAATATATTTCACATTGTAAAATAATGTAGACCGAAAAAATTCAAGAGATTCTAAAAAGGAACAAGTGGAAGATAAAAGCATCTATATTTCTACTAACCAAGGATAATTAAAATTCTGTTTTTATCTCCTTGTAGTTTTACATATGTGTGTGTATGCGTGTGTGTATGTGTGTGTGTGTGTAAGTGTGACTGATACCAGGAAAAGAGGTACATATAGATACAGTTTTTTTTTTTGTTTTTTTTTTTGCTTTTTAGGGCTGCACCTGCGGCATATGGAAGTTCCCAGGCTAGGTATCAAATCGGAGCTACAGCTGCCAGCCTACACCACAGCCATAGCAATGCCAGATATGAGCTGCATCTGCGGACCTACACCAGAGATCATGGCAACACCAGATCCCTGACCCACCGAGTAAGGCCAGGGATGTAACCTCCATCCTTATGGACACTAGTCAGTTTCGCTTCCGTTGCACCACAATAGAAACTCCTATATGTGCTTATTGTTTTGAGAAGTCTGTCGGTTAATAAATGGATGCATGAAATATAGATGTTTGATGAATAAATAGATAATGTCATTTTTCTGTATATAAAATTTTTATATATTTTTTCACTCATGAGTAAAAGTAAATTAATCATTGGAAATATTTTATAAAAATAATTTTAATGTTGCCTTGTATTTTGCTATGTACTTACGCTTTATTTATTTAACCATTTCCAAATCATTACCTAGATTAATTTTCTCCTTTTTTCCTGGTATCAGTCACACTTACATGATCCCATCTGTAAAGGAGGTTTTTTTCTATACTAACTGTTTCTTTAATTCTACAAAAAAAAGAATTATGGTGTCAAAGAGTGAATGCTTTTTTTATTTCTTGATATGGTACGGTATTTTTAAGCCATTGAGGTAAAGCCAAATTAACGAAAGAAAACACACATAAAGGTATATGTGGATTCCACTGTGTTTCCATTTTTAATATATAATTGTTTGGACTTATGCTGGAGTAAAAAGTAAAGTAGAAGGGTAGTGTTTTCCATTGGAGAGCATGATGGCGATGTGATTTTTCTCGTCTTTTCCTCCCACTATGCCTTTGCCTTCTAGGATTATCACATGGCAAATTTAGGAAGTAGCTGTGAACTGTAGGGCACAAATGTAGAGCACATTTATTCACTCAACGAATATTGTGTAACTACTACATGCCAGGAAACATTCTAGGTACTGGAAGTACAGAGGTGAAAGACAAGGACTAAACCCATAGAGGAATGAGTAAGGAAAAGACAGAGGATGTAGGGCGAGTCATGCATATGGAGTAATTGAATTGCTACTTTGGTTTTGGAGCCAAAGAAAGCCTCTCTGAGGAAGGTAAGCTGAATCTCAGATGTGAAGAGCAAGTAGGAATCAACTGAATTAGAAAAGACCCTTCAAGGCAGGACATGTTTTCTTGGGCTTGCTCTATTGTAGGAAATAAAACTAAGGCAGCACCACTGAAATCTATCCTTTCCTTTAATGATAAATCTAGGAAAAAAATAAGACAATATTCTTATTTGAAGTATCTGTTATTTTGTTATCATTAGAAATCACACACTTTCATATTAAACTGTGGTTTTTGCAGTTATATTAAATAATATTTATGCTCATCATTACTTCAAAATTATTTATAGTAGCTATTATGTCTGTTGCTGTTATTATTTAATGTATTAATAAAACAGCACATGTATTACCATAACAAATTTCTTTAAAAATATTTTGATGACTATATCAACATAACTGGTTGACTTTTTAAAACTTTATGCCTTTAAAACATTATTCTGAGAAAGCATTCACAGTTTCATCAGGCAGTTGAAAGGATTTATGGCACCAAAAATATTATGGATTCCTATCACCAAACAAACAAAAAAAAGTCCTGTGGAATTTTTGTCAACAATATTATAGAGGGTGTATAATTAGTTCATGGTTTGTCCATGCCAATGGGTCAATTAACCCAAATAACCATAGCAAAAATTAATATGTGCTTTTTTCTTTTACTCTAAAAAAAATAGACTTTATAGAGTTTACAGCAAAATCAAGTGAAAGATACATGACCTCATTTATGCATAGCCTCCCCTATTCTCAGCATCTCCCACCAGTGGGGTACATTTTTTTTTTTTTACCAAAGATAAACTTACATGGACACATCATAATCGCCCCAAATCCACAGTTTGCATTAGGATTCATTCTTCATGCACACTCTATGGGTTTGGATAAATGTATGATGATGTGCATCCACCATCACAGGAATGTATAGAGCTGTTTCACTGCCTTAAAAATCCTTTGTGCTCCAGTTTTTAAATCCCTTCTTCCCCATTAACGCCTAGCAACCACTGAACTTTCCTGCTGCAGATGTCATAGTTGGATTCATAAAGCGTGTTGCCTATTCAGATAGAATTATTTCACTTAATAATACACATTTAAGTTTCCTCCATGTCTTTGCAGGGCCAGATAGCTCATTTCTTTTCTTTTTTTCTTTTTAGAGCTGTACTTGCAGCATATGAAAGTTCTCAGCCTAGGGGTCGAATCAGAGCTGCAGCTGCTGGTCAAAGCCACAGCCACAGCCACAGCCGTAGCAACACCAGACCCGAGCTGCATCTGCAAATTATGCCGTAGCTTGCAGCAACACTGGATCCTTAACACACTGAGTGAGGCCAGGGATCGAACACACATCTTCATGGATACTAGCTGGGTTCTTAACCCGCTGAGCCACAACAGGAACTCCCTGGTAGCTCATTTCTGAATAATCTTCCATTGTCTGGATGAACATCAGTTTATTCATTCACCTCCTTTTAGGACATTGTTGTGGCTTCCATGTTTTGGCATAATGAATAAAGCTGCTATAGACATATGTAGGCAGGTTTCTATGCAGAGATAAGTTTTTAACTCTTTTGGATAAATAACAAGGAGTGGGATTACTACATTGTGTGGATACTTTTGTAAGAAGCACCAAACTATCTTCTAATGTAGCTGTACCATTTTGTATTCCCAACAGCAATGAATGAAATTTCCTGTTAGTCCACATCCTTACCAGCATTTGGTGTTGTCAATGTTCTAGATTTTGGCCATCCATGTAGGAGAATAGTGTTATCTCATTATTTTAAATTGTATTTGCCTGATGACATATGATGTGAAGCATATTTGCGTATGTCTTTGTTGATTTCTGAGTTCCTGAAGCTGCATAGTGCCCACCTCATAAAGGACCTTAGAAAGTGGTTGGTAAATGTTTGTTTAGGTAATTGAATTTGGCTGCAAAGAATATATAACCCACCTCACTGGTAACTTCGAGACTCAAACGTTAGCTTCACTTCACTGGGGACGCCTTCCAAATATGGCAATATTTAAACAATCAAAATTTTCTTTTAGAAAGTAGTGAACAAAGTAGACTTATAGGGTTCTCTGGTGAAGCAGAGGCTTAAAGATGTAGCATTGTCACTGCAACAGCTCAGGTTGCTGGGATTTGATCCTTGGCCTGGGAACTTCCACATGCTCCAAGTGTGGCCAAAAAACAAACAAAAACTAGACTGATGGGGAACACCTCTAGTATACATGTTGTATTAGAGGACCATAAAACATATCATTAAAAGAAAAAGAGTTTTTTCTAGCTTTCTCACTGCCATTTTGCAGTTGCTCAGAAATCTTTGAGAAAGCTTCACCTTTCATTAAATGAAATCCCGACTGAACCATTGTAATGTGACAGGTAATTTGGCCTCTTCAACCCTGTCAACACAGATAGAAAACTGTATGAAAATTGCATTATTGTAAATCAGCCTCTGTACCTCAGTTTATTTTCCCTGGGCAAAGAAAAAGTGCGCATCTTCCATTAACTCATAGTGAAAACATAATTCTTTGAATTGATTATAGTAGTCTTTACTAATTAAATCATCCCCAGAGTCACTACTTTAAATATCTAAACATAAATTGGTGCAACACATTTAGTAATTACTCAGAAAATGGAATGCACTTATTTAATAACCAAAGAGCTTGAATCATGAATGCTTTAATCAGAAAGTCATGACATTTGCATTTAAACTTTACTCTCACAGGTCAGAATGAAGTAGTTACGAATATGGATGACTAGAGGCATGGAAATATCATTATTTATTTAGTCATCCCGAAAATTATTGTTGTGATTCTCTGTTGAGATTTCCAGTACACTTTATTAACTTGAAAATAATGGAGACTTTCTTATATCTAGCAGGTGTGATTTTTAATATCAAATATGTTTTAAGAAATTCCTGGATATTAAATGGATTGGAAATGATAACTATTTTCTAATACTTTTGGAATTTTATTCTGTGTTTTTAAATAGTTAATTGAAGCATAATAACTATTTGTTTATTTATTTGTTTATTTATTTATTTTTGTCTTTTTAGGACCACACCTGTGGCATATCGAAGTTCCCAGACTAGGGGTCAAATCAGAGCTATAGCTGCCAGGCCTACGCCGCAGACACTGCAATGCTGTATCTAAGCCATGTCTGCCACCTACACCACAGCTCATGGCAATTCCGGATCCTCAACCCACTGAGCAAGGCCAGGCATCAAAGCACATGCTCATGGATACTGGTTGGGTTTGTTACCGCTGAGCCACGACGCAACTCCCCACACTTTTATTTATTAATATAATTTTTAGTTAAGTTTTAGAACTACAGAAAAGTTACAGTGATATACACAGACATTATATCTCAAACCCAGTTTCCCCTGTTTTTTGTTTGTTTGTTTGTTTGTTTGTTTGCTTTTTAGGGCCACATCTGTGGCATACGGAAGTTCCCAGGCTGGGGTTGAATCAGAGATCGGAGCTGCAGTTGCCAGCCTATACCACAGCCACAACAACAGCAACTTGGGATCCAAGCCACTTCCGCCACCTATACCACAACTCATGGCAACACCAGATGCTTAACCCACTAAGTAAGGCCAGGGATCGAACCTGGGTCCTCCGGGATACTAGTCGGATCCTTAATCTGCTGAGCCACAACAGGAATTCTTCCCCTGTTATAAACATCTTATGTTACTATTTGTCACAACTAATGAAATGATAATGGCACATTATTATTAACTAAAGCCCACGCTTTTGTTAGATTTCCTCCATTTTTTCCCTAACAATCACACGTTGCACAGTGTCATCTTGACTCCCTTAGTCTCCCCTTGATTGTGACAGCTTCTAAGAGTTTTCTTGTCTTTGATAACCCTGACAGTTTTGAAGTATACTGGTCAGGCATTTTGTAGAATGTCCCTTAACTGGAATTTGATGATTTTCTTCATGACTGCAGTTGTATGTTTTCCTGTGGATGACCACAGAGGTAAAGTGTCATTCTCATCACATCACATCCAGGATACATATTATCTACATGACTTATCCCTGCTTACTGCACTCTTTCTTTTCTTCCCTCTCCACTGGACTCTGGAAGGAAGTCAATACGTGTAGCCCACACTTTAGGGACGACTAGTTATGCTCCACCTCCAGAGAACAGAGCACGTACAAAAATTGTTTGGAATTATTCTTCATTGGAGATTTGTTTATTCTATTTATTGAATTATTTATTTAAGTAAGGACTAATAGGTACTTATTCTCTGGTTTATAATTTATTACTATTCTATTTATTTTGTTGTTCAAATTATTCCACTTTGGCCAACAGAAGTACTTTCATTTGGTTCCCTGTATCCCTTTAGCGTACTCCCAGGGCAAGTGGAAGTATTGCTGATATTCAGCTGACAGAACGTCCCATAGTACAAAATGTGCTTTTGACAATTACCCGATGAAAGAGAAATACATGAAACTGCTTTTAGACCGCTTATTGACTTTTATATTACATAAACGTTGAATTATGGCTCAAAGAATAAGGAATTGTCATTATACAAGATTTTAGGATTAGGAAAAGGAAAACATGAATCTAAGATACAGAGGTTTGTTAAACTTTAGAAGTCATGTTAATATGAATACATTTTCAGAATTCCCTGGTGGCAGTTAAGGATCCAGCATTGTTACTGTGGTAGCTTGGGTCACTGCTGTGGCACTGGTTTGATCCCTAGGCTGGGAACTTCCACATGCTGTGGATGTGGCTAAAAAAAAAAAAAAAAGGTTTTTTAATCTTAAAATTCAGAAATAAAGATAACTTTAAGTATAGATGAACATCATCTTGAGCCTATTTGGAGCTATCTAAATTTTTCAAATAGCTATCTAAAAATTCTTAACAATGAATCTAAATGGTCAATAGAGATGGAAGGTTCTGGGAAAATAATAAAAGATATTTTTGGTAAATAAATACTTATAAAATTTGTCTTCAGTGATGGGCAAAATGCTGTGCTTCTTTCTATGGAATTCCATAATCCATGCATTCAAAATCCACGCATTCCAAAAATACTGATCATTTTTTTTTTTTTGTCTTTTCAGGGCCACATCCGCGGCATGTGGAGGTTCCCAGGCTAGGGGTCTAATTGGAGCTGTAGCCACTGGCCCACGCCACAGCTCAGCAATGCCACAGCAATGCCACGTCTGCGACCTACACCACAGATCATGACAACGCTGGATCCTTAACCCACTGAGCGAGGCCAGGGATCGAACCCACAACCTCATAGTTCCTAGTTGGATTCATTAACCGCTGAGCCACGATGGGAACTCCCAATTAATCCTTTTTTTTTTTTTTAACATAGGGCTGAGGTACACTAAATGGACATATAAAATATATAAATAGCTCTGAAGCACTAGTAGGAAAGAGAAATCAAATGCAACAAAAATGTTATAAATGAGTACAGGCATATGTGTTTAAGTGGCCAAACATTGTGAGTTTTAAAAAGAGAGAGAGAATCTGATACTTTCCCCGGGATTTAAGTATCAGATTGTTTCAGGACTTAAGACACACAACAGTTTAGCAAAACTGTAGATTGCCACAGTGGATTACCAAATTAATATATTTCTAAACTTTAGGTCAATTATGGAATGTCTCACTGTCTCGAAGAAAAAGGAGTCTTTAAATTGCGAATAGATCTAGGGTGGAGCCAAGGGCTAACCTCCTAGCAGTCCACTTGATAACTGGTGCAAACTACAGTCACTTCCCTAAACAATATCTTTAGGATGAGGGTAATGGATTAAATGGTGCCACCAAAGTGATATTATTTTCAAGTCCTTACCCCAGGAATCTGGGAATGTGTCATTTGGAAATGGGTCTTTGCAGATGTAATTAGAGATCCTGAGATGGAATCATTCTGGATTATCTGGGTGAACCCTAAATGTAATAATCAGTGTTCTTGTAAGAGACAGATGAGGAGAAGACACAGACACAGAGGAGAAGAACCTGTGAAGACAGAGGCAGAGACTGGGGTCAGTCACTAGTCAGGGAACCCCTGAACTAGCAGAAGCTGGAAAAAGCAATGAAGGGTTCACTCCTAGGGCAAGCACAGCCCTGTTGACACTTTGATTTCAGACTCCTGGCCTCCAGAAATCTGAGAGAACGTATTTCTGTTGTTTGAAGCCACAGAGTTTTTGTTAATTTGTTATCATAGCCATGGGAAACGAATGCAATGAGCTTCTAGAAAGACTTGGCTTCTTTGCTGTTCCTCAAATGTGCTGAGCTCTTCTTTAGGACTTGCTCTTCCCCCTGCCTAAACACTGTTCCTCAATTATCAGGGCCTCTTTAACTCACTCCTTTGAAATCTCTGCTCAAATGCTCTTGATAAAGGAAACTTCTACTTCCTTGCTCTATCTTTCTTCTTAGCCTTGACTAACACTCACCTCTAGAATGTAAGCATCACATGGAGGGTGATCCTATTTCTGTTTACAGCTATAGAACCTTCTTTGAACATATTAGGTGCTCAATAAATATATATGTTAAATGGTTCAATGAACCAGAGGCCAAGTCTTTGTTTTTGTGAGGTACAGGGCGGACAGGAGCAAAAACTAGTTTCTAGCACACTAGTGACAATAATTTAAAGATTATGTACGTGATGGCTTTTGGTTATTTGTAACAGGCTCATTAATTATAAAATAGAGATCCTCAAAATCTATTGCTGATGCCAGAATAATGGGAATTATACCAACATAAAATGGGTATAAATGGACTGTGAATTAATTAATTAATTAATTTAAATTTTATTGGAGTATAGTTGACTTACAATGTTGTGTTAGTTTCAGGGTTATAGCAAAGTGAGTTATACATATACATATATCCATTCTCTTTCGGATTCTTTCCCCATATAGATTTTTACACAGTACTGAGTAGACTTCCCTGTGCTATACAGATAGTATATTACCTATTTTATATGTAGTAGTGTGTATTTATTAATCCCAGCATTTCCCCTTTGGTAATCATAAATTTGGTTTGGAAATCTTTGAGTCCATTTCTATTTTGTGAATAAGGTCAAACTTACTCATTTTATATTAAAAAGTATTTTGTGACAAATTATTCATTTTTATTTCTATTTACATAGAAACTGTTCTTAATTTTTAAGCGTTAGGTTTCTCTGTTCCTTGTTCCTTTTCAAGCAGTTAATGATGTGTAAACACATTTTTAATACAATAGGAGAGCCTGCTATTTAAAGAACCCCTGCTGGTTTAAGTGAGTTCTTTTTAATGTGATGAAATGGTCAATGCTCAATTCTTCCAAATCAATTGTTTTAAATTACATATTTGCCATTTTGATGATAGATAAGCTTCCTTCTGTTCATTAAGATTTTCTTTTGTTTTTTTCCCCATGAATTGGAGGTCTGAAGAGGGTATCATCTTTTCTTTTTAATTGAAATATAGCTGCTATACTGTATTATATAAAGCAAGTGTACAATACAGTGACTCATAACTTTTAAAGGTTATACTCCATTTAGTTATTATAAAATATTGACTACGTCCACTGTGTTATACAATATATCCTGTAGCTTATTTATCTATTTGTTATTTATTTATTTTTGCTTTTTAGGGCTGCATAGCTATGGCATATGGAAGTTCCCAGGGTAGGGGTCAAATCAGAGCTACAGCTGCCAGTCTACACCACAACCACAGCAACACCAGGTCTGAGTCATGTCTGTGACCTACACCACAACTCACAGCAACACCAGATCCTTAACCCACTGAGTGAGGCCTGGGATGGAACCCGCATCCTCATGGATATTAGTTGGATTCATTTCCACTGAACCACATGCGATTTCTTCCTGTAGCTTATTTAATACCTAATAGTTTGTACCTCTAAATTCCCTACCCAATTATGAGAGAAATGCAAATAAAAACTACCATGAGGTACCACCTCACGCCAGTCAGAATGGCCATCATTAATAAGTCTACAAACAACAAATGCTGGAAGGAATGTGGATAAAAGGGAACCCTCCTGCACTGTTGGTGGGAATGTAAGCTGGAACAACTACGATGGAAAACAGTATGGAGGTGCCTTAGAAAACTATACATAGAACTACCATATGACCCAGCAATCCCACTTTTGGGCATATACCGGGACAAAACTTTCCTTAAAAAAGACACATGCACTCACATGTTCATTGCAGCACTATTCACAATAGCCAAGATATGGAAACAACCCAAATATCCATTGACAGAGGATTGGACTAGGAAGATGTGGTATAAATACATGATAGAATACTACTCAGCCATAAAAAAGAATAAAATAATGTCATTTGCAGCAACATGGATGGAATTAGAGGCCCTCATACTGAGTGAGTTAAGTCAGAAAGAGAAAAACAAATACCATATGATATCACTTACATCTGGAATCTAATAGAGTGCACAAATCAACCTTTCTACAGAAAAGAAAATCACGGACTTGGAGAACAGACCTGTGATTGCCAGGGAGTGTGGGGGAGGGAGTGTGATGGGATGGGATTCTGGGGTTAATAGTTGTAGATTATTGCCTTTGGGATGTAAAAGCAAGGAGATCTGCTGTATTACCCCAGGAACTATGTCTAATCACTTGTGACGAATCTATATATGTATGGTTCACCACGCTGTACAGTTGAAAAATTGACAGAAAACTGTAAACCAGCTATAATGGAAAAGTAAAAAAATAAAAATAAATCCCCTCCCCCATATTGCTCCTCCCCTTCCCTCTCCTAACTTGTAACTGCTAGTTTGTTCTCTATACCTGTATCTGCTTCTCTGTTATAATTACTAGTTTGTTGTATTTTTTAGATTCTACCTATAAGTGATATCCACAATATTTGTCTTTCCCTGTCTGACTTATTTCATTGAGCATAATGCTAAGTCTATCCTTATTTCTGCAAATGGCAAAATTCCATTTTTTTTGTGTTTAAGTAGTATCCCATTGTGTGTGTATACCACATTTTCTTTACCCATTCATATGTTGATGGACACTTAGATTACTTCCATATATTGGCAATTATAAATAATGCTGTTGTGAACATTGGAGAACATGTATTTTTTTTCAAATTAGTGCTTTTGACTTTTTTTGGATATATACCTAGGAGTGGAATTGCTGGGTCAAATGCTAGTTCTACCTTTAGTTTTTTAGAAAACTTTATACAGCTTTTCACTGTGGCTGCAACAATTTACATTCCTACCAATAGTGTACGAGGATTCCCTTTCCACCATATCCTCACCATTTCTTGTTTGTGTTCTTTTGATGATAGCCATTCTGAAAGGTGTGAGATGATATCTCACTGTGGCTTTGATTTGCATTTTCCTGATGATTAGTGATGTTGAGCATTTTTTCATTTGCTTATTGACACTGGCACAAAAACAGACACATAGGTTAATGTAACAGAACAGAGAGTCCAGAAATAAACCCACACACTTATGGTCAATTAATCTACAACAAAAGATACAAGAATATACAGGGAGAAAAGATGGTCCCCTCAATAAGCAGTGCTGAGAATACTGGACAGCTACATGAAGACTGAAACTAAACTTTCTCTAACACCACATACAAAAATAAAATAAAAATGGATTAAAGACCTAAACGTAAAACTGGAAACCATAAAACACCTAGAAGAAAACATAGGTGGATACTTTTTAACATAAATCACAGCAATATTGTTTTTTTGGATTTGTCTCCTGTGCAAAGGAAATAAAAGCAAAAATAAAGAAATGGAACCTAATTAAAAACTTCTGCACAGCAAAGGAAAACATCAATAAAATGGAAAGACATCCTATGAGATGGGAGAAAATATTTGCAAATGAAATGACCATTTAGGGGTTAATATGCAAATTATGTAAACAGCCCATACAATCCAACATTAAAAAAAATAAGCTAAACTAAAAAACTAGCAGAAGATCTGAGTGGACATTCCTCAGAAGAGGATATCATCTTCATCTGCTGCTGGCAGAAGAAAATTACAAGGCCAGAATTAAGAAATTCCACTTTTATACAATTCTATTGTAAAGTCTCAATTTTTCATAAGAATTAATAATTGAACCATCAACATTGCTTCAGACATTACCCTTTTTTCCAAACATTTTGGGAAATCATAAAAATTACATATATTCTCTCAGTTCTCATGGGTGAAAATTTATTATTTTATACTTCAACTAATTGTGAATGTAATAGGCCTGCAATTACCTGGTGCATCTTTGAACAGAGTGTGTCATTTTCTAAAGTCTGTTATAAAATTGATCAAACAAATGAAAAAATATTTTAATTTAAAATTATGGAAAATGAAATTTTTTGCCATACTATAAACTTTCGTTTTTTGAGTCTGCTTAAAGAATCAACTGATTCAAATAAACCTTAAACTTTTACTTATTTCATTTTAAAGTTATAGTATCAAAGAATTATCTTTAGAAGTTTTTTTTTTAAAGCAGTGAGCATCACAACATTGACTCAACTCATCAAATGAATTTTCTTTTGTATGTTAAAAAGGTAAGTGAAAATGTTGACTTAATATTTTACTCTCGTTTAGTATACAGAAAGGGAGACAGTAAATGATAGAGCAATTTTAGAAATATGTTACCTGGGGAATGAAGAGAGCATAGCAGAAAATGGTGTCAAAGCAAAAATCTCATTAAACAGGCAAAGAAGACCTTACAGAAAGCATTTTCACAGGGAGAGGGGACAGAGTACAATCTGGGTTCAATTGTTGAAAAAAGCATAGGAGGGTCTTAAAGGGCAGGGAAGAGCTAGTGGAAAAGTACTGGAAAGTGTCAGAGAGGAGGTTGATCGATGGTATGTGTTGAGTATATTGAGATATTTCCTGAGTTTACAAACATTTTTCTCTGTGATTAGGCCATCTGTGTTTGCTAATCAGTGTCCATGAAATATAAGTTCCTATGCTTACACAGAGACTGAGAGATATGTGTACTCTCATCCTTGATGATTACATTTTAATGTAATAGCTGCCAGGACCTAGAAGAAGACATTCCTCGGGTTGTAAAACTGGTAAGAGGTTTTACAAGATATTTATCTTTCACAGGCGTAGAGAAATAACTTACAATCATAAAATTTCTTTAAAAATTCCCTAGGTAAAGGAAGACGGACCTCTGTGCTTAGATTATCTGAATTTTTATAGAGACAGTGTGAGAGGGAGGTCAGGGACTTAGAGCAGAAAGAAATACATCTAAAGTTTAGTCAAGCTTCTGGGAATGTGAAGGCCATTAGGTCGATGACTTGTAAATTTTTAAAATATGCTGCACTCAGTTGATTGTGGGGATTTTTTTGCCCTAATGATATCCTTTCAATATTTTACCAAACTAAATTCAATTATTATTATGAAGCAGTAAAATAGATGTGTACATGCCCTTCATTTGAAACAGTTATTAAAAAGTATTCAATATTGTTTGTCAATAGGGACTCAATATTTTTAATGTGGAGGAAGAACACTTGGATTGCACCATTCTACCAATGTAAACATGGCTGACCTATTTATTTCAAAATTAATCCACTATAATTACAAGGTAATGACAGCTTCTTTGGCACTAATAATAAGAATTTAGGCCTATCAGAATGGGTAAAAGAAAAACATTTTGATGTTTTATTGCTCTTGTAATTCTGATCATACTTTAGTTGGGTTACACAGAGAAGACATCAGAGTATTAAAGAAGCAAATATTCCAATGTAGGAAATAAGGCAAAAATTAAGCATTTAATATCATCCTCTAGTATAGTCCAACTGGCCCACCTCAGATCATCTTACTCTTCAGGGAGGTATAACTTTGCTTAATTAACATACTTACTATTGATTGTCTAGACAACAGCAAGTATTTCTTAACTCGGTGAAGTTAGAAGCTAACTTCTAGAAAACTGTTAACATGCGGTGGTTCTCTTTTTTGTCTATTAAGGAAGATTGCATCAAAAGTTATGTTTTATTGCCCTATGGGTAATTAATCAATTTTGCCATACTTTAACATTGTATTTCAAAATTTATTTTGTTTTTATAAACTATAGAATTCCAGTTTTTCAGAATGTCTTTGGAAATAGCTTTTCTTTCATTTAGCTCCCTAAATCATGGCATGTGCTTACTACCTGTGTGAAAATTATTTCTTTTTATTATGAGAATTATACCTTGGGGCTTTAGAGACAATCCTTACGTTGCCTTAGTTTGGGAACATAATGAAACCAAGCCATTCCCGATGCCTTTCTTTGCCCTTTTCCTTTCTTTTTTCCAGTTTTGATGACTTGGTACTTTAGATGACTTCTCGATCTGCCTCTGACCTAAAAATCTACTGGACCAAGGAGGTGACATACATACAGTGTGTGTGTGTGTGTGTGTGTGCATGTGTTTGTGTGTGTATGAATAAAACACAATGGTGGTGGAGCAGGAAAGCAAAGGGAAATAAGATTTTTCATTCTTATTGTATTACCATAAGGTCCCAGAATTTATACTTGTTGGTGAGAGAATTACCAATATGGACAGAAGCCTCTCTTGGGAGAATGAATGCATTAGTATAATTTTAATGTTATAGAATGAATTAGGTCCTCCCAGTTCATATATTAAAGCCCTTAATACCAGTGTAACTATATTTGGAGATATAGACTTTAACGGGGTAATTAAGGATAAATGGGATAAGTGTGAGGTCTTTATCCAATATGACTAGTATCTTTATAACAGAAGGAAGAGACACCACGACTACCCACATACAGAGAAAAGGACACCTGAGGACACAGCAAGAAAGCGGCCACTTATAAGCCAAGGAGAGAGGGCTCAGAAGAAATCACACCTGTCAACACTTTGATCTTGGATTTGCAGCCTTCAAAATTACAAGAAAATAAATTACTGTTGTTTAAGCTACATTAAACAACGTACTCTGTTATGAAAGTCCTAGCAAACTAGAACACATTTATATTTTACAAAATCAATTTCTCTTGAAATTTTAAAAGCATATCTTGTGTATACATTTGATATTTGCTCTGATTTTTAACATGCAAATTACTTGACGGTATATATGATGTGATAAACCAAATAAATTGCCACAAAACACAATTTCAGTGCTTGCATATAAATTGCCACAAAACACAATTTCAGTGCTTGCATTATGGATGCTAAACCAGTTTCATTCACACACAGTTTCCCTTAGTTGCTAAAGTAGACTCTACTAGGACAAAAAACTACTCATTTGTAATTACACATACCAACATTAAATTACATCTAGCTACAATAGCTAGCTGTCAAGAGTTTCACTCCTCAAAATGCTTTTTGTTTTCCCCATACAAGGTAATTTTATTCTCTCAAAAATATCGTCTTTAATAGATATCGTTTCTTCTTCTATAGCCATATGCAGTGGATCCTATGGTCCTCTACCGAGATTGCTTCTTCTAGACCAAGTCACTCTTTTCCCCAAGTGCTAGGCATATAACTTTCTTCTAGTTCAGGACTGAGGTTATCTCTAGGAACCTCTGTCAGCTGAAGAAAGCCATCTCACCCCAAATTATGGCTTTTTTCTGAGTGAAGGCAACATCCAATGACTAAGAGATGTATGATTAAAAGATTTAGCCCCTTATTCTGCATTTAGAACCACTCTGAAAACCATTCCAGCTCTAGCGTTTCCTGAGGGATTGGCTGCTTGTTTGAACTTCATGAATGTTCACTTTCTCTTTCCCAAACCTGTTACCCTCACTTCCTTAAAGTTTTTTTTTTCCCCAAGAACACACACTAATAAACCTTCCGCATACAGATATCCTTCACACAGAGCCAGTTTACTGGGGAAAAACAAAATAGAAACCATTAAAGGAAAAAAAAAACCAAAACTAGGAAGAGAGTTTGCAAAGGAAGTAAGTTTAAGAAGCAGACTGTCAAATCACATTTTAGAACCAGATCACCTTCTGGCCAGTTGTCGATGACTGTATTTAGAGTATCGATATTACCTGGAATACTGTAGTAGTGCAATTATTAAAACTTTCTTTTGTGTTAAAATGGGATGTAATTGAATGATTTGATAGATATCAGACAATTAAGAAGGTTGGAGAAAGTATTCACTTAAAAGACTATGCTGACTGTTAATAAGTAGAACCCTGAGACTTGAATAGAAATATACACGCCACTGTGCTGAAAAAACTTGAATCTCTTAGAGATTCTATAGAGTCTAAGCCTATAGAAGTCCTCAGTCCTACTTGCTTAAAGATGATCAGAGGCCTCTGCCTTCCAAGTGAACATGACCCAAGCCACTTCAGTATCCCTTCTCCCTTCCCCTCTAGGTCAGCACACTACTGATGAGGAGTAAGTCACAACATGACCTGGTCAGGAAATTGCTGGACTGGATAAGAAAGACAAAGAACTACACACCAAGGAGCTGCAGGCTAAGCCAATATATAATGTCAAGGCCCAGGAACATATACTTGGATATTGGATCAAGGGTAATGGCATGTGAAATTGGATAAAGGGAAAATTTTTAAAAAAAGGATTTTTCTCCTACGAGTTAATATTTAACACCTGAACAAGGACCTTGGGCAGTATAGATAACATATGCTAGGGGAGTTCTTGAAAGCTTAGAGAAAATGACAGCCTACACTGAGTGATGAAGAAATCCCAGAACTGTCACAGAATGCAGTCGAGAAAGGAATCAAAAGCTCAGAATGGGATGACCAGAGTGTATATGCTGTATCAGGCTGAAAACCCCACCACAGCGCACATTTAAGACATGTTTTGCTATAGTGCTGTTTTCTAACACTTTCTGTATGTCTGAACTATTTCAAAAGTATAAAAAGAATGACCATACTATAAACTTAAATTGCCTTTTTTACTCTGCATGTAGTTAAACACACAAAGATCAGACAGTTCAATAACTATTAAATCATGTTAAAAAGGATCAAACTGTATATCTGATTAGTTGTAATTACTGTGAAGCTATACCCTTCCAAAATTAAATAACTATGGGGGATAAGATGTGATTATAAGCATGCTAGAGATATGTCTACTAGAGAAAAGCACAATTCTTATAAGATGAACCTGAGGAATCCAATTAAACTTCTAGAATTGCAAACACATCTCTGAAGAACATTGAAGATTTTTCTCTGATTACTAATGAGAAACCTTTTGAGAGATTTTTATCCAAAAGTTTATTTTTTAATTAAAACCAAGTGGAATTATGTCTGTGTGGTTCAGAAACAAAGGGAACTGGTATAACATTAGAATGCATGCAAGAACAGCAACTACAGAACAGCTGAGCAGCAGTGAGTCTGTAGATATATAAAATTTTATATTGCAATTAATCCTTTGTAGCAGAGGTGTATTCTTTTCACAAGATAAAAATATTTCCAAAGTATAGCTCTTTTTCCAGCTTTATTGAGGTAGAATTGATAAATTTTACAAATGTAAACTGTACAAGATGATCATTTGTTCCATGCATATTTTGTGAAATGATTACTGCCATAAACCTAGTTTAATGCATCTATCACCTTATATAGCTACCTCTGTATGTGTGCATAGTGAGAACTCTTAAGATGTACTCTCTAAGCAACTTTCAAGTATACAACACATCATTAATTGAAGTCACTGTTCTGTACATTAGTTCCCCAGTACTTATTCATTTTCTAATTGAAAACTTGTACCTTTTGGTCAGTATTTCCCAATTTCCCCCACCACCCAGCTGCTGGCAACCACCATTCTACTCTATTTCTACGAGTTTGACTTTTTCTTCTTTTCTCTTGCTTTAATGCAAATTTAATGGGCCACTTGCAAAATACAAATCTCATTCATTTTGTTGTGTATTTTTATTGGCCTATAATAACAGTGAAACTGAAATTTAAGAATATCTATGCCTTGGCAATGTCCACTTGTTTTGATATATAGTAATTTTTCACTTTTTAAATCGCAACAGATGCCAAAAACCCTGACACACACCAATATATAGTAACAAAGGGACCAGAGTCACCACAAACAGACAAGATGTGTCAATGAATTCTCTAATTCTTGAAGACTCTTCAAAATTAATTCGAGCATCATGATTTGCTTTATTATCATAACAAGGAGATCACCTCTAGAAATCTGTCCATCACTGAGAAGCTTTAAAAGTAAGATAGTGTTGCATCTCCTGAACTGTGTCCTGAAAATTCCATGGGTGGAAGCCTAGACTCCCTAAGATGATTATATTTGGAGACTGGGTCTTTAAGGAGGTTAACTCAGACCAGAATCCAATAGGATCAGTGTAATTCTAAGAAGAGGAAAAGAAGTCAGGAGTGTGAATACACCGAGGAAAGGCCTTTTGAGGAGGCCATCTACAAACCCAGAAGAGAGTTTGCATCAAAACCCAAACCTACCAATACCTTGATTTTGGAATTCCAGTGCGAAAAGAAATTTCTGTTCTTTAACTGCTTTGTGGTTTTCTGTTATGGCAGCCTGAACAGATTAATATAGATTTGAATTAAAATGTATATTTTATGTTAATTTCTCAACAGAAGTAAGATAAGAAGATTTGTTTTTCTTGGTGTCTGAGGATTCTCATCTGTTGGGAAATCGAAAGGCTTTATAATGGTGGATTCTAACCCAAGCAGGCACTGCTCCAGCATTAGGACCTCACAAGCATCTATTCAAAGTGCCCATTCCAATCCTCTTTTAATCCTGGCAACTGGGCCAAAGACTTTTTTTTTAGTTTTTCCATGGTATCCATTATGGTGGTTGACACGTGTTGATCAAAACATGCATCTCATTCAAAGAGATAAAGATATTTGCCAAATTCTCTATCCGAAACAGTCTAATATAGACCTTCGAAAATGTGAAAATTCTATTGTAAGCTCAGTATTGTCCTTTAAGACGTGTCCTTGGGAATGAGAGTGAACTTTTTGGAAGTAGGTAAGAGCTTCATATGCTGCATCAATTTTTGACAATATCATTTAAAGACGCAGTGATTTAAGCCCCTTGTGCTGATGAATTTGATAAATTTCATGACAGTTGACATTTCTTTTAGATATCTTGGCTGTGTTTTTAATGCAAATGGATGGCAATTCAGAACACAGGAAAAACTAGATGTGTTGCCAAGCACTAGAAGTACTTCATCTGTAAAAAGCATTTCCAGCACTGTGAATAGAGCTTTAACGCTGAAAATAAATCCCTCCCCATTACAAGGACACTGTACCCTTTGCAGCTTTTAAAAGGTCTTTCTAAAGTGCAGAATCTTCTTGGGCTACCTCATGGGGAACACAATAGATAAACAGCAGCATTTGAGTGGACTGAAAAACTACGTTCATACGTATGAAAGTTGAAGTAAATTACTTAGCTTCCTGTTCTTGTAGTCATCATATGGCTGACCTGTTTCATCATATGGCTGACCTGTTTCAACATACACAGGACTGCGGCAAAATGGCGGAGGAGTAAGAGGTCGCGCTAACCCTCTCCCACAAATACATCAAAAAACACATCTAAATATAAAACAAGTTGGACAAATAATCATCTGAATGCTGATTAATTTAAACCTCCAAAAACTGCAAGAAACCCTTGAAATAACTGGGTAGAACAAGTGAAGAAGAAAAAAAAAAAAGGTGAGAGAGAAAAGCAATTAGGACCGTAACCAGCACTCCAGGGAGGGAGCTGTGAAAAAGAAAAGTTTCCTGGGAAGAAACCTAAACAACGATCAGCGGATCAATGACCAACAGAACTAGAGGGACATCAAAGCCTGAGAAAAACGCAGCAGCTGGATTGAAATAGGAAAATCGGAGATGGAGACCTGAATACCGGCTCAGACACCACAGCCTGAGGCGCTGGGCGGTGCCTGGGAGCTAAGACACAGGTTCCTAAGGTTAGTCCCTGCAAGAGGGCAGAGGTCGCTGGCCACGGTGGTGCGGGAATAGGACAAGGAACAGCGATATTCTAGGATTTGTGGAGAGCAAAACCAGGACTGAGGGAACTGAGGAAGCCTGGTCCAGCAGGGGAGGCAAGCCTCCATTGTTAGGGAAGAGGAAAGGAGGAGGGGCTGGCCAACATTGGAAGCAACTTGAACTAGCGCACAGGGCGGGGCGACGGTGACCCGCCAAAGAGAGCGGAAGTGGGGAGGAGCCAGTGGAGGCTGCAGCTGCGGCAGTGGGAGCGGAGCCATGCCTTGAAGCCCGTGGGTGGAGCGCGGTGCCAGGTTGTGGACCCAGGCGCCTGCGCCAGCCAGCATCGGTGGGGTTGGCGGGGCCCTGGGCCGGTCCACGGACCTAGGCGACTGCATCAGCCCAAAGAGTTGGTAGCGCTGGAGGGCGGAGCAGTATGCAACCACACGGAGCTAGCTTTCACAGAGGAGCGGGGCCGGTGATAGCCGCTGCCGCCAGGAAACCGCCCCATCAGACAAGAAAGCATCAGCGCAAGGGCGGACCAAATGTCAGCCTGCTGAGCCAGCCTCTGACGGGTACCACTTGTGGTTCCAGTCACCTCAGAGAGAACTTTGCAATCGAACACTAGTTTCCCGCGACTCTCACTCCCAGGGGAAATCATACTTCCTGCTGCTGCTACTGCCAAATGCTTAAGACACCTGATAGATCTGCCTAGAGCTCGCTATCACTTCCCAGGGCTGGGCAACTAGGGCTGCGCCACCTTCCTGCAATTGAGAGCGTAGAGACTAGGCTCCCACTGTGGACTTTAGCCATTCATTCCTACACTCTCACAGAGGACACTCAGAGTACCACTGAGATAACAGCCTGCTCATTCCAAAGAAATAGACATTAAATAGTCAAGCTCCTACACCAAAAACAAATAGTAACCCCACCAAAAAATACAAAGGGGAGCTCCTCCCTAGAAGTAGCCTTCCAAGTCTACAGCGTGGCCTCCCCAAACTCCCAGAAAAAGAAAACCACAAACAAGATGAAGAAGCTCAAAAACCATTCCCAGTTAAAAGAACAGGACAAGTCTTTTAAAGCAGCCAGCAATGAAACTG
>PVHT020000166.1:20264986-20278757 GCA_004024745.2 Catagonus wagneri
TGCACGGGGAACTATATCTAATTACATGTGACAAATCCATATATGTACATGTAATCGGGTCACCACATGGTGCAGTTGGAAAATCTGACAGAAATCTGTAAACCAGCTATAATGCAAAAATAAAAAAATAAAAAAAAACATATTATACAAATGTATTCTCAGTTCTGGAAGGAATGATGTCATTTGCTGCATTTCTTTAATGTTTTTTTCTCTGCTCTAAGCCATAAACCAGACTGACCATTTAGAATACATATGGCTTCATTACTAATCTATATTTACTCAAAGTAATTTCCAAAGTATGAATATCACAGTGATCTGAAATTATTTTAGTCTCTGATCTTATACATGTCTATCTATTTAAAATATACATTAAACTGCCCCTCCCATGGCACTAATAAGTAGATTGGGATTTTTTTGCAAAAGGCTCCCTCAAAATCTTGAGTCATAGTATGGGGGCAGTTGAATAAAGAAAATATATCTGTGGTTTAGCCATTGCTGTAATTCAGACAGATCTGCTATAATCCTCTCCATGGTTTCTGATGTTTACTAGGATTAAGGCACAGAAGATACAGAAGTATACGTGTACCCTTGGGTGTCCTCCTCAAAAAAATTATTTTCAACACCCACTCCATCTTTCCCTCTTCAACACTCTTCAATTTAGAGGTCATCAGATTTCCTTTTGAGGTAGAAGGGTTTACCTGAGAGCTCTACACATTAATGTTAACCTCATTTAACAGCTTTGTTCTTTTTCAGGAGGAAAGACTCTAAATGAAAATCAAATATGTTAACCAAATTCAGATCATTACAGATGAAGTTCCAAATGTTACTTTATCTTTTTCAAATAACAGCTTTAAATATACATCAAAATAACAGTGGATTTTTATAGCTCATAAAAGATAGTCTCAATCTCTTTTTCCTGTAACAGGTTAGAAAAAATAATATAGTACATCCTTAATGCAATTCTCCAGATTATGGACTATCATGTGATTTGTAGATTTATTAAATAGACCAAAGTTTTTACTGTGGTATCTATGATGTGTCTATTAGAGAAAAAAAAAAAACAGTTTTCATGGGGCGAAAGTGGTTAGATAAATTTGACATTCTTTCCATTTCCAATTGCCAAAAGAAAAAAGTTGTGAGCAGCGCAAACAGATTTAAAATTGCATGAGTACAGTGAGTATATGCTATTATTATTTTTTCTTTTTATGGCCCCACCTGTGGCATATGGAAGTTCGCATGCTAGGTGTCAAATTGGAGCTCAAGTTGCCAGCCTACACTACAGCCAGAGCAACACTGGATCCCAGACACATCTGTGACCTGCACTGTAGCTTGTGGCAACGGTGTATCCTTAACCCACTGAGCCAGGCCAGGGGTCGAACCCGCATCCTCACAGAGTCAATATTGGGTCCTTAACCCACTGAACCACAATGGGAACTCCTTGTGTTATTTTTATTCATATCTCCCTACAGTGTTTAGTGCAAAGATCTTGAAAATTTCACG
Source organism: Catagonus wagneri (assembly GCA_004024745.2). Classification (NCBI taxonomy): domain Eukaryota; kingdom Metazoa; phylum Chordata; class Mammalia; order Artiodactyla; family Tayassuidae; genus Catagonus; species Catagonus wagneri. The sequence goes on from PVHT020000166.1 coordinate 20,266,487, forward strand.
TTAAATGGATGAATGAAGAAATGAGACCCTGGCCATTTTCAGCAGAATGAAAGACTATTCTATAATTCTATAGTTTTGCTTTCTTTTTATACTAAATACGTACTTGGAAAGATGTCATTTTTACTCTGCCAGTCAGCTCTGCTAGGGTGGACGTGGTCGTGCCTCATACCCAGATGAAGTTATTCCTGAGTAAGGCAAGAAGCCATAAAACCTACTTAATTACACATTTTTCATTTTTGCCATTTTCTTCCTCACTTTACTCAACTTCATACTAATTATTGCTTTCATGTGCTAAATGAAAAATATATTATCATGAAGTACTCCTTTTGCTAAAGATTTAGGATCTTAGATGCAGTGGTGTTAGAAGTGTGAAGAATAACTAGTAATTATGGATTCAAATTCTTCAAAAATTGTGGTTTTTAACTTGGGGTCAGCTGTCCTGCTGGGGAGAGATGCACACTTGTTTATATGTTCTTCCAAAAAAGAGAGAATCCAAAGCATCCCTGAGATTATTTAGTGTATTAGACTCCCAAAGTATTTAGACACATTGCTCTGATACGAACCACTTATTCCAGGCTATCAACGGGAACTAAACAGTTTTTTTTAGAGATCCAAATAAGTGGTATTAACACAATAAAGCTAAAATTCATATATAATAATCCATGTTCAGTGGTCTTAATAACACCAGTGTATTAAGCGATATATTTCACGACATTTCTGATTTTTGTTCAATCTCAGAGAGGAAGAAATATTTGGAAATTTAGGTTAATTCGTCCATTAACAGATGTAAGTGTGAGCCAAAATAGTGATTCTTACGATTCCTTTGGAGCATTTATTAAAAGAGAAAGATGAACAAGTAGTGACAGTTTGTCTACTCTTTATTTTTTTCCCCAAATCTTGTGAATGACCCATAACCATTGCTATCTGAATAGTGCCGATGTAACACTATATAAATTGGAAAAAGACTGCTATTTAAGGTCATCTTCGCAAAAATCTTAGGAAGTTTTCAAGCTAGGAGTCAAATCCAAACTGTAGCTGCCAGCCTATACCACAGCCACAGCAATGCCAGATCTGAGCTGGTCTGCGGGCTACACCACAGCTCACAGCAAAGCTGGATCCTTAACCCACTAAGCGAGGCCAGGGATCAAACCTGCATCATTATGACACTAGTCAGGTTCATTACTGCTGAGTCACAACGGGAACTCCATGAAAATCTTTTTGACATTCTTGTATTTTTAAAGGGCAAGTAGTGAGCTGTAGTTATGATTTTTTGAACTAGATTATATCTGCTTCAATATCACACTATAGATAATATTCTGCAAACAAAAAAAAAAGAAAAGAAAAAAGTTGAAGAAAACTGCTACTGTATTTAATCGAAACATAGCTGGTCAGGAATTCTATAGGGTAATAACTGCATTGAATTTATTGGAAACATGATCTTTGGAACATGCTCAGCATGTGATCAATTCTCACTTTGAAAGTTACAACTACTTACATGACAGAATCAAGTTGTACAGACAATTCAACCTAAGTGAGAGAAAATTTTTTAAAACCCCATTGTATTGACTCCCCATTGTGTTGACTTTTTCTATAGGTAAAGTGTGAAATCAAAGACCGAGCTTTCTCCTGCAAGGAAGGCTAACACTAAGACTTATTGAATCTTGAGCAGTTTTCTAACCACTGTAATTAGTGGAATTAAAATATTTGCTTATTATTTTTGGAGAGTGCTACAATTTTATAGCACCTACAATTTTATGTAAAGTGCACTTCAATTGTTCCAGTGTTCCTTGTATATATCTGTTTCAGGTACACAATTTTCCTTCACTCAGGACATGTAGCAGCTTCTTCTCCGTCAGACTACAGCATGTCCTGTTCCTCTTTGAGGATAAACCTCCCCAGACAGTTTCTCAGGTACTGCAGTGGTTGTACAAACTCCATCTTCAGTTGCTGAGAAGACTGACATACAGAAACCACTCCCCCCACGCTTTTCTTTTTTTTTGTTTTTTTTGCCACTGACTCATTCTCAGACATGCAGGAACATTCCACTTTGGTAAACTGCTGAGTAATCTCCGCATGGTTCATTTCCCAGTGTACGGACAGTTATCCCCTAACGTCGGGTGTCTGGGTCTGAAGTCCTTAGTTAAACCTTTCCGGGTTTACTGAGATGCCAACAGTAAAAACCCACTGATACCCGCTCAGTTCTGTAGTGGCCTTCCTCTCTAAAAATTAAAACCCAGTCACATAGCGTGCAGAGCCCAAGTACCAGAGATGCGATAGATCCCGTAGCCCCCCTCCCCTGTCCTCGCAGCACTGTGGTGTGCTCCTGGCAGCTGACCTCCGGCTGGGCCAGACTGCTGCCATGGTGTCCCGCCACCCCTGTTCTGCTTAGATTCCCACCAGCGGGTGCGCCCTCTTAGGTCCTGCCTGTGACCTCTCTCCCGGGGAAGCAGAAGTTGGCCGAGCATTCCTTTGAGGCCAACAGACTGGTGGCTCAGCATGACCTCATTATTAGGGGCCTTTACTTTGTCCTTTGATGTTAATTCATCCAGAAACTGGGTGTGAGAACTCTGACAAGTTCTATTGTCGTACCTGTCTGTATGGATTAAGCTCAGGGTGTGCAAAAAGCACCGACGATGTAGGGATCAGCTCTGCTGAGAAACATATCCCAAAGAGCACCAGGCCTAAGAACCAGCAGGTGGCTGACAAATTGAAAAGAATCATTTAATCTCTGCCTTTAATTTACCTGTTTCCTTTCACAGCTCTTCCCCACCCTTGTGTGCTCTACTCTGTATCGTAACACTATACTTCCAGGCTCCCTTGGCCTCTATGTTCTTTGAAGTTTAGCCAATTATTTCTTTTTCTGTTTTGGAGAGATTCTCTGGAAGCTTCTGGGCCTCCCCTGTGGCTGCAGCTTGTGCCTTCAGACCTGCAGTGGCTCCAGCTGTTCACCTGGTAGGTGGGCTCCCGGGCTGCCCCCCTCCCCTGCTCCTCCAGCCTCAGAGGAACCAGCAGCACCACTAACATCTCACCAGCCTTTGTGTAACTTTTCAGCTTCTTCATTATGGGTGGCTGTGCTAAATTTACTCTGCTTAAACTACGATATGAACTCATCTACATTTACTGATACTGAACCACATCTGATCAGCAAAGATGGCAATTACCTATGGCATCGCCAAATGGCAGGTAATTTCTGTTTCCTGTCTAAATCATACCTGATACCCATCCCAGACTTAACTGAGGGAGATAAAAGTGGCTTAGCTCTGCCATAAATGGAATGAGTGGGTTGAGATGTGGGAAAGTTAAAGAAGGAAATTTTATGTATTTATATATTTATTTATTTTCAGTGGCACCGGTGGCAATATGCAAGTTCCTAGGCCAGGGATCGAACTATGCCACAGCTACAGCAATGCCAGATTCTTAACATTCTTCCCCACGGTGGGAACTCCAGGAAATACTATTTAAATTGGCATTTTAAAGATAATTCTAATTTTGCTAAATGAAGAGAAAGCGGATTTTGGAAAGGACATGTTCTGGGAGAGATGGCTTAAGAAGGGACAGCATCTTTTGGCCAAGAGCTGCTTACAGAGACTCTAATTCATGACTCAAATCTGAAGGCAACATGGACATCAGAAAACCGGTGCATTAGTTTTCGAGGGCTGCCACAACAAAGTACTTTAAAAAGGCAGTTTAAACAGCAGAAATGTATTACCTCACAGTTTGAAAGTTACAAGTCTGAGATCAAAGTGTCACCAGGGTTCGTTCCTTTTGAGGGCTGTGAGGAAGACTGTGTTCCCCACATTTCCCTGCCAGTGGTCTTGCTGTAAATCCCTGGTGTTCCTCGATCTGTAGACATATCACTTCAACCTCTGCCTTCATGTTCACAAGGCATTCTCCCTGGGTGTGTAACTATGTCCAAATATCCCCTTTTTATAAGGGCGAGAGTCAGACCAAATCAAGGCCCATACCAATGAAACAATTTTATCTCCAGTACTTCTGTAAAGAACCTATGTTCAGACTCACAGACCGAAAAACTTATGGTTGCCAAAGGGGACAGGTGGGCGGTCAGGAGGGATGGACTGGGGGTTTGGGATTGACATATGCACATTGGGGTATATGGAATGATTGGCCGGCCAATGGCGACCTGCTGTGTAGCACAAAGAACTCTACCCAGTATTCTGTGATAATCTATATGGGAAAAGATTCTGAAAGAGAATGGGTATGTACATATGTATGACAGGGTCACTTTTTTGGACAGCAGAAATTATCACAGCCTTGTAAATTAACTATACTTAAAAAAAAACAAAAGAAGAGAGAAGTACCTCAAAAAAAAAAAACAACCTCTGTTCAAATAAGGTCACACTCTGAGATACTGGGAGTAAGGATGAATTTGAAGAGAAAGCAATTAAACCTATTACAAGCGGTTATAACACTTTGTCATAATTCAATGATGCAATAAAAAGAACCAAGGCTAATTACAGGTAGGATATTGAGAAAAAAATAATATTTAAACTGTAGGTCAACAGAAGTGAAAAACTGAATATGGAAATAGGGTAAGAAAAAATGAAGAACTGAAGTTTTCATCAAATATCCTTTGGTGGGGCATTTAACTGAAAAAGAACACGTAAGAGAAAAAGCAAGTTCACTGGACTTTAAAAAAATTACTGTGTGAGAGATAGGGATTAAGTTATTAAGTTATGTAATGTTTGTGTTTTGATATGTATGTTGAATTAACACAACTGGAAATACCTAGTAGAATATGGAATTTGGGGTCTGGAGCTCAGGAGTTAGGATGCGTGAGTTTAACTCTAGATTCCTCTTTTTCCATTGTGATTTTGGACAGGGTACTTTTACTTTATCAGTTTCAGTTCCCTTATCTGTAAGATGTGGATGTTAGCAATGTTTCAGTGGGTTATTGGAAGATTAAAGATATAGACCACATAAAACAGTTAAGTGTCTGGCTCTATAAAAGTGTTTCATATTTGATTGCTGTTATCATGATCACTATGACTAACCTTAGCAGTGTAAGTGTTAGGAATAGATATGCATGTTAGTAAATGGAGAGTGACAAGGAAAATTTATCTAACATCCCTGCATAACGCTAGAGAAGGGAAACCAAAGGCTAAAAGGTATCTCAGAAACAAGCCAAATTCCTTCTACCTTGTATAGAAAGTAGTAAGAGGGCCTGGAGGAAGGAAGAGCACTATCTTTGTTTACTTTATATACTTGAACCCTGTGCCGCCAATTGTACCTAGTTTATTATTTAGTTAAATAGTACAACAGCTCTTAAAGAATGACTAATTTCTCTGAAAACAGTCATGCATCCTGTAAACATATGAGTGATAATACTCTGTTTCTTTGCCTACTGAAAAGAAATCTTGCTTTATATTTAAATGTTACTACCTTGACCCACCCATCACTATAAGATAGTAGCAAATAAGACTGGAGAGGGACCTTGATATAATATGAGCTCCATTTTATTCAAAGTAGTACTTACCCTTCCATAAATACCCATCTCTTTCCCCCAAATCTTCCCTTAGGAAAAAAGAGAAAAATTTTAACCTATATTGTGGCAATATCAGATACTTAACCCACCGAGCAAGGCCAGCAATTGAACTTGCATTCTCATGGATACTAGTTGATTCCTAACCTGCTGAACCACAATGGGAACTCCAGGAAAGGTTTTAATGTTTTTCAAAAGCATGCCTGAATCGAGACTTCTAGTTAGAGTTTTCAGTTAGAGCTTTTTCAGAGGGAGGAACAGGGAGAGTTCAGAGAAAGTGATTATTCACTTGATGTAACTGTGTCTAATTGACAAATAAATTAAGCACTGAGGGTGGCAGAAGCAGTTTGGAACAGTCTGAGGTAGAGTGATACAAGTTTACAGCTGACAGGGTCCCTCATGGAATAGCCCAACTTATTCCCATATTTTGTTTTTTGCTTGGCTGGCCTTTTAGCCTCACCTCTGGCATGCAGAAGTTCCCAGGCTGGGGACGAAACCCACGCCACAGCAGTGATCCTAGCTACAGCAGGGTCACACCATATCCTTAACATGTACAGCTACCAGGGAACTCCCTTATCCCATATATTTTTTTTTTTTTTACAAAGAAACTACACTCAAAGAAGTTAAGTAACATTTTTATGACCTCATAATGACTCAATAGCAGACTGGAGCTCTGCCTTCTGATTCTGAGACCAGCATTTATTCCATTATATCATCCTAGCCAATTAGAGAAAGAAAATGTTAAAAACAACATCAGTTAGTGAATACCTATTCTTCCCATGCTCCTAATCCAGTGGAGTTAGAAGGATAAAGTTCTCAAGTTTCCTCTCCACCCACCACACAAAGTAGGACAGTATCATTGAAAGGCCTGGCAGAATCTTAAACACTAAATGCTCCAGCCTCCTGAAAAGGAACTGTAGTGATGGTAGGAAGAGCTGAGTGAGTGTCTTAGTAAACAAAACAAACAAACAAAAAAACAATAGGGCATTTTTCCACTCTGGTGGAGCTGTCACAATTCTTACAGAGGAAGTGGAACAAGGCAGGACAAGGTAGGTGAGGCCAGGAGTGGAGGGAGAAGGAATCACAATCTTGCTAAATTAGGTGTAGCTTTACTTCATGCTTTGCAGACTTTAATTGAGATTACAGTCTAATTTCCAACCAAATCAGGTCATGTGGACCAAAACATTCCTCAGTATTCTAAACTCCCTGAAGAAAAAACAAAAACAATACAAAACAGAACAACCACAAAACACACAGAGGATAACCACAGCCTAAGCGATATATAATAGCACGTGTGCCATACGACTTGATAAACATAGTAAACACTGTTTCAAAGATGAGAATCCGAACCTTGACTCCTTTCTACTCCCCTGCTTTTTTCAGGTCTGCTCTTTTCAGAGTTTCAAGGTTTCACTCTCTAATCTCTATTGATGTTGAACATAATTTTATTTATTGCAATTACTGGGGTTGAGAGAAAACAACAGCCACTGTAACCAAGCAGGATTCTGTGAGGCCGTCCCAGAGTGGACCCCCACCCGCCTTTTTAATCTGTAGAAAACTTTAGTCAAAGAACCAATTTAATCACAGAAGTGAAAAAAAATAGAAAACAGTAATAAAATTCAGCCATTCAACATAAGTCAAGGACTTGTAGTTCTTCAAAGACTGTAGATAATATTATCAGCCAAGACCCTGAAGCTGTTTTGCAGGTGCTGAAGCCCCCACTGGGTGGAAAAAGTCAACTGTATTCTGCACAGAGTACATAGACCCCAGACAGGCTGGAACTGAAAGGCTGATGATGCTGACTCCTAATACCTCACCACTCACCAATCAGGAAACTGTCTATGAGCTGATCACACCCTGCTCCTCAAACACTATGGCTCCTCACTAGCCCCTTCAAGAAAGGGCACAGTTCTTGAGGTACTAGCCCCCTGTGTTCCCCTCTTTGCATGACAATTAAAGGTACTTCTTCTGTTTCTTCCAGCTCTGTCTCCGTGTTTCTATTTGGCATTGGTATGCAGAAGCAGCCGATATTTCAGCAACACCACTTGGTCAGAAATAAGCCATATTCTCCTATGCTTTTTCTGACAGAGAGGAGAAGCAGCCCTTTCTAAGTCCCTCTCTGTGATAAAAAGCATCCAGGTCTTTCATACGTGCTGTTCCATCTGACCTCCTCAGCCGTATTGTACAGATGAGACAACTGAAGCCAAGTGAGCTCATGTGACTTTTCCAAATGACAGAGGTTTCCAAAATTGGCCACCTGAAAAGTCCTAGGTTTTTTCCCCCAGTTATATATCAGTGTCTTTGCATGAATGATTTACTGGAATAATCAGGGTGTATGATTCTGATTCTTGTGATTCACATTCATATATATTTACAAACTTTTTCCTATTTTTTTTTTTTTTGCTTTTTAGGGCTGTACCCACAGCATATGGAAGTTCCCAGGCTAGGGGTTCAGTCAGAGCTGCAGCTGTCAGCCTACACCACAGCCACAATGCAGGATCCGAGCCACATCTGCCACCTACACAACTCATAGCACAACTGGGTCCCCAACCCACTGAGCGAGGCCAGGGATCAAATCTGCATTCTCGTGGATACTAGTTGGATTTGTGTTTGCTGCACCACAAGGGGAACTCCTACATATAAAAACTTTTTATATTATTATTTTATAATTAGGACTATTGAGGTTTTTAGCCATTTTTCTTCCTGAAGAATAGGAAAATTGATTCTCAACCAATCTACTCCTAACATGAGTTCTATTAAAATGGTTATATTGATTGTTACAACAACAGTTTTCATCAATTCTAAGAATATTACTTCAATTAAAGCACCACTTCATAAGGAGCTCATCAAAGTAATTTCATAAATGTAGGCTAGAAAGAATTCATATTTCACTTGTATTATGTGTCCTGTGATCAAGTTCAGAATAATGATCTCTTCCCTTTATTCTTTTTGAAAAGTCATTTATGACATAAACTTGGGCTTGCATGACATGTCCATATTTTCTAACTCTGTGAGAACATAGATCATTTTCTCTATGCATGGAACGGGTTTCTCTAATATTAATATTTGATGTCTCTATTCCTAAGAACTGAATTTAGGTGTAACAGTAATTTTTGCTCACAAAAACAGTTTTGACACTTATATAGGATTCTCAAACCACTGCTAATCAAATTTTTATGTACTCAGGCGGGGTTTCAGATACAGAAAAGTTTTATAGAAAAGGTATAGGATCTTCTTATAATATTTTTTAACTATGATTATTTAAATTGCTGTTCCTTTGAGTTCATATTTCCCCATGTTATCCAGCATTGCTGGGCCCTGGCCTTCAGTATCAAGGCCATCCTTGTGGACATCTTTTTATACCCTATGGCAAATAGATAAGTGCTGCAAACTTGGTCTGAGAAGGGAATGGAGTCCTCTTCAGCATTGTTCTTATTCTGACTTTTATTTTACCATACTCAGACTCTTCAACAGCTTCTTCCTGGTTCTTTTTGGCTTCAACCTGTCTCAGTTTTAGTATTCACTGATGGTCAGTATACACTTTTAAAAATCTTTTTTAAAAAGTGTTAGAGCTGCACCAATAAATATAGAGATTATCATATGTGAAGTGAAGTCAGAGAGAAGTGAAGTCAGAGAGAAAGACAAACACCATATTGTATCACTTACATGTGGAATATAAAATATGGCACAAATGAATCTATCTACAAAACAGAAATAGACTCATGGACATAAAGAAGAGAACTGTGGTTGCCAAGGGGAAGGTGGGGGGAATGGGATGGACTAGGACTTTGGGGTTAGCAGATGCAAACTATTACATTTAAAACGGTAAGTGATGAGGTCCTACTGTACAGCGCAGGGAACCATATCTAGTCTCTTGGGATAGATCATGATGGATGGAAGTTAATAAAAGACAAGTCATATACATACACACACACACACACACACACACACACACACACACACACCTGGGACATTTTACTGTAGACCAGAAATTAGCACATCATAAATTAACTACAATTTAATTTTTACAATGTAAAAAAAAAAAAATCACAGCTTTGTTTGTAATGGCAACAAACTGGAGAAAAATCCAAAACTGATCATCCATCAAAGGCAATGGTAAATCTGTACTATAGATTGTTACTTGGGTATCACAAAGAACGAGGTAGATTTTCATGTACTAAGCAGAAAATCTATCCATGCATTCATAGTTAATTGGGAGGAAAATTAAGTTGCAGAGTATTTTCTAAGACAATCTCACCTTGTTAAGGAGAGAGAGAGAGAAATAGTGAAAACAAAAAAAAGGATGACAGAGAAAGAGAGACAGAGCTAGAGATCATGCTATCAATATAAATTTGAGTTTTAACATGACTTCCTAATTAAAATAATAAAAATATCAAGTTAACCCTCTAACTTCCTGCTCTATTATAACATACGTGTTTTTAAAATGTAGAAAATATAGAATCCTAGATGTAGGTCCTCAAAGTATAACATTTTTTTCTTTGTATTGGAGAGAAAACTGAGATTATTGAGAAATCATGTTACTTGACCAATGTCCCATAACATGCTGAAAGTGAAATTAGGGATAAACTTACACGTCTTGACAGACTGGAAATCTTTCTAGTGAGCTTTATTTCCTCTCATGCAGAATACTTACTTCTTGTTTGGGCTTAATTTTGCTTAATTATTCTTAATTATTATCAATTTTCCTGTCAAATGCAGAACCAGAGGGTACTTTGTCAAGAATAAAAATATTATAAAAAAGGCAAAATAAGTATATATGGATTTAATTGGATGAAGAAACTAGTTTTTTATAAAGATGTGATTAAAAATTACAATTAGATAATAAATTTTAACACATTAATCACACAGAAATAATTTTAAAGTTCTACAAGTTCGCAATGTTAAAAAAAAAAAAGTGTGCCTGCACTGATTTTTTAAATTAAACAGGACAGTGTAACAAAGGGCATGACAATATGCCAACTGATTAGTCTGATCAATTATCACATGTTAATATAGCTGAGATTTCAGATTCATCTGTATTGCATGCAGTCTAGGCACAGGCTCAACTTACAGTGTCATAAATAGCTTCTTTTTGTTTTTTTTACTTGAGATTTATATGAATCTGGGCAAAATACAAACTGGATGGAATACTTAGGTAGTTATATTTTACCTGGACAACTTTCTGCCATGCATTAATGGCTGTATTTAGAATAAGTTTCTGATTTATTTAGAACTTTGCAACTGCATTTTTTTATCAGGTAAAATATATGACTTCTCACATAGCAGGAAGTCTTGATAATAGCATATTGAAAAATAAAGCCGTCATTGTTGCTGTGGTAAAAAAAGAAGGATTAAAAAACAAACTAAACTTTATTGAACCCTGATGTAGACCATTGTTGCTCAACATGTCTTCCCTAGGGCACTAGTTCAGAATTTGCACAGGTTAATTTAAAAAGAAGGTGGTAAGGGAATTTTTAGTCAAATATGGTGGGAACAGCCAGAATTCTCAGAGCATTTAGTATGTATATTCCAACAGAATAGTTTACACAATTGTTGCTAATCTTATGCTATCTATAAAGCATTTTTTTGTTTGTTTGTTTTGACTATCAGAGAATTCCTCAAGACTAATGTGCTCTGTAGGATGTGCATAGGGAAATGCTGATATGGATATATCTGATATACTTGCAATGTAATTTAGGGATCTGGGCAACAGGGCGTGGTGGAAAATTATAACTGAGGGAAGGACTGGAATAAAAACCATAGACTTCCTACTCTCTTACATAAGTCCCTGGGGACTGCCCAAGCAAGGTCAACTCTCCATAGAGAAGTTTCATGGACACAAATATATAAATAGATTATAGTATAGTAAGGAATATTACATAATGTGCATTTCATGATGAGCTCATACTTGGGTTTAAGGTTATGTTTGAAGCAGATTGTTACTACATTTTATAATCATGAAGAAAGGAAAAAAGGTAAATGTAGAATAATTGAATTGAAAGTTGAATAGAACTCATTAAGTGAGTTATTATGCATAAGGTACTTTAAACAGATCTGGTATATAGGAAGTGATTTATAAGTGATTGTTAAATAAAATGAAAGCATGCTAGAAAGAGAGAGAGGAGAGAAGATCAAAATATCCTTGAAATTAATCCAACTTGGTCTCCCAAAGCAATAGAAATCAAAGCAATGATAAACCAATGGGACCGAATCAAGCTGACAAGCTTTTGCACAGCAAAGGAAACCAAAAAGAAAATTATAAGATAACTTACAGAATGGGAGAAAATAGTGTCAAATCATGCAACAGACAAGAGCTTAATCTCTAAAACATACAAACAATTTATACAACTCAACAGCAAAAAAGCTAACAACCCCATTGAAAAATGGGCAAAGAACTCGAATAGATATTCCTCCAAAGAATATATGCAGATGGCCAACAAGCACATGAAAAAATGCTCAACATCACTGATGATTAGAGAAATGCAAATCAAAACTACCACGAGATACGACCTCACACCAGTCAGAATGGCCATCATTAATAAGTCCACAAACAACAAATGCTGGAGGGGGTATGGAGAAAAGGGAACCCTCCTGCATTGTTGGTGGGAATGTAAGCTGGTACAACCACTATGGAAAACAGTATGGAAGTACCTCAGAAAACTCTACATAGAATTACCATATGACCCAGCAATCCCACTCTTGGGCGTATATCCGGATAAAACTTTCCTTGAAAAAGACACTTACACACGCATGTTCATTGCAGCACTATTC
>PVHT020000166.1:20292859-20385440 GCA_004024745.2 Catagonus wagneri
CTCACAGACCACTTGGGAGATCAGTCAGAAGGGTGTTCCCTAGAGTGTGGCGAGATCTCCATTTTCCACAGTCCTACAAAGTACTAGTCTGTCTACTTATCATCTAGCTATCTAACTATCCATCTATCACCTATCTTAATCACCTACTGTGTGTTCTTGTGTGTGTTAGCCTTCAGGTGACTAATCCACATTACAAATCTCAGAGAACATAAGACTGTAGGAACCATTTCTTCAACTTATCACTTTTTGATCTTAGAGACCCACTTCCCTCGCTCTTTTCCACGAGGGCTTTCCATAGGTCTTCCATCTCTGAAACTATTAAGTACTGACCTAGATCTTGATCAGTTAGGCCTCAAATACACCCCTTTATAGCAGCAAGCGAATCACATTTCCTATCCAAAAATTCCATTCAATTTAGTGGCATCAAGAAAGTACAGCTTCAATTTGCTGTACTTCAATTTGTGATGGATTCTCACCTACAACAAGATAAAAAAAACAAGGTAGTAGAATATCGATAGAATATATATATATATGTTACTATATTTTCAATACATTTGGGTGGCCCAGCAACCTCCCCCAATTTGGTATAAATGGCATAATTGCTTCTTTAGAAATTTGCAAGGCCCAATGCTGAGACATTAAGTCAGGCAGGCTAAATGATACTACCTCTTAACTACATTACCCACTTTGGTTCAAATACCATGAGAATACAGCCTTGAAGAAATACCTTGGAAACCAAGAGACAGACATAATTGCTTCTTTAGAAATTTGCAAGGCCCAATGCTGAGACATTAAGTCAGGCAGGCTAAATGATACTACCTCTTAACTACATTACCCACTTCGGTTCAAATACCATGAGAATACAGCCTTGAAGAAATACCTTGGAAACCAAGAGACACACAAAACTAGGTATTTTTTCTCATGGCCTTAAAATGCACATGAACTTTTTAAAATTGGTGAGACCTCTGAATATTTGAAAAATCATGAAAACTAAGGATGGAATCAAAATTTTAACAATAGTTTACAGAGATGGAGATGGAGTGAGAAAGAGAGAGTTCTGATATTGTTTTTTTGAGATGTATATTTAACTCTTGCAAAGATCCTTCATGAAAATGAAATACATTATGGAATAAATCTTGTGGCATTGTATACAGTTATAAACATTGCTATTTATCTTTAATAATACTACATGATATGAGTTTCTTGACAGGTTAAATAAAGTCCTTTTTAGGAAGTGAAACCCATGAGAAAAAAATAGAATACAATGATTTCTTGTTTTAAATTTGCTCTGTTCTTTAAGAGAAAATATTTTGCCCAACAGATTATTTTTTCAGAAGTGGTAGTCTGATCTCCCTCCACCCAGGCAAGGTCAAATCGACCTCAGAAGGAGTGATCTGTCTCTGACTGCAGCAAATTCCTGTCATGTTAAGGTGTGAACAAGAGGAAGAATCCAGTCCATTATTTTTTTAAGTTCCATTTTCCCACTGAGATACAGGAAGAATTCAACTCTCCTTCCTAAGACATGGCTTTTCTTTTTTTTTAGGGCTGCACCTGTGGCATATGGAAGTTCCCAGGCTAGGGGTTAAATGGGAGCTGCAGCTGCCTGCCTATGCCACAGTCACAGCAATGTGGGATCTGAGACATGTCTGCAGCCTACACCACAGCGCATGGCAACACCACAGTTCACAGCAATGCCGGATCCTTAACCCACTGAGCAAGGCTAGGGATCGAATCTGCATCTTCATGAATACTAGTGGGGTTCATAATCCACAGAGCCACAACAAGAACTCCCACACCTGGCTATTGTTACCTTGCTGTCTTTATCTTTTATTTTATGTCTGAGTCAATTAAAGAAATAATATTTATGTACAATTTAAATTAATGATTCAACAGTAATATCATTGGGGACACAGTAATTTTCACAGAAAACAAACAGCAGATTAGAACTCATTGCCAACAAACGCTGCTGGAGGCCAAAAGTGACCACTCAACTTTTTCAAGCTAGCACTGAATTAAGCTGATACTTCTTTAACATACAGTGTGTGTTAGAACACTGTCACATCCATTGTTTCCGAATCTCATGGTTCATCAAATAAATGTAAGAAAATGCAAGTGCAGAGAGTGATAAGAAAGCTGGATATATACCAATGTTATATTAACGGTATTTTTTTGCAATGGTAAAAAGTGAAACTTTAGAGTTAAATATGAAAATATTCTGCTATTAAATGACTTAAAATGGACTTCTGTTCTGAGCTTTACATATTTTATAGGGTAAATTTTGTCAGGGTATTTGTTCCTATTGTTATTTGAAAACAATTTTAAGGGGAAAGAATTCAACGCCTTTTTTTTTTTCCTTCTATGAATCTTTAAAATAGCACACATTCCTCCCCTTTCTCAACAGCTCTTTTGGGACATTCTGATACGGCAAGGCTTTACACTTACAGGTTCTATTGTCACTTTCCCCAGAGGCTGTCAATTCAACAATCTGATTTTAATCATTTCTGTCTAATAGGTCACAATTTTTAATGCAGAGAAAATATGTCTATGGATACAGGAATCATACTTTAGGGCAGGGATTTCTCAGGTAATGCATAAATATATTGTGTACCCACTGTGCTCCTGGGACTGCAAAGCATATCGTATAATTGAGCCCATCACACAATTGTGGTCTCTGGATATTCCTTATTAGCTCATTTAATGATAAAAAAAAATTTCGAAAATTTTTCCCAGATATCCATGTACCTTTTATAAATTACCTGCATTTATCATATGTTATTAGTGTTATTCTCTTTAAAAATGTATCCAGGAATATACATTTAAAAGATAAATCAATATAAATTAAATAGAATTAAATTAAATTAAATAGGATTTTTAAAGTATTTTTAATCGTAATTTGCTTTTTTTTGCTTGTTGGAATTTTTTGGAATTATTTTTTCAAATGTTTTCAGTCCATAATTGATTGACTCCATGAATGTGGAACATATAGACAGGACTGCTTCCATAAGGTTGCTTTTTACAAAGCATCCCAGGTGTCACAAACTTTAAACTAAGTCATGGCTTGAATTTGAGGGTTCCCTGGGTCATACAAAGTAGTGCTACAAATTTCTCAGAGTCCTGGATGGTATTTTAGACTCCCTCAGTCTGTCCTGCTCAGCCGAATCCAAGGAACCATTCCCTGCATTCTATCTCGGAAAAGCGGTTGGTCCTTCTCTACTTTATCCCACAGGTAGAATCCTTGGAGTCACAGCTCCATGTGTGAGGCAGTCTAGTTAATGTCCCATCTTGAGCGGGCTCTGGGCTCCAATGTTTGCTGACTTTCCTACTTCTACTCCTGACAATATATATTTGTAAAATGTAGAAACAATGAATAGAAATACCATAGGCTGTATTTGAGGCTTTTCCTCTAAGGAATAAGAAGAATTCGAGAATAACATCTTAAAAGTTTCATAAAGAAATATTTTGATGCTTTGGAAAAGTAACAACAATATACCAACTGCCGTGAACATTTACTTTGAAATAGGGGGTGGATACAGGTCCATAGGCAAGTCAATAATTTATTTACATTTTTTTCCACAAGATCTTGACTGCCAGTTGCTGAAAATAGGATTTTTTTTTTGTCTTTCTGTCTTTTTAGGGCTGCACCTGAGGCATATGGATGTTCCCAGGCTAGGGGTCTAATCAGAGCAGGATCCGAGCTGCGTCTGCAACCTAAACCACAGCTCACAGCAACGCCAGACCCTTAACCCCTGAACAAGGCCAGGGATTGAACCCGCAGCCTCATGGCTCCCAGTCAGATTTGTTTCCACTGCACCACTACGGGAACTCCTGAAAATAGGATTTTTCAATTTGTGATGTGACATGGTGGTTGTAGACAAGACGTTGATTTCTAGTCTATTCAAAAAACCTTTCTTGTCTGAAAATATGAGGGAGTAAAGATAGAGGGTACAATTATTTATATATTTATTGACAAAATTGGCACATATTGACTAGCACTTTTCTGAGTGGCTTATTCTTGATGAATGGCATCATGTGTTAAACTGAGTTTGAGTATTCACGGATGACTGAGCTAAGTTTATATTTAAGCTTGGAAGCCTTCTAATTGTCTGTATAACCATAAAGTGTAATTGATGCTCAATGTTAAAAATAACCAACCTGAATACACTTAGCATTTTTCTCCAGGTGAAGCATAAAGCCACCTGAGTATCTATAAAAATAAATTTGAATATCCATATATATGATGATTAAAAAGGTAATATTTATGTTTTTAGGCACAAATGATTCAGTCACTTCATCAATTCCAAATGATACAATGTTCATTACAGTACTTGAAGGAATATAATTTGTATGACTTTGTCCTCTTTCATATGCAAATTCTCGAGTTTTGACTATACCCTCCTCATATTATCAGCATGAGAAATAGAAACTCTACTGATCCATAAGCACTATCTTCTACACAAAAAGCTTTCCTGGATAGAAAGCATCTGTCCTCTGAACTGTTTTAGGATTTATTGTGGCACATGCTATCTGTATGAAAACAAAACAATAGCTTTGTATCACAGCTATATACACTGTCATGCCCCACTGTTTGTACTTTTTAGCTAAGTATATTTTTATTAAAGCAATAATGATTAGAATTATTAGAATATAAAAATAAAAATTAAAACAATCGTTTTTACATTGTGGAAAAACATGTTTTAAGTACCTTCATATTCTACAGCTATCCAAGGCTCTGACCATAAGTGCTTATTAAGAATCTGTTAAATAAGAAAATTTATGATCTTGCACTCTTTTATTAATAAACTTTTTCCTAGGAAGTTGGAAGAGCAATGCACTCCTCTGAACTGACAGAACTGAGAGGTCTTCTGTAGGATACTGAACCAACCCACTTAGTTAGCCATCCTGCAAATTCAGTGTAAAATGCAGCTGAACATGTGAAAGAGAGAGAACTGTACAAATACTAAATTTATTAAACGGGTCTTTAGTTAACTTACCACTTAATAAATACTGAATAGCAAGACTCTGCTCACAATTATTTAATTGTACAATTGTACAAATTGTCACATTATTTAATTGTACAATTATTTAATTGTACAAATAACTCATATTGTATGTCCTCAGTAGCTCCTGAGTTACCTTTATTCGTATTCTATAAATCAAGGAAAGTATATAATTTGTTTGCTTACAAGACAGACTATCCAAATGATATATCCATAGAATAATTTCAATAGCCTTTAGCATCACTTTAGCAAAATTTAGAAGAGCATGCTGTTCCAGGGTTAAAATTTATGGCAACAGCAACACCCCCCCCCTTTTTTTCCATTTCTGAAGAATAATACAATCACCTTGGGAGAAGTCAGCAAAACTTTTCACCATGCTTGCCATTCATTGGCTTTAGGTAGCTGGAGGTTAAAATGATCAGACATAAAAAATTGCATAAAGGTACAGTACAAGTTTCACTGTCAGGACACACTTCCCATTCAAAGAGTTTCCTATGTTTTAAAAACGCACCAGTGTACAACCCACTGACTTATTTGTGGGTTATGGAGCATTCAAAACAACTAGGAATATAAGAGGTTCGGGAAAGGCAAGGAAAGCCATGAGGCAAGAAAGAAGACTGAATAGATAACCTACAATACAGACAGATTACAAATAGAAGCTACACAGAAGCCCAGCTTTCAAACTGAAAGACAACTAAAACGACAATTCTGTAAAATGCTACCCTCTGTCGTACCCCGTGGCCTACTGTAAAATAAAATGATACCAAATTTATAATTTTTCACTGAATTTATTCAGTAAGTCACTTAATGATTCACTCTTCAATATTTTTCGTAAAAACGTAACAGTTTTAACATTAATGCACACCTCTGAGACTAATTCGAAGGTCATCATTGATTCCTTTCCAAAGATGTGATCAGCTCTCATCTTTGTGTCAGGATCTACCAACTTAAAAATTCATGCTCCCTCAACTTGTATTATCCAGAGACTGGAAACAACTAATCAGTGTTCTTAAATCAAGACCCAATTTTTATGATGGCTCTGGGTTGTGACAAATGAACACTTCCAAGAAACAAATGATGAAAAAATAATGAAACTTTCCTATGTTTTAAATACTAAAACATAGATAAAAATAAAAACTGCCCTGTCTGTGGATAGGAATGGGTAAAAACTGGGTCTGTTTGGGAGAGAGGAGAGTGGAAGCAATTCTCAAGAGCATAAATGTAGCTAAAAGCTTTGTCAGAGCCTTTTAAAAAGCCATTTCAAATGTATTTGTACCATCAATATGTGGTAGCAGAACATAGTGATAGAGCTAAAAGCAGGTATTTTGAGAATTCTGTTGTCATCCTTTGTGTCAGATGAGGACCCACAGAAAATGGCAGCATGGAGCACAGATTTCCTTTCTGTGTTTACAAAAAATGATGAGAGAAATGGGCCAGGATTGCTGTTTACCACTCTCTTTTTCAAGTAGATTTTAAATACTCAAATTTTGTGACCATCTGAATTCCAAATATAAAAGATTCATTATATTTCCTTGCGGGAGGATTTTTAGAATGTTAGGATTCTTTCAGAAAGAAGATTTTTTTTTTTCCATTCTGAAGAACACACCTATAGTCCTGGTGTGGTTGCCTTAAAGAGCAGTTCTATAATTCTGGCTTCCATAAAGTTCAGTAAGGGAGCATTATCCCAGTGAATGGCAGAGAAATATACTTCATGTTCTAATTTAGAACATTTAGATTTTTGTTGTACTCAGGCTTTGGTTTGCAAAGTGCTTAGAAGTCTTGCAAAAAACTATATTAGGATATTTAGCCTAAGAAGATACTGCTATCAGCAGTTTCCAAATTCAATATTCGAGAATGTGATAATTATTCACAAGGGAAACTGTAGACCATTTCCTTTCTCCGTAGACTCAGTGAAGCTATATAACAAATGCTAAGAGTTGCAGAGAAAGTTAATAGCAACAGAAGACGATTCTACCTTTAGAATCAGTGTTTTCAACAGGGTTCAGTAACAACTTCACAAATGTAAAGCCACAACAGTTTAAAACTGTAAGGTTGTCTGTTTAAATCTAATGAAAGAAAATAGTTGATAGATATTGATAATGTTTCTCGGATTGTTTTCTAATTTTTTCCATGTCTCACACAATATGTATCAATACTGGCAGTAGTAGTAGCAGTGGCAGCAGTTGCTGCAGCAGCTATTATAGGTATTAGTAGTAGTATCTATTGTAGTAGTAGTAGTAGTAGTAACAGTAGCTGCAGCAGATATAGTAATAGTAGTGGCACCAGCAGTAACAGTAAAAGTAGTAACTCAGTAGTAGTAGTAGTAGTAGTAGTAACAGTAGCTGAAGCAGATATAGTAATAGTAGTGGCACCAGCAGTAACAGTAAAAGTAGTAACTCAGTAGTAGTAGAAGAAGCATTAATAGTAGCAGTAGCAGCTGTAGTATAGTAGTAGTAGTTGTATAGTAATAGCTCCAGCAGATATAGTAAATAGCAGCAGCAGTAACTACAATTAGTAACAGTAGGAGTCATAGCTGAAATAGCAATAATAGCAACCAAAGTGGTAGCTTTAGTAGGAGCAGCAAAAGTAGAACCTGGAGGTAAAGGAGAGAGAAAAAAAAAAAAAAAAAAATATATATATATATATATATATATATATATACCCATGTACTAGGTGCTGAACTAATGTACTAATACCCAGTTTATGCTTTATTTTTAGTATCATGAGGAAGTTTTAAGGTATTAATAAATTTGAATTTGAGACCCTCCAAAATATAGTTTATCTTAACTGCCCATAGTTCTGAACCAAGTGTAAGAAGACAGATGACAGACAAAAATATTTTTTTAAATTAATAGAAGTGACATAGGAGAATGTCACCTTTAATAGGTGGGCAAGTGAGTTCTCCAACAGTGATCCCCTAAGCTACTCAGATTGACCTATCCTGGAGGAGCAGGGTAGAGTATAGGTTTCTTAAGACACCTTACCGCCAGAGAAAGGAACATGGGGAGGGCTAAGCTGTGCAGGTAGCTTCTCCTTTCACTCACCAGTCAGGTTGGTGATTTCACTATCTTGGGGCAGAGAATGTGGGACTAGAAGGAGATAGGAGTGAAATACCAATGAACTTCAAGGTGGGAAAATGTCCTCAAAGTCCCACAAAGTTTTCAGATTTGCTGTTGTTGTTTCTTGCTTGCTTAACCTACCAGGCCTTACCATTCAGTCAATATCCAAGGTGTAGTGAAAGCTCCCTCAATGCATAAGGTTAATGAGCTGTCAAGGGGTCCTGACCTCCTTCCAATAAGGTTATTCCCTCAAGGTACATCTCCAAGGTTTGGACTATGCTTTTGAGACCACTGGTTGACAGCATACATTGACTCAATACACTGGGGTCATTTCTAAGAAGATTAGACATTATACCACATGATCCATTAAAAGAAAAAAAAAGCTTACTTCATTGTATGTTATTATCATAATATTATATATCTTCCGGGGGGCAGGATTCATATTATATTTTCCATTAGCTTTCAAGTCCTAGCCTATTTCCATCCATCATAGCAGATATTTCTGGAGCAACTCTCCCTATGAATACCAGGGAAGTATTAAACTGCTAATGAGAGGAGAGGATATCTTTTGAAGATAAGAGAAGACCAGCTCTGAAGTGGTTAAGGGTGTGCTGGGAAAGAGATAAATGGGCAAGAAGTGTCTGAAACTGGCTGGTGGCAATAGCAGATATTTCCTTAGAAAAGAGGGAATAGAAGCACTGCCCAGAACAAATATGACATCAGTTCAAACTCTAATGAATTGTCTTTAAAGACAAGATCAGTTTTGTCAAAATTTAAAGTGTAAAAGGATTGACTACTATCACACTTTAATCTGTTTCTTTATTTTGGAAGTGGCAATTTGGTCCTTTTACAAGACCACATTTTGTTTGTGTGCCTTGTTTACTTCAATATGTAGCAAGTAACATGTCATGCAAATCAGATTTAATTTAAACCCTACTTGGCTTCCTTAATTAAAATAAAGAGAGGACGAATTCTCTTACATTGCCTAAAATACATCTTTCATAAATAGAGCATTTATAAAAATGCTGAGTATGTTATGAGTAATGAAGTTTATTCCAAATTGAAATCAAAAGATGTTCATTCACTGACTCATCTGAGGCAGTAACTTCAATGTCTCTAATAAGAAACTGTTCTTGTGGGACAATATTTTTGTAATGGGTTTGATACAGAAAGATATACAGAATGAGTTTGATACAGAAAGATATACAAAAAATTATTTTCTGAGTGTGGAGGTTAAATCTTCCCCTTATACCTACTCGCTTAGTTCCTTCCTTCCCTCTTTTAATGAAATAATTGGTGGTTCCATTAGTGGGTCATTCATACACGGTAGTCAAGGGAAGATATCCTCAAATGTTAATTTTAAATATTTTTTCTTTTCTTCTTTTGGGACAGAATATGAAGCATCAAGACTGGACCTTTTTCTTAACACTAAAAGTTTCTAAGGAACATAGAAATATTCATTTGCTAAAATGGCACTCGGCAGTTTTTAACTATCTGCCTGGGACAATGTGAAAAGTTAAGGCTATATTAAGGATCACAACCAAATACTCTATGATAGTATAATTTGGTTGTAATATGTGATAAAAATTGTATTTCAGGCAAATAATTTAAGCAAAATTAGGGTAGATATGGGTAGACCAGAAGAATTAGGAATTAGGGAGTCTGACCTTTAAGAACTGAATACACGGATGCAGAAGTGTTCCTGTAATTACCGATTAGAGTCATTTACATTATACTTATATCATTAAGTGAGTTAAAAACAATACCAACAAGAGAGAGATCCTGGGTGATGAGGTCAAGATATTGAGTTTATCTCTGGACACAATTTGATATGCTGCTTGGGCATCATTGTGAAAATTACCAGTGAGCAGTTGAAAAATCTGAATCCTGTGCTCAGTAAAGAGGACCAAACTGCGAGCACAGATGTAAGGTACTACTAATAGCTGAAGACTCATTAGTGAGGTAACGACATTCGTTGCTAGTGTATCACACATAAAGAAAATAAAACAGGAAATTTCATGTTTGCCATGAGAACTGGTTAAACAATAAGGAAGGTTTAGAGGCAGTATTCTTCAAAGAATTCTCAAGAAAGATCAAGTAAATTTAAGGACAAACTTCAATCCATAGGCTACATATAATATCAGAAATCCTTGTTAATGTGTAGGCTAAATTAGGTAAAATTTTATATTACTCTTCTGAGACCAAGGGGAATAAGAAACAGCTATATGGATATGGGTCTATTTTATTGTACACTGATGACCTGGGCTATAAATAATACCTCAGAAGTGAAGGTTTGCAGTATGCTTTCCTCATCAGGCTCAGATACCCATACTTCTGTCTTATTCGGGTTACCTTTTAGAGGCTCTGATGAACTATTATTAGCCAAGCAGGTGACTCAAACAGCTGTCAATGTGCCATGCACATTGATAAGTTTTGTTCATAAGTGTGAACTTTTTTATGCACAAGGGTCATAGTGACTCAGTTTATTTTCAGTTTTCCACTTTCAATCATAAATGCACTTCCAAGTTCCCAACTAACAATTTGGTCAGTATTAGACAAACCTGAGTATTGTGAATTTAGAGTCAATTAAACAGCTGCCTTTTCATCAGAGGAGGTAGGGGTTCAGTTCCAATTTGGTACCAGATGCTTCTAAGAAAGATTATTTCTAATTTCTTACATCAAACATATTTACCTACCTCTAAAGAAAAAATAGCCAAGGTGACCATTTAACCCCTGTGAATCTACCTACTGTGGATTTGAAGTTAAATTTGTTATACTATTAACAAATTAATTTTTTTCTCTAGACGCATGCAGAAAATGTTATTTGATTAAGGAAACAGATAAATTATTTAATAGAATTCAAAAATTTGGAGAAGGAAGTTGTATGTTGGTTGAGTGTATGTGCTTGTGTGCGAATACATCTAACTTGACCCTCTTAATATAGTCAAGATTGCTCACATCTTTGTTACGAGGGAAAAGGGGGAAAATCTCTTATTACATATTAAAAAACAGGGTTGAAGAGTTTCAGTAAACTCCAATTACAGAGTCAGCTCCCTGTCTAATTTGACTTTGTATTGCTTTTGGCACAGTGGTTGGACGTCAACAAGCTCATCAGGAAGTTTGTTGTGACTAAATAAATGACTATGTAATAGTCCCATTAATTTGCCTAGTTACAAAATGAGAATTGAACTCAATTTATCTAGATACATTTTTTAGTGCACAGAAAAGAAAGCATGCTAATTTTTCCTGAGGAACTCTGGTGGCCAAAGATATCCTCCAGGCAGAATTTAGGTGCTTCCAGTTGAAAATCTTTGAGTCAGTTCATGATATGTTGAATGTCAAGCAATGTAGATAGAATGACTACTGTGCCACAGTAATGGACACCATATAATATGTTTTATTTAATCTTCCTCAAACCTTTCATTATTGGGAGTTCCCACTGTGGCTCAACAGGTTAAGGGCCTGGCATAACGTCCATGAGGATGTAGGCTCAATCCCTGGCTTTGCTCAGCGGGTTAAGGATTCAGCATTACCACAAGCTATGGCACAGATCACAGATACAGCCTGGATCTGGTATTGCTGTGGCTGTGGTAAAGGCTGGCAGCTGCAACTACGATTCAACCCCTAGCCTAGGAATTTCTGAAAGCCACATGTGCATGAAAGAAAAGAAAAGAAAAAAAAAATAAATCACTATTATTTTCTCTTTAATCCAATTGTAAACTTTAAACCAATTGGCTTAGAAAGTCTAAATAACTTTCCTATAAAACTTCAGTATTTTAACTCCAATTGCCATGTTTGTTTCACTAAAACCCAGCAACATTTAGAGTTCACCAACAGCCAACTTCTTCAATGAATTCTGACCTTTGGTTTCAGAGTAGTGAATAGAATATTGATCATAGCTGGGCCTCAGTCCTTCCCAGAATATGAAATTTAGATCGTATGAAGACATTAAGAAATGTTATAGGAAATGTCAGCACTTCCAATAAATCTCCAGAAAGTTGAACAGAAGCCATAATGTTTTCTGTTCAAACTGAAGGAAATTATTTTCTGGTCAGAATTCGGGAAAAAAAAAGAAACTTTAAAGTTATTCTTTCAGAGAAATAACCAGTATCAACAAGTTAGAAAGGTACAGACATAATGTTTGCCCAGATACATATTACACAGTGGTAATTTAGTGCCAGCCTACTATGTGGAATGCATAGTGAGCAAAATTGTTTAGGTGAGGTTCCCTTTCCTCACGTCAATAGCTATTTAAAACCGAGGGCAGGAGGATGGGGAAAATATTTAACCTATCCAAAATAAAAGAGAATGTGGAAGCGAGCTATCAGACTCAGAAACAAATGTACAGAGCCTCATGCTGTGAAGAAACATACTGTTCCTACTACCTCAGTGTTTCTGTTGATTTAGAATTGGATTAGAAGCAGGGTACAGGTCTCAGAAGGAGGGAATTCTCAGTTTGAGATCTCATTATGAGAAGTGTAATCTTTGCTTGAAAAGCTGTGTACCTCCCATAGCCCAACTTGCGTGGTGGCAATTCAGAGAAATGGTCCCAGAAAAAAAGAAAAAATCTCTCCAATTTTTTGTTTTTCAGTAACATAAAAATCAAGATATATTAACAGTTTCATTTTTGATCTCTGACACTCAGTAACCTCCCCTCACATTCTCTCTTTTTGCCATTTACTATTTCCTAACAAAAATGTCTCTGTCCTTTTGGAGTCCTTGGTTCCTGCTCTTCCTCCCTCTACTTTCTTGCTGCTATTTTTTTCTCCTGTAAATAATTCTTGTTTCAAAAAAATAATTTTCGTTTTTGTGTATGTTCAGCTTTTCCCTCATGTCCCCGTGAGACGTTAGTATGTGTGCCCTTGATCACTGCCCAAATGACTGAAGCATGGGAGCCCCTTGGTTAAGCCTTGTCATCCAATGTGGTTAGAAATACCGCCTACATTAAAATACACATTAATAATATATATGAGAAAATGCGAATATGAATCTCTATTCATATATATATGTAAATATAATTAGTATAACTAGTAAATGCTTATATATAGAGAGATGTACTAAGCACTTTCGGGAATAATTTACATATTACAAATCATATAGGAACTTATAAGAACTCTAGGAAGTAGTACTGCAATTAGTCTTTTTTTTTTTTGGAATTTGTCATTTTATGGCTTCACCCGCGGCATATGAATGTTCCCAAGCTAGGGGTCTAACTGGAGTTGCTGCTGCCGGCCTACGCCACAGCCACAGCAACGCCAAATCTGAGCTGCGTCTGCAACCTATACCACAGCTCATGGCAACACCAGATCCTCAATCCACTGAGCGATGCCAGGGATCGAACCCAAAACCTCATGGTTCCTAGTTGGATTCATTAACCACTGCGCCACAGTGGGAACTCCCTGCAATTAGTCTTACAGTTAAGAAAGTGAAGGGAATGGATAAATTAGGAACTTGGGATTAACACGCACACATTACTACATATACAATAATCAACAAGGACCTACTGTATAGCACAGGAAACCATACCCAATATTCTGTAATAACCTATATGGGGAAAGAATCAGTAAAAGAATGGATATATATAGCAGGGTCACTTTGTTGTACATATGAAACTAACATAACATTGTAAGTCAACTATATTCCGATATAAAGGCAAGTAATTTTTTTTTAAAGGAAGACTTAGTCTCAGCGAATTTATACACATTCACCAAAGCTAACACATGGTTAGTGAGCAGAGAGCTGGAATTTGAAACCAGGGTGTTAGGTGCTAGAGTCTGTGCTCTTAATAACAATCTTTGTTGGACTGTCTCTCAGAAAAGCTTTGAGTGTCTTAGATACTTGGAATCAGGAAGCAGGTGGTCCCACCAAAGAGTAGGTGAATAGGGTGCAACAGATGCCTGTTATGATGTAGTAGAGGAGGTTTCAGTCAGAATATTACTGATATTTTTCTGCTACCCAGAATATGTCTATTGATTTTCAGTTATGTTTTATAAACTCCACCCATAGCAATTGGTAGTCAGTTTGTAAATTGTGGAGTCATCGCAGGCCAATATTGCTGCCCGGCAAAGTGTTGCCTCCGGTATCTTGGGAGGGTGAGGTTTCTGAAGGGTCAAGGTCTTTCACTCTCTAAATCAGCTTGGAATTTGCCTTACAGAAGCATTTATGGAAAAAGAGTAAAGTATTTCAGTGCCATTTCTAAAAGACCTAGACTCTTAAATGGTTATCTTATGAATGAAACATGAGTTGATTTTCATTTTTTGTTGCATATTCAATGTTCCTTAGAAAAACTTTCAGGAAATAAAGACAGGCAAAATGGAAACACATAAAAAAGCGACATAACATATTGGGTTCTCTTCCTTTTCTATGCATACAAATATTTGTAATCTTATAAAATGTCAAATTATATCTTATATCATGCCTTTCTTTCTTACCTAATGTATAAAATACCTTTAGATCAACATTTAGTATCTCTAAATCAATAAACTTAATTCTATACCACCAAATCACATCTACATACTATTCTACTTTTTAATGAAAATATTACACATGTATTGCACTGATATAATGCTATTATGTATTGTTGGTACAATTATGAATTTTATTTATTTATGCTAATATTTTTTGGGGGCTGCACCAGTGGCACATGGAGGTTGCCAGACTAGGTGTCGAATCAGAGCTGTAGCCGCCGACCTACACCATAGCCACAGCAGCGTCAGATTCGAGCTATGTCTGCCACCTACACTACAGCTCATGGCAAAACCGGATGCTTAACCCACTGAGCATGGCCAGGGATTGAACCTGTGTCCTCATGGATGCTAGTCAGATTCGCTTCTACTGAGCCATGACGGGAACTCCAATTACAAATTTTAAAAAGTCCTTATCTTCATGGAGTTACATTCCCGTGGCAAGAAGCTACCACAGGTAAACCCGTGAGTAAACCATATAGTAAGTCAGTTGCAAATATGTATTGTCGAGATTTTTTAAAAGACTAGCTAAGAAGTATGTGAGGTTCCCTTTTAATTGGTCTGGTAAGAGAAAGCCTCAAGATAAAGACAGTATTTAACAAGGACTTCATTTGACTAGTCTTCTGTAGTGGATGCTTAGGCTGTAGTTAAAACCATAAACAAAGAAGCAATGATTATCTTTCACTTTCGCAGAGCTGACTATTCTCAAGTCAAGAGAAAAAAGCAAAAATTAGGTCATTTAGAAAAGAGCATATCATGGATTCTTGACATACTTTAACTTGTTTTCCTGAACATTTTTACATCCTCATCAACATAACTCCAATCTCCTCAGCAAATCTTGTTACTCTCACCCACTACTCTTTTTGAAACTTTGTAAATCTGATGGGGGCGAAACATTTCTCTTTCTTTCATTTATTAAGATATTCATTTTAAGTATTTTATATTTAATTAATAGTACCTCACATTAGTCAAGCCTGAAAAAATTCATTTTTATGAAACATGTCATTTTTCCCAAAGGAACACAGCAATATAGTTTCATAATTCAAATGGTAATAAAACACCTATAACACAGTTACCTGTAAGAACTTTCTCTACTTCATCTATCCTAAGAACAAGCACCTTGAATTTGTTTAACTCTATATTCCGGCACTTATACATCACTCCTTTTTTAAATACTTAACAGGTACCTATCTTTGACTTATCAATTTTAGATAGTATTGTTTTCCCATTATGGTAGAAGATGATTTAGCCCACTTATATTACCATAATGTCTAGTTCTCCCCTCCTAGCTCTGAAAATCTCATATATTGATATTTAATGTGACCATTTACACTTACATTATTCATAGATGAAGACTGTAAATGTATTGTGATTATGTGTCACATCTTCCTTTTTTCAGGATTTAATAGTTGGTGGCTTTTTTTTCCCCTTTGATTAATTTCATGGTCCCTGTGGCTAATTCTTCCTACACCCAGCAAGACTTTTCAGTACTATCTCCCACAAAGTGAATCATGTAAGGTGACTCACTAGTTCAATTTTCCTTTTCTTAGAAACATCCATCTTGGAGATCTTTTATCTAAGCTAACTACACTACACAAATGCTTCACTGTTATAATTCTGTCATTTTCCTTCATCATACCCTCTCTATACCTGCATCAGTTCTACTGTTTTCTATACCCACAGTCTTGCTTTTTATGAATTTGCCCCATTGATTTGGTAGACAATGTTCTCTAGTAGCTTACCAAGAAAGAGTTTAGGAATGACAAATATCTTGAGACCCTACATGGTTCAATTCTACCCTCATACTTGATTGACAGTTTGGCTGTGCATGAAATTTTAGATTGCAAATCAACTTCATCAGGATTTTGAAGGAATTGCTCCTTACCTTCTAGGTCCCAGAGCTGATAAGAAAAATCAGAAAGCTCTCTGATTCTTCGCCCTTTCCATATGAGCTGTTTTTCCCTAAATTTCAGGAAGCTTAACGAATCCTATCATTCCCTGACTTATCATTTTAAAATTTTAAAATCATGGGTCAAGTTTATCTAGCCATTCTGCGGGCCCTTCAATCTGGAAATCAACCTGTGGCTTTCAGTTATGGGAAATTGTTTTGAATTATTTCACCGGTGATTTCCTCCCTTCAATTTTCAATATTGTTAAAGAGGAAGCATAACACAATATATACACAGAAGGGGTACTTGATAGTTTAATTGTTCTAGGGTTAATGTGGAAGATTTTATATTCCTTGTATTAACTTGATAAGGTTCATAAAGTATCATCATAGACTTTAATAAACATCACCTACTCTTCCTTTTATGAAGATAAGAATTTTTTATTTTTGAAACTGCAGAGATTTTTACTTGACATTTAATCTGTGTTGGGGGCTTTGGGGTAACAATCCATCACCTGCCACATCCTGAGCTCTAAGTTGCAAGGGGGCAAATGAAACAAAAATAGCAGTTTTACTACCTACAATACAATAATTTCTGATAAAGCTGGATTCAATGTGGCATCGCCTCCTACCTCTCTCTCTCTGAAATGAATTTTTTTTTTTTTGCCTTTTGTCATTTTATGGCCGCGGGATTATGGCCGCACCCGCGGCATGTGGAGGTTCCCAGGCTAGGGGTCTAATCGGAGCTGTGGCCACTGGCCTGCGCCGCAGCCACAGCAACGCAGGATCCGAGCCGCGTCTGCAACCTACACCACAGCTCACGGCAACGCCGGATCTTCAACCCACTGAGCAAGGGCAGGGATCAAACCCGCAACCTCATGGTTCCTAGTCGGATTCGTTAACCACTGCGCCACGACGGGAACTCCCTGAAATGAATTTAAATACCTGTTCACTGGAGATGGCAAACTTCCCCACTGAGGGAGAGGCCCTCTCTCAGCAGTTTTATCAGTAATTGTCTGAGAGGAGAAGGACAAAAATCATTCTTATTGTGATAATGACAGTTAAAAAGAAGGAAAATAAGCCATTTCTACGTTTATTTCATTTTAATGTAGTGATTCTGCCTCTTGTCAATGAATTCTATGACTTTCCCTAATTTCACCAAACAAGAAATGCTTCCTCCTTATTTCCTAAAAGTAAAGGTCATGCAGCGTTCTAGTGTGCTTTTTCCAACTTTCTTCAAATGGCAAAGAAAAGAAAATTTATTTCTTTACTGATCTTGGCAGTAGCATGGGAATAGCAAAAGGTGCCCCCTACTGTGTCTACATCTATGATTTTCAAAATTTAGTGTGCAAAAGTAAAAGCAGGGAAGTTTATTAAATTGCAAATGTATGAGGATCACCTCAGAGATTCTCATTCAGTACGTGTGAATGAAAAAAGCTGAAGTCCAGGAATAACACCTTCTTAAAATTTGTTTAACTTTTATTAAAGTATTGTTGATTTGCGACGTTGCGCCAATTTCTGCTATACAGCAAAGTGACCCAGTTATTTATATATATGTATACATATTATATATATATATATTTAACATTATTTAATATATATATTATTATATATATATTTAACATTATTTTCCATCATAATCTATCCCAGGAGATTGGATATAGTTCCCTGTGCTATACAGTAGGGAATATGATTTTTTTTTTTGTCTTTTTGCCTTATCTAGGGCTGCACCCGCGGCATATGGAGGTTCCCAGGCTAGGGGTCTAACAGGAGCTGTAGCCGCCGGCCTACACCACAGCCACAGCAATGCGGGATCCGAGCCGCGTCTGCAACCTACACCACAGCTCACGGCAACGCCAAATCCTAAACCCACTGAGCAAGGCCAGGGATCGAACCTGCAACCTCACGGTTCCTAGTCAGATTCGCTAACCACTGAGCCATGACGGGAAATCTGGGAACATGAATTTTTCATAAGCTTCTCTATTGATTGTTTTTCAGACGGTCCTTGGAGTCCACTTTAAGAAACACTCAACATAATGCCAAGTATGTGTATACAAATTTTATAAATTCAAAGAAATAATAAACTTAGAAATAACTTCCTAAGTCAATGTTTTTTGTTTTTTTTTTTCAATAGGAGGTGTGAAATATGAACATAGTACAAACCTTAATATTGTGTAGGTTTGTTTTACTTCATGTTCACTAGATGATACACTCTCACTTATTAATGTGAGTTCCAAAATAGCAGGTAACATTTTCTGTATTATTTTTTCTCCATTACATTTGTGTGCCAGGATTTTTCTTCATTCATAGCCTATTTATCACTGCCTAGAACACCCCCTCTTTTCTTTCCTGCCATCCTCTCCTTTTTATTGCTCTATATAACTCCTGAAAATATTTTAAATACTATTTTAAACATCACTCAGAGAGATCTTTCTGGACATCAAGCCTGAGTTATTTCACTATATTATTAATTCTTAAAGAGCTTTACATATTACCACCATTGCCATTTTCACAATCACATTTAAAGAGCTGTTTCTGAATATTTTAACAATGCCTATCCCTATCATTAGACTGTAAACTCCATATTAATTATTTTTCAGCTTCCATTGAAAAAATACCTCCTACATCTCTATTTCTTAAAAGAGTTCCTGTTTCATTGTAGCCACTAACTCAATGAGCAAAGTAGAAAATGATGATTGTGATCATGATAAATATATCATTGCATATGGTCTTGGTTCTTATGTATTTATTGTAAAGTCTTAAATCTGTACTTAAATAATAATTATAGCCCATTAACTGCATTTGAAATAAGAGTGTGGCATGTAAAAAAGTCACCATGGTTTCACTTTTTGGGTTAAATTGATGGCCAATAAATGTTTTTCCCCACAATTTAGCTTCAGTTTACCTCTTCACCCACTTTGTCACTGTTTTCTTGATTAAGATCTTAATTGTCTTGAACTTACCATTCTTTAATATCAAAAAACTGTCCAGACTGTGACTTTTTAAATGCTGTTTTCTCTACTGGGATTGCCTTCTTTCTTTTGTCCTTAGTATAAGTTCCTACTCAAATTTACATTAAGTAATCTATTCTTGACTTTCTCAAATAGTGTTAATATTTCTCTTCTCTAAACACATCACTATGCATTTTAATAATCCATTTAGTTCCAATTTCTACTAGATAGCATCTTTCTGGTCAGCAGGGGATCCTTGTGTTTCAAATAGCTAAAATAGCGCTTGGCAATAAGTATAGGTAAATGTATATATGTGTATTTGGGACTTCAGTGGATGACATGTATATCTGCATGTTAAAATTTTGCCATAATCTTAAAACTTTTTAATGAAAGTGACTAAATTTTACATAGGCAAATATTTAGAATATATTCTTAGAATCACTAGAAAAGCTTCATAAATAGCAATATTCTGATTAATACACCGGTATTACAAAATGAATTCAGATATATTAATAAACACGTTTTTAGAGGATTCAGTATCATATGCAGTATATAAATAATTCATTTTCTAATTTTACTCTTGTTTTCAAATTAGATCAGTGGCAATTTTGTAATTTTTTCTCTATTCTAGTCATTAAATAATCCCTCTTTAGTAGCAAGAATAATAACAATAATATTAACTGATTGCTTCATTTTATTACTATATCCATCCTATGAAGCAGATAGGACAATTATTGAGTTATATATTTTGATTAGTAATTTTCATGTCGTTGATTCCTTTTAGATTTCATTACTATTATTTAAATGGCACTGAAAATAAAATCACTTTAATTGTAGTATTTATACGGAGGAGACATTTTAGAGATTATATTTGTTTTAACTTGGCAACTAAGATTTATTATTATTATTAATCTGGCAATGGGAACACTACAGTTTTAACATCACAGCTACCTCCCCCCTATAATAAGGACTCCCTTTCATGTTATATGCTGAAGGGTATAATTAGAATCATATTTATAAAAGTTTATCTTCATGATATTACACACAGTTTATACTATATTGCTGTTAAGAGGTTTTACAATCTAAATTAAAATGTCTTCTATTTTTAACATAAGAAATAATTAGTTAATTTCTAGAAAATTCTAATATCCTATCTCTGGGTGATCTGTTTCACATTAACAGAAAACAAATTGAATATTTTCTAATTATAGGCATATGAGAAAAATAATTTTGGAGAATCTACTTCATCTTTAACAAATTCTTTATTGTTTAATTTAGCTCTTCAGGATAAAAAAATAAGGAATGAGAAAATAGGTCTAAGTGGAAGGTGTCTAGTAACTAAGTTTTGAAATAATAAAAAACCCTAAACAAAATGAAAAGACAATCCACAGAATGGGAGAAAATATCTGCAAACGAATCAACTGACAAGGGATTAATCTCCAAAATTTACAAACACCTCCTACAGCTCGATACCAAAAAAACAAACAACCCCATCAAAAAATGGGCAGAAGATCTAAACAGACAATTCTCCAAAGATGACATACAGATGGCCAAAAAAACACATGAAAAGATGTTCAACATCACTAATTACTACAGAAATGCAAGTCAAAACCATTATAAGGTACCACCTCACACCAGCCAGAATGGCCATCATCAAAAAGTCTACAAACAATAAGTGCTGGAGAGGGTGTGGAGAAAAAGGATCCCTATTACACCATTGGTCAGAATGCAAACTGGTGCAAGTACTGTGGAAAACAGTATGGAGATTCCTCAGAAAACTCAAAATAGAATTACCATTTGATCCAGCAATCCCACTCCTGGGCATCTCTCTAAAAAAATCTATAACTCAAAACTACGCATGTACTCCAATGTTCACTGCAGCACTCCATACAATAGCCAAGTCATGGAAACAACCTAAATGCCCATCGACAGAGGAATGGATAGGGAAGATGTAGTATATATACACAATGGAATATTACTCAGCCATTAAAAGAAATGAAATAACAGCATTTATAGCAACATGGACGAACATAGAAATTATCATGCAAAGTGAAACCAGTCAGACAATGAGACACCAACATCAAATGCTACCACTTACATGTGGAATCTAAGAAAAAGGACACAATGAACTTCTTTGCAGAACAGATACTGACTCACAGACTTTGGAAAACTTATGATTTCCAAATGAAACAGTTGAGGGGTGGGAGGATGCACTGAGGGTTTGGGATGGAAATGCTATAAAATTTGGTTATGATGATTTTTGTACACCCTTAAATATAATAAAATTCATTAAGTACTAAAAAGAAAAACCCTAAAAAATAAGCCTTGAAAAAATAGCCTTTTGCATATAGTACCTTTATTATATAACAGTTTTATTATAAATTGTATGTATGCATTTCCAAACTAATTGGGATTTGGCTCAATGCCTCCTCTTACTGTCAGATTCATAAAAATTTTCTTCAGTTGGAATTTGACTTGTATTTTTAAGTATCTGCAAGTTAAAAAGATAGAAATGTAATTTATTTCAAGCTGATATCAACCTTTGGAAATAATTAATTTAGTGTTAGTGACTAAATTATTATAATTACTATTAGTATATCCTTGTACTTACTGAGAATTCAAACTTCACTAGAAACTGCTTACTTCCTTTCTAAACCTTGGGCTTCTCTTTTTACAAATAAGCCAGATTTTGCTTGAGCCTCAGGGTGAGCAAATGCACTGTGAAGCCAAATGAAATGTGAGCAAATGCATTGACTCTAGAATGCAAGTCACTGTGATCCAGCGTGCCTGCTGCCATCCTCGCCCTGTTCCAGTTCTTTCTACACTTTGCTCAATGTATGGTAAAGTCTGGAAGCCTGGAAATCACATTTGATTGACTCTCTGGCCTTCACCAGCTTAGGTTTTACCACTGAGAGGAAGGCATGGCTCAGAAGGTGGAAAGGAGGTAGCCCTCGCTATTCCTTTAACCACAGCGAGGTGGGCATTGGCTGAACTTTGAGAGCAGTTAGTGATTTGTCAGCAGATTCCTGGCATTTAGCAAATCGCTGGCTTCAGTGCTATAGGCAGCGAGCTCATCAGTGGTAGTTTTTTGAAACTCTTGTAGCTAGCTGATTTCCTGAAAACTGGCAATGATTTTCTCTGACCTCTAATCAGGCAGTCTTTGTCACTATTTGTAAACAACTAATCCCACATCAGATACCACCCAATCTGATTTTTTGTTTTCTTAACTGATATACCACTTGTCGACTGAGCCAAATATATCTAACGAAGTGACGCCCTTCCGGTGATTCATTAATAGAAAGAACATGACCTCTAAAGATAACTCACGCAAAAAAAAATTAAAGAAATAAAATGCTCTTATTTCCACAGGGCTGATTCTTTCCTCCCCAAATTATATTTAAATTTAAAAGCACACACACACACAATATTAAAAGAAAGAAGCAAAGAACAGCTCAAAAATATCAAATAAAGGAGTATTTTCTGTTGTCTTAAAGAAAAGCAAAAAGCTCCAAAATTTTGCTTTTCCTAAAATACTTGGTAATCACCAGTTGGAGATAATTGCATTTCTTTAAAGTTTTCAGGTTATGGCTCTTTTATCTACTTAAGCATAAATTATTTGTTTTCCTTTTTACTCTTTTTAGGGGTGGATAGGAAAATAGAAACTCTCAGAAGACAACAGCACTGTGACTTGCCCCAGCACAGAGGAGAAGCCACATGTCAGCACTATTCAACTCGGAACAGTCTCCCCAACCTCCAGAGGCTTGCTTCACTTCTCTTTCCACTACTTTCTCCCTTTACCTGACCCTCTAGCCTTGGGAAACAATGAGTGATGCCTTCGCCTGCAATAACTTCGCTTGCCTCCAAGAGCCTCTGCAAATCTCCACCCCCAGCCCCCCAACCTCCAGAAGGCCATTGCCTCCTCTGTGACCCCCTAGTCATCACTTTGAGTGCCAGCTCAGCACTGACTAATCTGGTGAATGTCTCTGATTTCCACTCCACGGTAAGGGAGAAAATTTTATATTTTGTTCCACTTTTTCATATTCTGCTATATTGATAATTATGAGTTTTTATTGAATTTGCTTGCTTGAGTATCCAGCTTCATCATGGAATGTGAGACTCTTGAGGACAAGCTGATCACAGATCCTGCAAAGTCCCTTCCTCACCTGGCCTTAAAATTGTTTGCTGAAACCCTTTGGGGAGTTCAAGGGTTTAGAGCACCAGCCACCTCTTCTCCTTGTATTGGCACCTTTGTAATAAACACCACACTTTCCTTCCCCACAACCCTGGTGCCAGTAGAGAGGCTTTGTTGCACGTAGGGGAGCAGAAACAAGTTTGGTTCAGTAGGGTCTGTAACAACCGCAGGTTTGTTGAATAAAAGTTGCAATATGTCCTAAGGCAATGGCTGTGATGTAAGAGAATTATTTGTAAGATAGAAATCCTACGGTTTGGGTGCTAAATGTAAAGGCTGTGACCAGGCCTTTCAAGGAGTGTCTTATGCTGAGATGTGATTTGGTGTCATTAATTACAGGGTGCAAATATTAGATGAAACAAAGATTGCAAGGAAAGTTTGTTTGCGGACATAACAAAGCCTAAGAAAATTGCAGATATTATGAAAGTATACAACCTTTTAAAATCTGCCAATATGTTTACTCCCTATGACATGGCATATAGTAGATAGAAAATAAAAATAAAAAATAAATGGGTGCAATAAATGAAGAAATATACAGTTGGGATGTTCAGGGGCAGTTGGGACTCTGAATCAAGAGTTCAGGATTAGGTAGTAAAACCGGGATTAAGGGAGTGAATGCAGTTGCCAAATTAGTGTTTGTAGACCAAGCAGAGTCTAAAATGGATCAAATTTAATAACTGTAAAGCTGAAAAAAAGGCGGTGATCTCTTTCTAGTTTTTTATTATTTCAAAACTTGGTTACTAGACATCTTCCACTTAGACCTATTTTCTCATTCCTTATTTTTATCTTGCAGAGGTAAATTAAACAATAAAGAATTTGTTACAGATGAAATAGACTCTCTAAAATTATAGAGAAAACCTAGAAAAGAGGTTAAGCTAGAAAGAGATCACCACATTATTTAGTAACATTGTCCCACCTGATCCTGAGACACACACATGCTTATATGCTCATTTTATAGCTGAGAAAACAAGTCCAAATGTACCAGGTGGCTGATTCAAAATTCCTACTCTCTGTCCAGGGGTCTAAGATAACATTAAAACAGAATAATTTCTTCCAAAGGATATTTACATCACTATATGTGTCCGTTTGCACTTAGCCAAATATATTTATTTATTCAACGGTCTCTTACATTTTTCTTCAAAGTCATTAAGACTAGAAAGAATAGAAAAATGGGCTAAATGTTACAGGTATATATGGAGTATTTTTTTCTTTTGCATTTTAGTGTTTTCAGAGAATTTTTGTTGGGGGGTATTAATTTCTAACCATTCAATAAAGTTTGTATTAGCATCATAAAAAGAATGTCATTCATGTATATGCAAATAACTTCTTTATGAATATTAATTTCTGTTTTAGGCATTACATGGAAAACATAAATATAAATGATGTGGATCATCAGATCCAAACTTTTAATGTAGAACAGCTAACTATTAGAGCTTCATAAAAATTATAACACGGGACTAATGTGAAGTGTCCAAAGACAATAATCACAATAAAATAGAAGGAAATATGTCAATGTTATTGTAATCTGGTAGTTTACAAATTGCATATGATTAGAGAATATTTCCTTTTTTTTTTTTTTGCCTTTTAGAGCTGCACCCAGAGCATGTGGAGGTTCCCAGGCTAGGGGTTGAATCGGAGCTACAGCTTCGGGCCTACAGCACAGCCACAGCAACACAAGATCTGAGCCGCGTCTGCAACCTACACCGCAACTCAGGACAACGCCAGATCCTTAACCCTCTGAGCAAGGCCAGGGATGGAACCCACAACCTCATGGTTCCTAGTAGGATTCATTTCCATGGCACCATGATGGGAACTCCAGGAGAATATTCTTTTCTTTGTAAATCTTAAAACATAGGACAGCATCTCAGCATCAAGTAAAATATCTATGCCTTGAATTTGTGAAGACATTTTGATTTAATAATAATATTTTACATAAAATGTGGTAATTTCTTAAAGGAAAGGAGTAGATAACTTCTTGAAAATGCTATCATATCAAAACCAATCTCTTGTAGAATGCCCAGTTAAGAGTGGAACGCTAAGAACCAGCTCACTAAATGATGAAATGATTTTCAAAATACTCAAGAAACTCTAAATTCCTGAAGTGAATTATTTGATTTTTTTAAACACCTTCTCAAAAGGAGTAAAAGCACTTTTATTCAAATACATTAAATAGTCAGGAGAATGAAACTAATTTTTATTGAGTGCTCTCTAGTTGTCAGTCATTATGTAAGTTACTTTGCACGAGTTCTCACAACAACTCTGAATGCACAGATTGGACAATGGAAAACTTAGAGAAGAGAGACCAAGGTCAGCTCTGCTGGCAAAGGTCTGGGCCTAACTTCCAGTTTTCTTCCATCTGAAAGAAACCCTGTCCCTGTTGGTGGTAGTGGGGAGAGTACACTTCTGTGGGCTACAAAGGAGAGCAATGATCTACATGTTATGTTTGTCTTTGTTTCTGACAGCTAACATCTTTATGAGTTAATTAGATAATGTGTTTTGAGTGCAGATGGCAGGATAGAGCAGACATTAAGCTCTTTGAGGAGAGGAAGTACAGAAACCTGAGGTTTGGGCATTATTGTATAAAATACTTGTGCATTATGCATATGCACATTTCGAGACACAGCACATTATTTAGAAAGAATCCATTTCCTTTGGACAAGGAAAAAAACTTACAAACATTGCTTGAAGACTAATATAAGTTCTATTAGTGAGGAAATATTATAATCCCCATGAACACCACGGTAGGATTTGTGCAATAAGTCTTCCAGGAAGTAACAAACAAAAGGTAACAAACTTATAAATGTCTTGGCTTTTTCACTATGGACCAAACATTCATTCAAAAATTAATAGTGTAGTCCAAACAGTACACCATCAGATGTTAAAGGTCACTTAAATTTGATGAAGGACATTCTTTCAAGAACAGGCAATTATGCTTCTAACTCCGGAGCAGTAGAAACAATTCTACCTCACGTACCATTTGAAATGGGTAGCAATAGAGATAACTGACAATTTAAGGTATTTTTCATTTAGACCTCATCAAATTTTTCACTACAGAATACCTTCTCTATTTTGATTTTCTTTATTTTAAGGTTCAATTAAATTTTTTGAAAATTCTGCTGCTGAGAAGTACTTTCCTC
Source organism: Catagonus wagneri (assembly GCA_004024745.2). Taxonomy (NCBI): domain Eukaryota; kingdom Metazoa; phylum Chordata; class Mammalia; order Artiodactyla; family Tayassuidae; genus Catagonus; species Catagonus wagneri. The sequence goes on from PVHT020000166.1 coordinate 20,319,545, forward strand.
CAAGCCTCTACAAGGAATATATTTAGGGGAAAAAAGTGGAGAATCCCACCTCACACATTATACAACTGGAGAAAGAGCTGGACTTTGCACAGAGGGAAACTGGAATCCTCCTCTTCTCCTTTTCTTAAACCGAATGGCTGGATCTTATAAACTGAAGGAAAATATTTCAAGCTCCTAGATTTGTAGTCATCTTACATTTTTTTAAAGAAGAATCTTATTTTTATCCATTGTTAGTCCCTCTGCTTCATTTTTCTTACAAGTCCTAAGACTATTAAATAATACACTTAGTATACATGTATTGAATTATTACATCTAAAGAATTCAGAAAACATTGAAAAAACTCAAAAGGTAGAGTGTCTTTTTACTCTTTCCAAGAGTTTAAACAAAGATTATATACAAGTATTTTTACTAGTTAAGGCAGTAGCTGATCATAGGCATCAAAAAAAAAAAATGCACACACAAAAAGATACTCGAGGGAGGGAAATGTAAAAAAAAAAATTATTATTTGTAATTCAGAAGGTCAGATAATATTACGTGAAGAAAAGTATGTTTAAACCAGACAAATTACAGGTGGGAGATGGTTAGGGAAGACTCTACAGACAATTCAACTACTAAAACAAATGCAAAAGGCAGAAAGGAATAAGATAGAAATAAGGTATTTATTTGGACCACAAAGTACACAAAAAAATAGTGACAAATGAGTTTGGTTTTATTTTAGGTTTAACTTATAAATGATTAGGCTCTAATCAAAGAACTTATTATTGTATGCCTGATAAAAGACCTGTATTAATCAGCCACTGGATTTGGTTTGTTTCCTGAGGGAGGGACGTGGCCCTCAGCAGCTGAGGCAACCCCAGGAGGGGACGATGGCTGGAGGTCCCTGCTGACTGCCTTCCCAAAGCAACAGTCCTTGTCCACCACAGTCCTGTTCTGCCTCTCACATTGCCATTGTTCATACTTGAAAACGTGACTCATTTATTGCAACGTTAAATGGAAATGAATCTATTGTATTCAGCTTTCATATTTTTATTCATTCCCTCAACAAACATTTATGGAACCCCTACAATATGCCAGACACTATGCTAGGCTCCAGGGTGACGGTACTGAAAAAAGTCCCTGTCTTTAAGAAGTTTAATTTCTACCGAAAAGAAAGAGACTAAAAAATAAGGCAACAAGTGTGTCAAAGAAAAACAAAGTAGGTAAGAGAAAGAGAGAGTAATTGAGAGACTTGGAGCATTTTAAATAAGGTTATCAGGCAAGCTATTTCATAGAGGGTAAGATTACAGCATAGATATAAGTAAAATTGAAAGCTACATATATATATATATATATACATACATATATATATATACACACATAAACATGTATATATATATATATATAAAACTATATGTTCTCAGTAAATAATAGTTATAGAAAACCTTGGATTTAGAGTTTTAATAATCTGAACATGAGAGGAGATGATTAACAGGGAAAGTTTTGTCACAATACACAATGGAAACGTTTGGGAAATTGAAAAATAACTATTAACTTCAGACCCTGTTACTTAAAGACGCGTTCTGTTAAATTTGTTAGGCTTTTGCCCTAAGAAATGATCTTCAGACAAATTAATAAATGACCTCATTAGAAGAGAGTTTATGAATCTGCCTACAAAAGCAAATGCTTTTAAAAATTACAGCCAGCTCATTAAAATAATGACGGCCAATTTAGAGCGTATTGAAGAGTCCTTTGCTGTGGTAGCTTTGCAGTGGTTCTGTGTGTCCCTGCCCTTGTGGGGAACATCCTTTTTCCTGGGTTATTTGGGCAGAGCTGCTTCTGTTCTAAATGCATATTGCATAACTGATTTCATAATGTTATTCTGTGCCCTCTGTGGTCCTTGTTGCATAGGTAATCAGGGTTTTATTTAGAGGGTGTAATGCAACAGATAGGACATTCATTTTCACACTCTGAAATCTGAGCCTCCAGAGGGTTGATTGCCCAGAAATGGTTTAGTTTCCCTTAGCCAACAAAATAAGAGTTAACAATACATATTGAAAATGAGCATAATTTAGCCAGTGAAAAGATATCATTATTTTAACGATAACACCTATTTTCTTATCATCTTAGAAAATTTTAGATTAAGCATTCCAGTTTTTTGTCATAGCAAACTGCCTGCCATTATTTTAGGCCTTATGGGAAGGTTTTATTTATCTCTTCAAAGTATGCATATAATTGATAAATTAATTCATTTCACTGATTAAGCTTTATTTAGAGAGCACATTTTACAAAGTGTTGATTCTAATCACCTACTGAAGAATGGGAACTATCTAGGTACCACACAAACAAATAAACCATAGGAAAAAAAAAAGCAGTAGTGAATCTTTAAGGTATAGTCAGTTGTAACTAAGACATTTAATTAGAAATTGAAATTTATATTAAATCTAAATCAATTTCTATCTAAATCTTTCTAATCCATAGATGCATACAAATTAGTTTATTTGCTATGTAGAGACACTGTAACATTTTAACTGTATTTAGTCATATTTATGTGACCATTCATACAGTGTGCTCTTTATAAACTATTTTATAATATTTTTTGTTCTTAATAACTATCTGTACTTTATATTTGAACCTGGTTTTTTTTATTCTTATATTCTTTAGGTAATGTTTTTGTATTGGCTAGATGTCATTTTTTATACAATTTCAACTTTATCCCTCTTCAGCCTTTTCAAACAGCTCTCACCATCTTCAGAAGGTTTCAGTAATAAAAGCATTCACAATTTGTGTTAAAGATATCTAGTAGTGTAAGGAATAGCAGATAATATGCAAATCATCTTCAGTATAAATGCATTTGTAGAAATAACACTTTTTTTTCATCTTGAAGGTATCTACAACAGAAAAAAAAAGCCTCAAAAAATTTCCCTATTTGATTCAGTAAAAAGTCACATCGAAACCCCAAACCAATCTGACCTCAATATTTATTCCCATAAATATTCATAAAGAGAAATCTCTTTAAATATGATACTTTCTCGTTGTTTTTTTTCCCTCTCTCATTCTTGATGGATTGAATGTGGAGCACCATTCACAGTGGTTTTTCATAATGTTTTTGCCTCAAGTGACAAAAATTTCACTTTTTTAGTAAAGCAGAAATTAATAATAATTGCCGTACATTTTTAATATTAAAATGTGTGGATGCCAAAGGCAGAAAAATTTAATTAAAACACTTGTTCTTTGAGAAAAGGAAGAAAGATAACAAAGAAAACCAATCCCTAGTTAGATATTAAAATAATCAGAGATATATTGGCCTATTTGTGACAGACAAAAAATATTCAACAAATAATTTTTAATTATGTTTCTCTGCTAGACTGTGAATCATATCTTTAAAATAATTGTAATAATTATTGCTCATCAATAATACTGACTAAAGACCAATTTAGGCAGTTAAAAACATCCTACTAGTTATCTGGGTACAAAGAGTTTTACAACTGGTGAGAGGAGTTTAGATTATATTTAGTCCAATTTTTATTTTATATATAAGTAATTTATTGGGTTGTAGCTATGGCTTTTAAACATATTCCCTTTTGTACATTAGGCAATATTTAATTTCTCCAATACACAAAATTACAATTTAAGAACCCTTAATAGTACTGCTTATGTCTAATTTGCCTAAATATAGTTGTGTGCTACAACTCGGCCGGACATCTACCATTGTTCAGTCAACAGTACAAATCTATAAATAAAAGGGATTTGGAACAATAACTTGGAGACACAATACTTATCAATTAATTCTGTAACTAAAATTTACTAAAATTTTTTAGGAAACACCCACTGCTTCTTAGAGTCAAAACTTATAAAACTATATATATATATACACACATATATATGTGTGTATATATGTATATATATATACATATATACACACATATATATGTGTGTATATACAGTCTTTTTTACATTCTCTTCCATTATAGGTTACTACAATATGTTGAGTATAATTCCCTGTGCCTACAGTAAGTCCTTGTTGGTATTCTATTTCATCTATACCAGTGTGTATAGTTAAATCCCCAACTCCTAATTTACCCCCCCTTCCCCTTAAATAACCATAAGTTTTTTTCCTATGCTTGTGAGTCTATTTTTGTTTTGTAAATAAGTTCATTTGTATCATTTTTTTAGATTCCACATGTAAGTGATATCATATGGTATTTGTCTTTGTCTAACTTATTTCAGTTAGCATAATACTAAGTCCATCCATACTGTCATAGATAATAAGATTTCATTGTCTTTATGGCTGAGTAATATTCCATTGCATATATTTCTTTTTCCATTTATCAGTGGGTACTTAGTTCCTTCCATATCTTGGATATTGTAAATAATCCTGCAATAAACATAGGGATCACATTTCCTATCAAGTAAGTGCTTTTGTTAAAAAATACTTTGAGATTAATAAAAATAAAGACCCAAGATACCAAAATTTATGAAATGCAGCTAAAACAATATTTAGAAAGAAATTTACAGCTGTACATGTCTATATTTAAAAAGCAAGATCTCAAGCCAGCGATTTAACAATCACTTTAAGATAACTTAAAAAAGAGAAAGTAAAAACAAAGCAAGTCAAATGCAGAGTAAATTAAGATTTATGCAGTAATAAAGTAGATCATTAAAAAATTCAGAAATTTTACCAGTCCAAAAGTTGAGTTTTCTCATGTTTTTAAAATAACAAACAGTTGTCTGGACTAACTAAGTAAAAAAGAAAGAAAAATCAAATTACTAAAATCAGGAATCAAAGAGGAAAAATTAATATCAGTCTTACAGATATAAAAAGTTTATGAGTGAATACTATGAACAATCATTTTGTCAATAAATTAGATAACTCATATGAAGTGGACAAATTTCTAGAAAGACACAAATTACTGAAAGTGACTAAATAAGAAATTAAAAAATTGAGTAGACCCATAATAAGAGACTGAATTAGTGTGATCAAGTAGAACTAATTGTAGGGGAGTTCCCGTGGCTCAGTGGTTAACGAATCTGACTAGGAACCATGAGGTTGTGGGTTCGATCCCTGGCCTTGCTCAGTGGGTTAAGGATCCGGCGTTGCCACGAGCTGTGGTGTAGGTTGCAGACACAGCTCGAATCTGCGTTGCTGTGGCTCTGGCATAGGCCGGCAGCTACAGCTCCGATTAGACGCCTAGCCTGGGAACCTCCATATGCTGCTAGTGGGGCCCTAGAAAAGGCAAAAAGACAAAAAAAAAAAAATTAATTGTAGAAATGTGATGTTAATTTAACACCATGGAAATCGATTAATATACCATATTAAAAGAATAAAGAAGAAAAAAAGATAATCTTTTCAATAGCTTCAAGAAAATTATTTGACAAAATCCAACGTACTTTTTTGATAAACACACCCAATAAACCAGGAATAAAAGAGAACATCCTCAGTCTGATAAGATCATCCATGAGAAACCCACTGCTAATATCATAATGGCAAAAGGCTGAATATCTCTTTCTAGGATCAGGATAAAAATGAGATGTCCTGTCCACTCCTGCTACTTATGTTAAACACTGTCATGGAGATTCTAGCCAGAAAAAAATAAGGGGAAAATACAAGTCATCCTAATTGAAAAGGAATAAGTAAGCCATCTCTTTGAATATATCTTGATCTTGTATATATGAAGCTATTTTTAGAAACCTATCATAACTAATAAATTAATTCATCAAAGTTTCATAATACAAGATCAATATACAAAAATGAATACAAAATTCCTTTGTATTTCTCTATACTGGCAATGGCTAATCTGGAAAGGGATTTAAGGAAACAATTCTACTTGTAAGAGCATCCAAAAGTACTTAGGGTTAAATTTAACAAAGTCAGTCCAGACTTAATACACTGAAAAACACAAAACATCTCTGAAAGAAATTAAAGAAGATCTGATAAATAAAAAGATATTTCACATTCAGGAACTGGAAAACAGTACTGTTGAGATGGTAATACTCTTCAAATTGATCTATATAGCACAATCTTTACCAAAACTCAGCTGCCTTTCTTGCAGAAATTGACACGCTTATCTGAAAACTTATATAGACATGCAAGCTACCAAAAAATATTGAAAATAAGCACAAATTTGGAGCACAAACATTCCCAATTTTGAAACTTACTATTAAGGTGTAGTAATCAAGACAGAGCAGTGTTAGCATATAGTTAAACATATAGATCCATGTAATAGAATTGAAAGTCTAGAAATAAACCCTTACATTTATGCTAAACTGATTTTACACAAGGGTGCCAAGAAAATTAATGGCAAAAGAATAGTCTTTTCAACAAATAATGCTGGGACAACTGCATATCCACTTGCAATATTTGGATCCTTACCTTAGATAATATCCAAAGAGTAACTTAAAATGGATTGTAGATTTATATGAGAGCTAAAACTATTAAAGTGTCAGAAGAAAATTTAGGCATACATTTTTATGCCCTTAGATTGGGCAATTGTTTTTTAGATGACACCAGAAACACGAGTGACGTAAGAAAAAAAAAATCAGACTACATCAAATTAAAAGCTTGTCCATCAAAGGCACCACCAAGAATGTGGGAAAAAAAAAAAAAAACAGTCCTCAAATGGGAGAAAATATTTGTAAATTACATATCTGAGAAAGGTTTGGTATTCAGAATCTATGTAAGACTTACAATTCAACAATGTTAGAATGGAGTAAATTTCAGCAATGGAGTAAATCACAAAGCAATGCTTGGATTTGGTCTTAAACAATGGGGAGAGGGAGAAATATAGAGGAAAGGAAGCTTTCACCCAAGGTAACCAAGCATTACTCATTGTCCATTTGGTCAACCTGATAAATGTTTTGCTTGTATATTTCCTAACTGATTGTCTGGAGGACATTGGAAGTGGTACTCTGTAACATTTTATCACTTACAGTATTTGAGCCATTTTAGATACTTCCCGTGTTTAGTGATTGATTAGATGAGGAATACAGAGAGATAATCTGTATTTAACACATACTTTCATGTACACTCGTGTTCTTTGAAGTAACATTTTTGTCCAGATTATATAATTATAAAATATATTTCTTGCACATTTTAGAGTATTCTCTGGCTTTACAGGTTTTTTTTTTTTTGAACAATGGCAACTATATATTGACACAAAAGAAGGACATATGATCAGATGTGTAGTGAAGGAGGGTTTTTTTTTTTTTTGTTAGGGCCACACAGGCAGCATACAGAAGTTCCCAGGCTAGGGGTCGAATCAGAGCTGCATCTGCCAGCCTGCACCACAGCCATAGCCACAGCCATCTGAGCTGTCTGTGACCTACACCACAGCTCACAGGAACTCCAGATCCTTAACCCACTGAGTGAGGCCAGGGATCAAACTCACGTCCTCATGCATACTAGTTGGTTTGTCGCTGCTGTGCCACAATGGGAACTCTACAAAGGAGATTTTAAATTAGAGCTAACTGTGGATATGAACCAAATGTTCAATGTATAATAAATAGAAATTAATGAAAATTTGGTGCCAAGAGGCCTGCCTTTGGACTTGTTATCACTCTTCAACTTAACTATTTCAACTTAATAACTTTGAGTAAGTTTCTAAAGCTTCCACTATCTTACTTTTCCAACCTCCAAAACAGAGAAAATGACTGATTCAGTACCATAGGGTTGTGGTAAAAAAAATTAAAAATCCTACCAAAGTGCATCAGACTGTGCTGGTTATGAAGAAAACGCTGAATATCATTTTAGCTATCATTATTATGTAGTTGTTGAGTAAAATCATCATTGTTAAAGGTAGGTTATCAGAAAACTACCTGCAGACGTATGAACAACAGAAAATGTAATTTTAAATTAGCTTTTGGTAATTACAGTGGTCATATCTGGAAGCACCTTATTTAAGGATCATGCCTTTTACTAAAAATGAAATGCCAGAGGAATAGCTGTCCCTGTGTGTGGGCATGCAGAAACTTCTCTGGCTATACATCATGTCAGTCCTGAAACTAAAAGTTAACACACTATTTCCCCTTTCAATCTTTGGCCTTTTGACGGAAAAATCGACTAGCCAAATATAGAGGAGGATGCCATCCCCTTAAAGATTATAAGTAAGAAAGCAGAAATGAAAGTGCAAATACCGCTTGCGCAAAGAGCAGAAAAGTTTAGAAGAGGCTCTTTAGTGCCCCCTAGTGTTAATTTTTTTCTAATTTTGTTTTTTACTTTTATAGGTATTTCACCAACTCCAAAGTTTAAAGCAACTAAGCTTTGTTCAAATGATCCTTCATATGGAGCTGCTTCAAAACCCACAAACACACAATTCTTGTTAGACGAAAATGCTTAAACTCTAAATTTGTACAATTTGGTTATTTTACTAAAGAGGAGCCAAAGTGCAGATGAAAGGAGGCATATTTCTAATACAGAGAATCAGATTCGGCATTTACATATGTTCATTAATTGACACAATCACATAATCAGAATAGGTATATTTTGATGCAGTATTTAAGCCTAAGCAACTCTGAAGCAATATAATGATTGAATTGAGTTAAACTCCTTACCTGGGCTTTTTTTTTAATAGAAATGCTGACATCCTTAACACAGAGATCTAGACACTTCTATTCTAGTAGTATATATAGCCTGCAGACAAGTCTTACTAAAATGTGCTGAGATAACTTCTCAGGTTTGGGGCTTTATTTCACAAGGACAGGACATTCAATTTGTGGCATTCAAATGTTCCAAATAATTGTAGATAACCACTGAATTTAATAACTGCTTTTATTTTGTAGGTATCAGTAGGACAGGAGTCTCAAAGTTATAGAAATTGGAAATCACTTCTGTAGTTTAATCAAAAATATTCTGATATTCTGGGGAGGTTTTTTTTTTTTGCTGATTAAACTTTAACTTTGAAATCCTTCTATAAAAGTGGCAGATGGAAATTTAACTATTTCAGAATATGTATAACTATCTTAAATAAAACTGAAATAGATCATCATAAAGAAATATTTAACTGGCTTGATTTCAGCCTGGATAGATTTCTGTCAATGTTATTATATTAGAAAATATTTGTATTCCTTGAAAAAAAAAACATGTCTGATGTAAAACTGGTCTTAACAAACCTTGAGTTTGAATTAAAATGATTAATTGATTAATTGCTTTATAAAGACCTTCCAAAATTCCAGAAAAATTTCAGTTCTACTGGTTTTTAAAGTTTGTCTTTGTATCCTAGTGTTGCTCTGATAAGGATCATTCTCAAATTTTCTTCATTTTAAATTTTGCCTCTAAAAACATGAGAAAGGAGGTGTTAAACTGTCATTCAGAGAATTAGGCAGTGAATTTGTTATATACTCAAGCTATACTATATTTCTTTCCCATAGTGAACTGTACTTACTCTGTATGACAATTCCTCTTTAAAACTTATTTTTGTAAGACAGCTAATGTCTTTTTTCATCTAGTCTTTTTATATCCCTTGATTCAAATGCTGAAGAATTTATAGTTGTGATTATATTTGATGAACTTCTCCATGATGAGATCAATTAGTAAAGAGTGCCAGTTTTTTCTTTTTTTCCAAGAACAGATACAGAAGTAATTGGTATAGCTGAAAACATCCTTCATAAGAATGCTGACATACATAAATGAAAGAATTATCAAAACAAAGTGCTTAGACTCTTAGAAGTCCAATTATATTTTTCCTCTGCTGGTTTTTATCTTTAACATTCTTTTCTTAAGGAATCAAACAGGAACCATGATGATTAGTTATGCATGTTACATGATTTTACATGATAACTTCCAAAATAAGATATCATAAAATATTTCACAGTCAATGGGATATATTAAGACTTATTTTAAAGGATATTTTAAAGTAAAAAAAAAAAAAAGAATATGGATGAGAGTTTTTAGTAGATCAAAAACATAGCAAATAGTATGGAAAGAAAAGCAGGTAGCAGGTGAAGTACCTTTAGTCTCAACACTGTAAGAATTAGAGGTTCCCACAGTATATGAAAGGGTCCAAATTTTAAATAAAGGTATGAAATTTCATAATTTTTTTTGCTTTGCTTTTTTTCCTGGTTGATTTCCTAGAGAACACAATGGGCCAAATTAAACAAGCGATCTTAAGTGCCAAGGCAACACACAAACACTCCAGCATGCACTGGGGCATGCCAGTCCATTGAAATGCACTCATTATCCAATCATCTAAATATAACATGGTCATGAAAGTCCATAGCAGTAAGAAAATATAAACTTTTTAAAATTAGTAATACCTCAAACGAGGTATTTCTGGTTCAAGAATCGAAGACTATTTCAGCATTATTCACTAGTCTGGAATAAACACTTTGAATATCTTTGAGGGCCATTGAAAAAACAAGGAACACATGGTTTCTGCCCATTATGGAGCCAAAGCCCAGGTCAGCCATCATATGCATTGTGAACAGACAACATGTGGAGAGTTTCTTATAGGTACAGAGGACTTGATTCACATTTAGCTGTTGCCTCATGTGATTGGTGCTAAAGCAGCAGGCCCTGGAGTAGGGCTCAGTCTCCTACTAGCCAGAATCTTTGACTTATACTGGTCACCTCATATATTTCCCAGTCTAGGCCCTTTGGACTCTGGTCCCTTTACTTTTCTGAACCCCTTGTTGTGAATTCCTGTAGCTTGCCTACCTACCTCATTGACTGTTTTTGCCAATTTAACCCAGACTAACCTAGCTCACTGACTTGCCTTTCTATACTGCCTTTTTGCTGAATAAATCCTGGTGTGACTACTCTGAATTTTTATTAACAAGCTGGGCCTAAATATTTCAAAGTAAAGGATGCATATATTATCTACAACTTATCTATTTCTAATTTTTACGTCCATGTTGAGGTCACAACCAAAATGACAGAAAACAACATAGTGTCATGTTAGAGATTCTAAAGAGTAGTCACTGGGATTCCAAGTTTATCCCCCAAAAACAAAATGTCAAGGAGGCAAGCCATGGGGGATTTTGTGTCCATACAAGGAATCCTTTTGTTTTGTGCACCAGATGAAAATATAAATTATAAATAAAAGTTTTCCTTAATGATTTGCACAATGCTAGGAAGACAGTAAGGTCTCAATAAATAAATAATCAACTGTGGAGTAGAAAGGAAAGGAGGGAGAGAAATAAACAGGAAATTAGAAAGGAAGAAAGGAATGTTGTGAACTGGCCTAAGCCAGACTAAACAATCAGCAAACAAGCTCTTTTGGTAAGTAGGGGTCACATGGTCATATACAACCCTTATCCACAAAGTGCCTGCCAAGGAATGTGAGGCAATGCTGGGCAAGACCAAATACTGTAGAATCACAAATATTTACCAGCTAGCATGCAAAATAAGATAAAACACAAATAGAATCTGCTTCAGTAAGATCTGGAAAAACCCTACTTTGTCCTCAGATAAGCCTCTTGCCTCCGTTGTTCACTCTGAGGCAAATGCAAAAATATTCTCTAGTAGAAGTCCTTTTATCTGAGGCAAGTCTGCTCGCTCCATGAACACTAGAATTTGCCTGACTTGTAAACTTTATTTATGCAAGGGTGGCATCCACACAAAATTGCTAGCCAACCATATGTCTTAAACAACACTGATTTTCATCAAAGAAAGCATTTTTTTCTAACATATCTACTGCTAATTAATAAGCAACTTGATAGAGATTTTGATACTTCTCTTTGAATGTCTCCAAAATGTGGAATCTTGATTAGAGTATTTCAAATACTAAATCAATGCCCTTAAGTCTATTTAGGTATCTATTATGGTCAAATATAGTCCTATAGTAAGTATTCCAATTCTGCCATAAATCTTAGGGATAGTATTTTTCTAATTTGGCAACATACTAGAAAAAAAATAGATGCTTTATAAAAATACTGATATCTGGAAATTCCAGATGTGGCTCAGTAGTAACAAGCCCAAATAATATCCATGAGGACGTGGGTTCAATCCCTGGTCTCGCTTGGTGGGTTAAGGATCCAGCGTTGCCATGAGCTGTGGGGTAGACCACAGACAAATCCTTAATGAGAGTCCTTGGAGATGGAGGTTGGTCATCTCCTGGGAACTTTTTAAAAGCAGAGATGACCAACTTCCATCTCCAACGACTCCCATTTGATTTGTCTGGGGGAAGGTCCATGTATCTGAATTTATTTTATTGTATTTTTGTTTGTTGTTTGTTTTCTTTCTAGGGCTGTACCTGCAGCATATGGAGGTTCCCAGGCTAGGGGTTGAATTGGAACTGCAGCTGCTGGCCTATGCCATAGCCACGGCAACTTGGAATCTGGCCGCATCTGCTACCTGCACCACAGCTCCTGTCATCTATTTTTTCTCTAGTATGTTGCCAAATTAGAAAACCACTATCCCGAAGGTTTACAGCAGAACTGGAATACTACAGGATTACATTTGACCTTAATGGATACCTAGATATACTTTAGAAAAGTTTACTGATACATTTATACCTTGACTTTGTAATGAAATAACAAATAGCCTGATGTTATACTTCTAAAAAGAATACTTTAGAAAATTGCTACTTATAGACTCTTTCGTTTTTCCTTGTCTATGCTAAAAGACATCATCACCTTATTGAAAGGCATTAAAAATATTAGAGGGTAAAGAGGAAGATTATTGCTCGTCTTGAAGTACTTGAAGCTCTGTCTTGTGCAATCTGATATTAATCAATTACTAACTAATATGCATTTTTCAATTGAAGAAATGTCTAATCATGGTGGTATTAAGATCTAAAAACATGGCAGGAATAAATTATATTTAGTAAATGAGAATTCTGTTCAAATAAGATCTTTAGTAAATGAGAATTCTGTTCAAATTGAAACAGAGAATTGAATAGTCACTCGAGATCTTCAGGGGCAAATCACTGTCACCAAATATAAAGACAGAGAAAAAACATACAAACTTCAACTGACCGGGAGTTAAACGACCAGAATCATTAATAAAGTCGTATTACTGCAATACCTAAGCTTTTGAAGAAAGTAATCTAGAGTCAATATAAACATCTCATGATACTTTCTAATCAGGGTACTCCAGGTTTACCTAAAATAAGTTGAGAAATAAGAGAAATTTGTTCTTGTGGCATCTTTCCCCATTTTGAGACCTTCATGCTGCCCCTTAGCTGACATGGATCCCTGAAATCTTACCTTTATCCATTCTACTATAAGAAATTGCCCCAGTTTTGTGTTCCACTCCTTATAAATTCACTCGCTGTATGTAATGGTGAACAAACTAACGCAAGCTCCGGTTTCAATGGTTAATAAAGAACAACCATTCCCTCTATCTGAGGGATTTGCATTTTAACAGGGAATTCTGATGAGGAACAGGTTCAGAGTTCAGGTCACTGAAACTTTATTTATTTGAGAACAGGGTGCATATGGGGAGGGAAATTTTAAATCATTCTTCTTAGAAGCCCACTTTGTCATCTCCTACCTATGGTCCTTTGGGTATTAGGGAAATGCTTACAAACAAATAAAACCTATGGTTTAAAAATTTAGTCAATGAAAATGTCAACTATAGAAGAGAAAGAGTTAAATAAAGTATCCTATCCACAGAATCTGGAATGGATTGATAGCAATGCCCTTTAAGCATTTGTATATTTGCACTGTTTATAAAGAATGACACTTGTTCAAGTCCTCCATCCTTTGCTACATTTAAAATAATGCAAATGGTGTAAACAGTTTGATACTGAATATGACTTATTTGTAGTAGCAACCTCATATTTAAATGAAAAATGGGGAAAAACTTCTTGCTTAGCATTTGCAACTGAGAAATTGTGTCTGATGCATAGTGATTTTACTACCAATTAACTCAACACCTGTCATCAATTAGAAAAGGTTTAGTTACATTTTAAAATAGATTTCTTTCTCTTTCATATTAAAATAATTTATCTCTAATAAGCCTGGCAGACTCAACTGATATTAACTCAGGGCAATTTGTGACTGAATGTCTTTGTTGAAAGTCAATCCTACTAAGAATTAATCAACAAATTAGTGAAATTAGTTACAAGCAGAAATAACTGCAACCAAATAATATGTATTAATGTCATACTTAATCTTAGATTCATATGATCAATAGCTTTTCTTTAAGATATTTTGATTATATAAATGTGGACCCTGTTGGACCACATTTATATGAGTGTTTTCCTTCATAATAAAGTTCTCAACTTAGCTAATACAATTTAGAATTCAAATTACTGCAACTCTTATATAATACCAAGTTTATTAAATACTTCATTTCTATTAATTTTTTAAATTAAAATGAACAAAAAATTGCTATGATTTGAAGAGTCATACATACATACAATACAATGCATACACTGGTTAAAAATCTACCAAAATGAAAATTACAAATATATTAAAAATAGAAATGACCATCACGATATTGGCCAAATTATTTTATGGTTTTGATATTAGTACTCACAATCATAAAATTCATCTTCATAAGCACTGAAAAGTGTTAATGTAGTTGAAGGCAGTTGATAATTTAGTCATCTTTTTATGAATAAATTCTAAGACTGATCTGAATATGATTTTCAAGCAGGCTGATTTTTCACCTCAGCACCTGCCAGTATTTTTCATTTTTCAATATCTCAGGAAGTGAATTCCACTTTGGAAATTGAGATAGTTTATGCTATGAACTCATTACTCTGCTTTTTCATTCCTGTGATGGCATTTATTATAGAAACATTTTATCCGACTCAATCTCTGTAAACTGAAAACACATTGTTCTGAAATGCTGCTGGCAAGTGTATATTTGGCTCTCTACCCCCTTGAGTTACAGGACTCTTTCTTCCTCTAGCTGGTGAGTGTCCTTATTCTGCCCCGCTCCCTGCTCACAGCTTCTATGGACTCACCCTTAAGAATGCATGTCTCCTTTGTGTACTCCATGTTCCATTGAGATGTCTCCTACCAGTCCCACCAGGAGACCCTTGACTCTACTTAGTTCAAACAAATATGATTAAATATCTTGACTGCATGTGAAAATGATGCTATTAGGTGTGTTAATATATGCCTTATATGTTATGCTGGTTGGAGATAGTGTTATCAAAAATAGTGTTTCTAATGCTGAAATTTCTATGTAAAGTTGTGTTTAACCAAAGCTTTCAATGGTTTTATCACTTCACAAAAAAATGTGTCCTTGCCTAAGCCCACCCACAAAAAGGACTACCAATAATATACATTTTAAACTCTCAC
Organism: Catagonus wagneri; assembly: GCA_004024745.2. NCBI lineage: Eukaryota > Metazoa > Chordata > Mammalia > Artiodactyla > Tayassuidae > Catagonus > Catagonus wagneri. The sequence continues at coordinate 20,334,713 of PVHT020000166.1, forward strand.
GGTTACAATGAGTCTAGACCATTCATAAACCAAAGCTTGGTGGTACTTCACCTCTATCATAATTTTACTCAAATAATCCCTCACTTTCTGCCCATCTTTCGAAGTTTAGCCCAAGTCTTAGCTTTTTCATGATTCCTAAGGCTAACCTAGAACACGTTTGGTTTACTTTCCCCTGAAGACAATGCTGACTGGACAAGTATCAGTTTTCTGGCAAATATTATCTCACAATTATAATTCTAGGACACAGATTGTTTTTGGTTTTGTTTTCCATACTTTTTCATAGAATTCTTCAAGTTTCAGTGCAAGATTACTAAGGGTAAAAAATCTAATTTGTATCACCTCTTCTATATTCCCCCTTCTGTATTCCAGTCATGTTCTATGCCTCCAGGTGACACAATTCACATTTGAATGATGACTCCTAAAATACAGAACAAGCATCACCATGTTTCTAGGATATGGTATGTCAAAACATGGTCATTGATTCCTAGTCTGTCTGCTCAGTAAATGTGTACCAATTAACTTAGGCTTAATTTCTATTTTAAAACAAATGAAAATTCAGATAACAAGAAGGTGGGCTAAATACTAAAAAAAAAGGTATTATGAGAATACAATAAATACCATTATCACAGAGTGCACAAATGTCCCCATGGGCTTCAGAAAAAAGATATAGTACATAAAAACAAAGACCTCTAGTTTTCAAATTTGAAAACTCTATTGCTACACGTATATATATACTATATCAAGAAACACTTGCCTAATCGAAATTGAAGGTTTTAGTAGAAAATCTAATTTGTCTATTTTAAATGAGGTTTTTACCAAAATTATCTGACATGTAGATGTATATATGCATTTCTTTATGTATTTATACGCATATGTACACATCTATAGTGACTTTCAACTGTACTTTTCCTAGTTGTCTTAGACTCTCAGAATTATAATTGTTTTAGATGAATCAAAAAGTATTAAAACAAAAATATTTCTAGTTGTGATAGCATTTTACATACAGTAGTAGCTGGTACTAAATGATATGTTAGCCAGTAGCTTGCCTATTAAGTGCTAGGACTCAAAAAGACTTATTTCGCATTATGTCTGCTTTCAGGAAAACTCCAATCACAGAGATGATTCATCCCATGCTTGTAATAGGATGGACAGACTTTGGAGAATACCTTCCTTAGCAATGATGTAAAAAAGGCCTTGTTAAGTATTTAAGTGATCTCAATAGTATGCCTTTTCAAAACACACTAAAAATGTGTGTTGGATGATTTAAGGAGAAATTACAATTCTTTTTATTTTTCCCCGCAGAGTGTCCTCTTTTATTGCCAGATTTTTGAGATAAACAAAACTAGCTAAAATTTCTAGCAGATGCTCAAATTTAAAGCTTACCTCAGACACAAAACATTTCACAAGTATCTCATGGGAGATTTCTTGTGTATAGCTAGAGAGAAAATGATTAATTCAATAAAACTAAAAGTGAAGGATAGTTTCAGATGTTGAGATCAAGGACAAAGCCATCTCTGACCTAGAACAATTATATTTTATATTGAATCCCTAGGGAAAACAGTAAAAGTATCAACATAAACCCCTAAATAAACACTACTGAGAAGAAACTTGGAACACATGATCACCTACACAAAAAGCAAATATATATATATATATATGTATATATGTATATGTATATATTATATATATATGTATATATCATACAGATAGATAGATAGATAGATAGATAGATAGATAGATAGATAGATAGATAGATAGATAGAGCAACTTCCTTACTTTGGAAATGAGATTTTAAACAAAGTGAAAAAAGATTATCCACTCAACTGGTTAAATAATTGCTCATTTTTAATGAGATTCCATGATTTGTTTGCCTCCTTATTAGAATTAACAGATTTAATACCCAACATCATGCATCTTAGAAGAATAACTTCTCTCAGTCTATTTTCAGGTCTAAAGTAGATATTTACTATGTTATGTTCTTTGGGCTATATGGCTTGACAAATGTCACTGATACATTTTTTTAAAATTGTGGCTGCAGAGAGCCAGCAAGAGTGTTATTACCAGGGTCTATGCTTATCAGATTCTGTTAAGTCATATAGAGCATATAAAAATTCACTCAATTTTCCCTGTTTTTTATATCATATAAGTAATGGCTATCTCTATCCAGTTGTTAACATTCAAAAAAGAGAATAGAATAAAAAAGAAATATCCTATTTTGATATGGAAAAAGCATTAGAGAAAATTAAATGCTCATTCATAATTTTAAAAGAAGTAGCTCTCCAAATAAGAATTGAAGGAAAGTCTTTAACCTAACAGAGGTCATCCATCAAAAATCCACAACAAACATCATTCATAGTGGTGAAAACTTAGAGGCATTCCCTTTAATATTCATGCTTACTGATTCTTTTCAACACTTTAGCTATTTCAGTAAAACAAGAAATAAAACTATAATAACAGAATAGGAACAAATAAAGTGGCATTGTACACAGAGGGTATGACGGTCTAAGGACTAGCACCACAGAAATACAGGTTTCAAACCTGTATTGTGTAGGAAGCACAATTCAATTCGAAATCTATATAAATTTACAAGGGTTGCTATATGAAGTATCACAAACTGGATAGATTAAATAACTGAACTTTATTTTTTTCCCATTCTGGAGGCTAGAAGTCTAAGATCAAGGTATTGACAGGACTGATTTCTTTTGAAACCTCTTTCCTTCGCCATCTTCTTGTGTCTGCACATATTCCTCCCTCTGTGCATGTCTGTCCTAATCCCTTCTTATAAGAACATCAGTCATATTAGATTAGGGCTCACCCTTAATATACTCATTTTTAATTTACCTCTTTAAAGACCTGATATCCAAATACAGACACATTCTGAGCTACTGAGGTAAGGACTTGAATATATGAATTTGGTGAAGGAAGGAGGGGGACCACAATTCAGCCTATAGCAAAACCCAAAAGAATATATAAATTATTAATATTAATGAAAGTTTAACAAATCTGCTGGATATTTTTTAAATGTCATAATTACAAAAATTTAAAGTACCTTAATATGAACCTAACAAAAGATTTACAAGATCTTTAACTAGAAAACTAAGAAAGAATTAAACTGTCCAAAACTATAAGCAAAAGGGGAAAGGGGGGTGGTAGGGACAAATTAGGAGTTTGGGATTAAAATATACACACTATATTGGTAGATGCAAACTATTCCATTTAGAATGGATAAATATGAAGTCCTACTGTACAGCACAGGGAACTGTGTACAATCTCTTGGTGTAGAATACGACGGAAGATAGAATGAGAAAAAGGATGTATACATATGTATGACTGGGTCACTATGCTGTGCCGCAGAAATTGACACAATACTGTAAAACAACTATAATAAAAAATAAAAAAGATAACCAACAAGAACCTACAGTAGGAGTTCCCATTGTGGCACAGCAGTTAATGAAACCGACTAGGAACCATGAGGTTGCAGGTTCGATCCCTGGCCTTGCTTAGCGGGATAATGATCTGGCGTTGCCGTGAGCTGTGGTGTAGGTGACAGACGCGGCTCGGATCTGGCGTTGCTGTGGTTCTGGCATAGGCTGGCAGCTACAGCTCCAATTAGACCCCTAGCCCTGGGAACCTCCCTATGCTATGAGTATGGCCCTAAAAAGCAAAAAAAAAAGAAAAAAAGAAAAAGAAAAAAAAGGAACCTACAGTACAGCACAGGGAACTATACAGTAGTTCACAATATCTTATAATAATCTATAATGGAAGAGAATATAGAAAAAGAATATATATATACATATTATAAATATATGTATAATATATAACTGAGTTAGTTTGCTGTACACCTGAAACTAACATAACGTTGCAGATCAACTGTATTTCAATAACTTTTTTCTGAAAAGAAAAAACAGAAAAAACTAAAAAAGAATATTTATCCAAAACTGATGTCGTATGATGTCTCCTATAAAGCTCTGTGGAAAACCAGTTACACCAATTTCTTTGGGCATCACTTTGGTAGGGTGCTAAGGTTACACATCAAGCTACCATGCTTCCACACCACACAGGGGAAACTCAAAAGCATGAACCCCACCTCCGATCTCACCAGGGGAAGCTTGCGCTCCATTCGTTCATCCTGAACCTACTGATATGGCAGAACAGGGTAGATATCAGGTTTTGAGCATGCCATACTACTGTTGGAGATCAACCTGTTAACATGAGTAGAAGGACTTGGTCTTCCCTAGTCATGCAACTTAAACATGAGACCTTAAAGGCCAAGGGCCCACCTTGAGAGTCTAATATCTGGCACAATTAGATCCTGTGCTTCTTGCAGAGCAGGGAGCAAAAGAGGACTTGAAATCTGGGTGTCACTCCAATCTCATGAGTTTTTCCCAGTGAAAGTGAAAGCAAAAGTCTAGCACATGTTACCAGGTCATTCACCTTCATTCATCAAAAATCTGAAATTTTTAAAGAACTACTAAGTACTTTGAGATATAGACCTCTGTGCATGGATAGAAAGACTCGATACTGTGGGAATATAAATTATCTTCATATTAATCAACAAGTTAAATGCAAATTTGGTGAAAATCCAAGCACGGATTTTCCAAGTACTTGATTAGCTTACGTATATGAAGAACAAAGAGGAGTCCCCTGGTGGCCTAGCAGTTAAGGATTCAGCATTGTCACTGTCAGATTGGCGTCTTTCACCTAGAATATATATTTAAGATTCCTCCATATATTTTTGTTGCTTGCCACCTTATTTCTTTTTAGTGCTGGATAATATTCCACTGTATGGTAGTATAATGGTTTGTCTATATATTCATTTATTGAAGGGCATATTGGTTGCTTCCAAGTTGGGCAGTAATGAATAAAGGATTCAGCATTGTCATTATGCTGTGTCTGGGGTTTGATCCCCAGTCTGGAAACTTCCACATGCTGTGGAAGGGGCCACAAAAAAATAAAGAGCAAAGAAAGGGTTAATAAGGGTCAATACAACATTCAAGAAGAATAAAGAAGGGTGAATAGCATTCTATAAAACATAACTAATCTATTATAAAGCAATATTTTTGTGCTAATAGGTAGGTAGAAAATGATTATAATGAAAAGCATTTTTATCAAAGCACATCATAATGAAAATAAAAATCAAATCGGTGAATGGGAGCCTATTTATTTCTGTCTTTGCCATGCACAGTATATTTTCAACACAGCAGCAGAATGATTCTGTAAAACCACAAGTAAGGCCAGGTCTCTGCTCAAAACCCACAAATGCCTTCCTACTTCACTCAGAAAGCCAAAGTCTTAGCGTGCTGTGTACCATCTCCATGGCCTGACCTCTCTCTGTTTCTGACCAAAAGTATTACTCTCTCCTTTGCTCATTCCACTTCATGGAGCCACTTACTTACTCTTCCTCAAACACACCAAACCCAAAATAACTTCCAAGGTTGTTGCCTTCCCTGTTCTTGACAAAGTCACTCTTTTCTACATATCTTTGCCTAACCTCATATTTCTGCAAATCTCTGCTAATGTTTTCTTTTTGAGGAGGTTGTCCCTGTTCATTCTATAAAAATCCAGCAGTTGTTATACACTTGCCTTGTTTCATTTTTCTCACAAGTACCTATCACTGCCTGACAGATACACTTTTGTGTTATTTTTAATAGACTTTATTTTTTGAGCAGTTCTAGGTTGACAGAAACATTGAGTAGAAAGTACACAGAGCTCCCATATACTTCCTCAATTTCTCCTCGCTATTTTCTCTATTTTTAACACCTTGCATTGATACTGTACACTTAACGATAACTGATGAGCCAATATTGATACACTGATTAACTAAAGTCCACAGTTTATATTAGAGCTCACTCTTGGTGTTACACGTTCTACGGATTTTGACAAACAGAACTATCTACCATTACAGTATCATTCAAGAATAGCTTCACTGACCTAAAAATCCTCTCTGCTCCATCTGTTCATCCCTCCCTCCAAATCCTAATAACTCGTGTTGTTTTATGGTCTCTATAGCTCTGTTTTCTTACAAAATGTCATGTTATTGGAATCATAAAATATGTAGACTTTTCAGGTTGGCTTCTTTCACCTAGAATATATATTTAAGCTTCCTCCATATATTTTTGTTGCTTGCAACCTTATTTCGTTTTAGTGCTGGATAATATTCTACTGTATGGTAGTATAATGGTTTGTCTATATATTCATTTACTGAAGGGCATATTGGTTGCTTCCAAGTTGGGCAGTAATGAATAAAACTGCTAGAAAACATTCCTGTCCAGATTTCATGTGAACATAAGTTTTGAATTCATATGGAAAAGTATGTTTAATTTTGCAAAAACTTGCCAAACTGACCTCCAAAATGGTAGTATCATTTTGCATTCTCACCAGCAGTGAATGAAAGTTCCTGTTGCTCCACAGTCTAATGAATATTTGGTATTTTCAGTGTTTGGGATTTTAGCCATTCTAATAGGTGTACAGTAATAGCTCATTGTTGTTTCAACTTCCAATTCCCTAATGACATATGAGATTGATCATCTTTTTCTTTTTTTTTTTTTTTTTTTTGTATTATTAGGGCCGTGTCCACGGCATATGGAGGTTCCAGGCTAGGGGTCGAATTGGAGCTGTAGCTGCTAGCCTACGCCACAGCAATGCCAAATCCAAGCTGCTTCGGCAACCTACTCCTCAACTCATGGACCCTTAACCCACTGAGCGAGGTCAGGGGTCAAACCTGCATCCTCATGGATGCTAGTCAGATTCGTTTCTGTTGGGCCACAACGGGAATTCTGATCATCTTTGTCTATACTTATTTGCTGTCTGTATATCTTCCTGGGTGAGATTTCTGTTCAGATCTTTCGGCCAGTTTGAAATTGGGTTGCACATTTTCTTTTTGTTAACTTTTAAGTTTTCCTTGCTTATTTTGAATATCCTTACTCAGTTATTCATTTTGAAAATATTTTCTCCCAGTTTTTGACTTTCCATTCTTTTAAACACATTTTTAAAATATTTTCTCCTAAAATAAAATATATGCTACATGAAGCTTAGACTGTCTGCTTTATCCCTTTATACCAAGCACCTAAAAACTTGTGTTTTCCCGGGTTATAATCAGAGCTCAGTATATATTTGTTGAATAATTGAAATGAGGAGAAATTTGCACACATACAAACAGCAAAGTATTAATAGCCAAAATATATTTTAAAATTTATAGATCAAGGAGTTCCCATTGTGGTTTAGCAAGTTAAGGATCTGACATAGTCTCCATGAGGATGTGGGTTTGAGCCGTGGCCTTGCTCAGTGGGCTAAGGATCTGGCATTGCCACAAGCTTTGGCATAGGTCACAGATGTGGCTCAGATCTGGCATTGCTGTGTCTGTGGTATAGGCCTGCAGCTGCAGCTCTGATTTAACTCTTTGCCAGGGAACTTCTATATGCCATGAATGCAGCTGTAAAAAGAAAAAAAATTATAAATCAAAAAGAAAAATACAATTAACACAAGAGAAAAATGGGAGAAATATATCAACAGGTAATGAACAGGTCAGAAACCATAACTTGCCAATATATTTTAAAAGGTGGGTGACTTATTAGAAAATGAAGAAAATGCTAATTAAAACTACAGTGTGGCACAGTTCTACATCACACACCTCAATCTATATATTTATCTTTCTCTTTGTCCACCTGTTTATTTTTGGTGATTGGGTGCATATAATTTGAGTAATTACATTCCATAATTCATGACACACTAACATAATGAGTGTTGGGTTTTAAAAGATTGCTATATTATGTTCAATATCTTTTTATAAGTTTTTACTAATGTTTTATAATAAAACAATACTAAGAAACATGCTAGTGAATTTTTATTCATTCATTAAATCCGACAAGGTTTAAATGTGTTATTAATCTTCACAGTTTCCCTAATCAAACAGCAAAATTGTATACTCTTTTAGTAATCAAAATGGTGCTATAAATATGAGTCCAATGCAATGACTGCTTTTGGTTGTGATAAAACTAAACAGTAAATTGTCAAATGAAACCAAGTATTAGGGGCCAGATGAATAAAGAGGTACTATCTTAATTCAGATTTTTACCTGGCATTTCAATGGATGCTGGAGAAATATTAGCTAGCCAAACTAACTGATAGCAGCCCTGCTCTCAAATGGTGTATGTTTAGTAGAGAAAATAGAGGCAAATTAAATAATCACACAATTAAAAAGAAAACTGAATTTCTATTTAATGGTCCTAAGGAGAGGTATATGGTCCTATAAAAAACAGATCCAAGAGAAGTGATCAGAGAGGTTATGGATGGCCTCTTGGAGGGAAAGTACTAAATCAGCTACCTATAGGACAAACAAAGGCAGGAGGAAAAAGCAAGTTCAAAGACCTTGAGTCTGGAGTACAGAAAGCAAAGTCTGTAATAAAATTAGAGAATATTAGAAAAATGAACAAACAAAAAACAGAGAATTTAGATTACTGCTCATTTTAACCCTGACTTTACCTCCATTGTCAACTCTCCAGTCATTATTCTTTATACAGCAGTCTTTACTAATTTATTCATCTTTAGTCTTTGAGTGTCTACTGATGTAAAGAGACCAAAGAAAAGCTACTTGTGTAAGACTGCAGCATATACCTCTCAATAAATCTTGAACATCATTAATAAATGTGAACATCAGTAATGTTTGAAAATATTTTTAACCTATAAAATCTGTCTCTGTGATGGTATTCTCTGTAATCCAACTGTACTTTCATAAATGTTGATTTTTAAATCTCATTTTAAATCTTTTTTTTTTGTGAGTGGAGACTGAAAAGAGCTGGGAAATTGTTCCTTGCTAACATGAAAAGATACAAAAGATAGTACAGTACTTTGTGTCTTTTCTCTATTAAAAGCATGTTATTAACTATCATTTAACTCTGACTTGTCAGACGATAGAACAATTGATATTTTTAATACCACAGAAAGGATTGTCACTTTATAAAGTTTCTTACTTTAAGGGTCTCAATAGCTTTCTACATGAACTAAATTACACCAATTTTCACTATTCAGCCTGTGATGGCATAACAATATAGCATTAAATATATTTCGGGTATAAGAAAATGCCTGCATGGGGATCTAAGAATAAGTAATTTATCTTGCATTTTTTAAAGAAAAATAATGATTAGCTCGGTTCTATTCTTTATAATCTTAGTCTCATTCTCTCCACATCACTGTTCAAACACAAGATTTTTCTGATTTTATGAAAACCATCTGGAACATTACATTTGCTTCATTATGGGAGGAATTAAGATAAGTTTCATAAATAAGGTTCATTGGAATTGGGTACGTTCTGTTTTTGCCTCTGCTCTCTGTCCCTATACTCACCAGATGTAATAGAAAGAGTTCCAGACCTGGATGTAATTTTGGGATTCATACCCCAATTTTAACATTTGGAGCTGTGTTACATTTGGTCCAAGATTCTCAATCAGCAAAGTTGGAATAACAGTAATACTTACTTTACAAGAATTATTCTAAGAAACAAATGGAATGGCATATATATAAGCACAACTTGAATCATCCTGGAAGTGGGGCTCTTGTCTTCAGGTTCGTTGTAGTCTTAGTAATACGTGGGGCACTCTCTTGCATGAATATGCTCAACTTATGTATGAAAAATAAGGTCAAACAAGAAAGCGAAAGACAAAACATACTGCAATTAACATCTCAAAAAAAAGTCTTCACTTTGTAAATAATTTGAGGGGATAAATGAAAAATAGACCATTTTTCTACCAAACCTATTAAGAAATTCACAGTCTTAAGGGGCAGATTGACACAACAATATATATTTCCCCAATTTTTTTCTGTTAAAAGGAAAGGACATTTCATACCTCACACTATATGTCTTTGGAAAGGAAATAGCTTGGAGATCTGTGTTGGACTATGATTGATCATGGAATGAACTGAATTGGATTCGTGTCAACAAGGCAAGCATCCTTGGAGAAAAATGTATTTTTCTCTGTTCTTCATTCCCTTAAGGAAAGATGTAAACTCTTAAGAAGTCCTTGGTCTTGAGTTTTAGAGAAGAATGATTCACAGATATGAGTGAGTAGAATCAATCCTCTTAAATTGGAAAATAATGAAAAAACTGTCATTTATTTCTAAAGCAGAAACTGCTGCTAACATACAGGTAACATTTTAAGAGTCTTGGTATTTTAAAATATTTTAGAAAACTTTTTCATATATATATATATGAACTTTATATATATATATATATATACACACACCATTTGTATATACAGAGATACTAAACTTTCTAAATAGCAGTCATTTGTATTTCAGACAAGTACAGTATCAGACAAAATGAGACATCTGGTAGTCTATAGGAAAGCATATGAGCTTGAGGATCTAAGGAAAACTTACAATAAAGAAGGATAATAAAACATCAAAAATAAACCATATGTTGCTAATGATTTAGAATGTGAGAAGCAGTTTTTTTTTTAAAGCTGAGATCTACTAAGTATGGATTTAATTTGCTTTTCTGAAATCCAAAGATTACTGTGATTATCAAAATGGATGTTTCTTCAAATCTGGCATTAAAGAGTATTTTTCTCAGTGACACATAAAGGTGCTTCCCCGCTATCTGTCCCTTTACTCAGTGGAGAAGGAGTGTGAGCTAGTACAAAGATGGCCCCGATTAACCCTGACTTGCCCTGTGGCTTTGTTAGAAATATCCAAAGATTTGAAATTCAGTATCCTCCATTAAACAAATTTTCCGCAAAAAATGCTACGCTATAAGAAACACTACAAGCTGAAATCCTTAGAACAGCAGGTTCTAAAAAAAATCCCATAAATTATAAAATTGGTAGTAAAAGGGACTTTAGAGGTTTCTATAGCAGCCTTTTATTATTTGTGTGCCCTTGATCTTCTACATGAAAAATCATTAGGATTTCAGTTGAAACATAGATTCTTGCCCCTCCCCCCACCTACCTAATCAGACACTCTGAGAACCTAGAATCTGTGCTTTTAACGAATTCTGCAGGTGATCATTTGACTCTCTAAAGTTTGAGAGTCAGTGATGTAGGAAATTATTGTCCAACTTGGTAGTCTTAGCCACATCTGGCTCTTAAGTCCTTGAAATACAGCTATTGACGTGCTTGAAGCATAAAATATACTTTAGATTTTGAAAACACATAAAATAATATCAATAATTTTATATTGAATACAGGCTGAAACTATATCCTGGTTACACTGGAGTAAATCCAATTGTTGGAGTTCTCATTGTGGCTCAGCGGAAAGGAATCTGACTAGCATCCATGAGGACACAAGTTCAATCCCTGATCTCGCTCAGCGGGTTAAGGATCCGGTTGCTGTGAGCTGCGGTGTAGGTCTCAGATGTGGCTCGGATCCTGTGTCACTGGGACTGTGGTGTAAGCCAGCAGTTACAGCTCCAATTCAACCCTTAGACTGGGAATCTCCATATGCCGTGGGTGCGACCCTAAAAAGTAAAACAAAAAAAATCAAATGTGTTATTAAAATTAATTTCACCAGTTTCGTTTTTACACTTTTAATATGGCTACAAGAAGAAGTTTTAATATGGCTACAAGAAGATTTTAAATTTTAAATTACCTACATAGTTTGCACCATAGTTCTTTTGGACAGGACTTCCCATGTGGCTGACAACATAGTTCTTTTGGATATAGTTTGCTACTTTCTAGATTATAGATGTTGATAATAACTTCATATCTTTCATTCATCTTCACAGTGAAACATTCGTGTTTTCTTATTAACTTGTTAGAATCTTTTAAAGATACTCAGTTTTTTAAAAAGAATATTCACATTTTAAAGTATGACATCCAAGAACTAAACTATTCTTATTACATAAATATAACCTATTTCTCATAAGGATATGTACTTTAATGTTAATTTTAAAAGTTCTGTAAATAAATTTGATGTAATTTGAATGCATGAATGTGAACAATTGCCACAGACTTTTAAGACAGGCTACTTGGCTAGCAATAGCAGCTGACTGCTATTGTGAATGAGATTATAAACTGCTTTTTCCATGTTGGGTGTGTGTGTGCTTTCACACACAGGCACACACACGTGAGCACGTGCACTTAATACAATAACTAGCTAGACCATCAAGTTTCCTGTTCCTCTAGAACAGACAGCATATCCCAAATATCCTTGCAATAATGTGAAAGCCACGTGACTTAAGTTCTAAACAATGGAATCTGGGTGGAAATGATGAACCACACTTTCAAATGTGTTCTGTAAAACCCTCCCATTCACAAGCTTTCATTTCTTTCCCCATAAGAAAATGAAATAAAGATCCAAGGACCTAGAAGAACATACCACCACCAAAATATAAGGAGCCAGGACTCTTAAGCAGAGGACAATGACTCAGAAGAGCCTTCCAAAGAGGATTACCCTTTTCAGGGTATGAGTAAAAAAATTAAAATAAGAGCTAAAAGGAAGAATAGTATGATAAGTCACTTACATTTTAGAGTTGTAATGCAGTTAGGTTACCCTAAAAATAGATACGTATTTTTTTAGAATGCTTTCTTTTCCTTTCTAAATCCAAAAAGGCAATTATTTCATACCTATTATGTTCTTGGGATAAAATTACTTCTTCTAGGAAATGTACAATTTTAGAAAAAGAAAACTCATAACACACTATTGCTTATCTCAGACTGCTTTAACTCATTTTCATCTTTTCATTAGAAAAATTGCCTCTACTGTGTCATCTTAAAATACTTTTTGGATAAATAAATTTTGGATAGTTTTACAGGACATCAACAAGAAAATATATTTCTGTGTACCCACATTGTTTGGCCACTTTGGATATCAGTTTGGGCTTGTCCATTTTTAACTTGCTTCTGTAAGATCTCCATTTCTTTTTTTTTCTTTCTTTCTCTTTTTTTTTTTTTTAGTCTTTTTGGGGCCACACCTGTGGCATATGGAGGCTCCCAGGCTAGGGGTAAAATTGGAGCTACAGTTGCTGGCCTGTGCCACAGCCATAGCAACATGTGTTGCTCCAAGATCTCCATTTCTTTACCTATTTAAAAAAATTAAATACTTGAACCCATGGATCTGTATAGTAAAGATATGAAAGAGACAAAATGCAATTCAGACAGAAAATAATTAATTACTCAAGACACCAAAAAAAGGCACACATTTAAATTATCTTGATCAGGAGTTCCCATGTGGCTCAGTGGTTAACAAATCTGACTACGAACCATGAGGTTGTGGGTTCCATCCCTGGCATCTCTCAGTGAGTTAAGGATCCGGCATTGACGTGAGCTGTGGTGTAGGTTGTAGACGAGGCCTGGATCCCGCATTGCTGTGGCGTAGGTGTAGGCTGGCAGCTACAGCTCTGATTCAACCCCTACCCTGGGAACCTCCATATGCTGCCGGTGCAGTCCTGAAAAGACAAAAAAATAAAGAAATAAATAATCTTGATCAAAGAAATTACTTTGCAGCTTTTTTGATAATGTTGGTTGTTCTTTTCATTGTGTTATTGTCTGTTAAATTTTTGAAGCATCTTCCTGAATTATTATTTATCAAGTTCTGTTTATAAATTCTATTTTTATGGAAGCTTGATTTAGGCTCAACTTCAGTGATTTCACATAATTTCTCTACATTAACAATGCAACTGAAAGAAAACCTCTGAAAAGAAATAAGTAATGTCTAGAAGAAAAAAAATTGTAGTTATTTCCACTCCTTGGCTTTGACTATAAATTAATCAGACAGCACACAGAGGAGGCAATGGATGAGAAAATTAGTTTCAATTGAATGACTTCCTTTAAAGGACTGAAATCTAATTTGGATGAACTTTTGCTTGGTTGTGTCAATTTGATCAAGACAGAAATAAAACAAATAATCACATCAGATCTACCATTTATGTAACCTCTACTGTTTACATTTTATGGAATGTTTAATTTTTAATCACACATTTTGTGTTGTATATCAAACAAAGGTAGTAAGAATAAAGCACCTCATACATATTTTAAAGTAAACTCAATGTAGTAAGAATAAAGCACCTCATACATATTTTAAAGTAAACTCAATTTTAAGACCAAGGATCTTGTGATGTAATTTTAGGTATTCTCCCTTGTTATGTAATAATAGTTGATCTCATGTTTTCTGTCCACCATAAAAAGGAAGAAATAAGAAAGACTGTGCTGAATACCACTGACTGGAATCAACATTGCAATAGTCTCAGCCACAGTTCCAGGGTTGGGATTTTGTTGCTTCATGCTCAGAATGTTCTAGGGTTTATTCACATACATCTAGTAAAAAAAAAAAAAAAAAGTTAGGGACTGAGAAAAGGTTCTATAAGTAAAAGTGATGAGAGAGGCCATTCCTGGAGAAAAACAGTCCCCATCTTGTAAAGTCAAAAAGAAGTTTCTTAAGGAGTTGGGAGATTTTTTTTATGAAGTCTTATAACTATACACAAGCCAAAAGAAACTCAGCAGTTTCAAGATATATGTCCAAACATCTGGACATACTTTCTATCAGTTTTGAGAGCTCCATTTCCTCTGACCTTGATACTCCTTACCAACTAGATGAAAGTCAAAAACGCTGTCTTCAGTCAAAAAGGGCTCTATTGTTATATTATAAATTGCATAGCCAACAAATTCTGAACTTTCTGAAGAGTTAAAACAATACCAGGCTTTGGTAAAGACTGAGGAAGAATATTTTTTATTATTAAGAAAACGTCTCATTTTTTTTTCTTCCTTGGACATAATTCTTACTCTATCAGCTTAGTTGTCCTAGGCTAAATAGTCAAGAAACATCAGTGTTCGCTGGAAATTATTTTAGCACCAACAGCCAACTTATTATTTAAAAGTATATTGGTGAATTTGACAACATGATGAGATGTACAGTTGAAATAATGCTTGCTCTGTTACTAATGCTGTTTGCATTTTTCATTTCACCATGTCACAGTGTTTTTAAAAATGTAATTGATGCATATATCCGTTGAGCACACACTATGATATCTCTCAAGATGACTCAGGGGAAAAGACTGATTTGACCATCTATAAGATAACACAAATAGACACACTCAGCCATACAGGTCTACAGACCAAAAAACGTACAAGAACCTGTAATCAATCTTATGTACTACGACAAAGTTTCAGAACACTGGGGTTTTAGGATCTTATCATTCTTTAGCTAGATTGGCTCATGGATTTTTCTTGTGAGAGGAAGACTCCAAGAAGTTCAATTCATACATCATAGCTTTTCAAGGCTGCTGTGTTTTAGAAGCACCTGTCTAGAGAGATTGATAGAGCTGCTCTGTTCTTCATTTCCTGCTGCTCTAATTCTCTGCCATCAATCTCATACAACCAAGATGGCCAAGCACGGGGTTAGTGACAATGTCACAGCTCAGAGACTCCTTCTAAGACCAAACAGATGGAAGGTGCCCATTCTTTGGAAGAATACCCTCCCCTTTTCAGAATCCGTAAATAAAATAGCATAGACATCTTTCTGCCTCTTTCTCTCTCATAATGTCTCTCATTTCCAGGCTCTAGGACCTGCTTCCTGATTGTCTATTTCTAGGCCCTACTAAGAAGTAAACTATCTTCCTGTTAGTTTGTCCAGTTAAATTATCTTTTAACTTCCCCAATAGTTTTCCCAATTTTAAACTGAATTCTGTAAGAGAGAAATGAGGTCTCCCATTACACACACATATAGATAAAAGGAGCAGCAGTAGATTGAGGCCAATGAGGGGGCTTTTAAATGCTCAAATATTCATGTCAGGGAATCAGTGTCTGTTTTATGAATCTTTTAAGAACAGGACTAAGAAATTCAAAACACCATCTCCTGCCCCATAGAAAGCCAGTTTAAATTCCTAATGTCTAGACATATTTTCCATATGTCAATTTTTAAATTTTGCTTTATTTCTATCCATTCACTGTATTGGATTATTTCATTAACAATAAAAAATACTCTTCTTCTCAATCATTCATTCATTTATTCTGCATAAAAGTTTTATGCACCTATTTTATACCAGGCACTCTACTAAGCTTGAAGACTATAAAGGTGGCCAAAATAACCTTAGTTTCTTCTCCTATAGATTTCATAGTCTAATCAGTAAGTCATGCATGCAACAAATAATCCCATAGCAGTACTCATGCTAGCTCACTCTGAAATTAACAACCATGCTCTGATGATGTGAAACAGAGACCTGGTCTTGTTTGGAAGTCAAGGAAAAACTTGCTTGCTTAAGAAAGTAAAAGGTGAGCTGAGATTTGAAGGGTGCTAGAAACATTTATCTTTACTTTTTTCTAGCAATAAATTAGCTGTCATGAAGGAACACAGTTTCCATATAATTTGTGCTTCTGAAAGACCCTGAAGTTTACCAACCCAACATCCATCCTTGACCCATTTTCTTTCTTGCTGCAGAGACCGATTTGTTCACATGTTCACCATCCCCTATTTGCAGGGAATACGAGAGTGAATGTCAATTGTCTAACCCAATTATAGTGATTCAATTCTTCTTGAAAGTAATTGTTTAGACATGTCACAAATTGTAAACCTGGCCAATGAGACATCAGAGATAGTCTTATAGAGGCATCTGGGAAAATGTTTTATAAGGAGGTAGCTTAGGAAAACTTCAGTTTCTGCCTTTGGACATTGCTGAAGAGCTGTAATCTAAAAAATCTATAGCCATTTTGTAACCATAGGCAACATGAGGGGCTTCTATTAAGTGGAGGATGGGAGCATGGAAAGATGGAGGAAATCATTTAGCTGTTGGGTTTACTTTGAAGTTCCTGCCTAATTATTTGATCTTTTTTGGGGGGTGGGAAAATGAGAAGCTATTTCTAAGCCTCTGTAGCTAAAGCCCAAATTATCCCAAAGTACTACTACTTGGACTTGGTAGACTAATTATAAAATGATAATAATAGGAAAAATATCTGGGAAGATCCAAACAATAGTTAACTATTGAGAAGGAAGAGGTGCTGGAGGATTGGGAAAAAAATGACTTTGACAAGTTCACAAAGAGCAAGTATTCATCTATGGCTTAGGAAATTAAAGATTTTTTAAAAAGCACTGAAGTATAACTTTGCTTCATTGTTACAAAAATTAAATCTTTTCCAGGCTTTAGCACACTAACTTCAATGGCTGATTTATAGAAAATACCCAATTAATGTTCCAATTAATGTTTACTGAATGAACAATAGAATCAAACCCTTTAAAAATGTCTGGAGAAGGGTAAAACCACTTGACGTCAACTTTCTGAGTATTGTTATTTCCATTTTGCACGTGAAAAAAATTCAGCCTCAGAGAGATTTAATAAGGGCATAGCTATTGAGTGATAGAACCAAAATTTAAGCCTAAGGTTTTCTTGACTTAAATGCCCAATCAGGTTCTTTTCACAATGTACAACCAGTAATTAACAGAGCAGGATGTTTTCTATTTTACTCATAACCCTACCACACTTTTCACTAATTTTGAACTCCTTAGACACCTTATTTTTCTTTCTAAAGAGAAAGGCAAGTTTCTGCTCTCATTTCACTATTTTCCTGGATATTACCAAGGAATATTCCAGTTTTTTCCTCTCCAAAATGGAATCCTTAAATCAGCCATATCAGAGTCACTTGTTAGTCTTGGGAAGAAAATATTTCAAGGTCCCATATACTGTTTGGACCCAAGGAAATACATTATATAAAGTCCTAGAGAGACTTAAGTACATACACCAAAGTTAAAGAACCACCATATTCCATCCAGAATATAGGATAGTCTTAATAAATGAAATTCACCCATAGAAAGATAAATAAATCCGTTAAAATATAAAAAATGTTCATGGTTGTATAAATTAGCATCAAAATAAATGTACTGAGATGGGATTAAGATGGCAGAGTACAAGGACTGGAGCTCAACTTCTCTCATAAAAGCAACAAAATTACAACCAACTACTCAACAACCTTCAACCAAACAGACTGCAAACTGTCGAAAAAGATATCCTACTCCAGAAGACAAAGAGAAAGCCACATCAAGATGGTAGGAGGGGTGATTATGCCACATAAGCAACCCCTTACCCCCAGGGTGGGCAGCCAAGTAAAGATGTTACCAGAAAATTGTTAGAGCTCATCAGAGAATTTGGTAAAGTTGCAGAATATAAAATTAATACACAGAAACTGACTGCATTTCTATATGCTAACAACAAGAATCAGAAAGAGAAATTAAGGAAACAATCCCATTTACCACTGCATCAAAAATAATAAAATACCCAGGAATAAACCTATCTCAAGAGACAAAATACCTGTACTCTTAAAAACTGTAGGACGCTGAAGAATGGAATCAAAGATGACACAAACATATGGAAAGACAGCCATGTTCTCTGATTAGAAGTATCAATATTGTCAAAATGACTATACTACCCAATGCAATCTACGGGTTCAATGAAATCCCTATTAAAATACCAAGGACATTTTTCACAGAACTAGAACAAAATATTTTAAAGTTTGTTTGGAGACACAAAAGATCCAAAATAGCCAAACCCATTCTGAGAAAGAAAAAGGGAGCTAGAGGAATCAGGCTGTCTGACTTCAGGCTATACTACAAAGCTATAGTCATCAAAATCATATGGTATTTGCACAAAAACAGAAATACAGATAAGTGGAACAGGATAGAAAGCCTGGAATTAAAACCCCAAGCACCTATGGACAACTAATCTCTGATCAAGGAGGCAACAATATACAATGGAGAAAAGACAGTCCCTTCAGTAAGTGGTGCTGGGAAAACTGGAGAGCTACACATAAAAGAATGAAATTAGAATACTTCCTAACACCATATGCAAAAATAAACCCAAAATGGATTAAGGACCTGAATATAAGAATGGATACTATAAAACTCTTAGAGGAAAACACAGGTTGAACACTCTCTTACATAAACCACAGAAAAATCTTCTGAGATCCACCTTCTAGAGTAAAGACAATAAAAACAAAACAAATGGGACCTAATTAAAGTTAAAAGTTTCTGTACAGCAAAGGAACCCCAAAACAAAATGAAAAGACATCCCACAGAATGGGAGAAAATATTTGCAAATGAAGCAACTGACAAGGGATTAATTGCCAAAATTTATAAATGCGTCCTGCAACTCAATACTAAAAAAACAAACAACCCCATGAAAAAAAAATGGGTGGAAGATCTAAACAGACAATTCTCCAAAGAAGACATACAGATGGCCAGAAAACACATGAAAAGATATTCAGAATCACTAATTATTAGAGAAATGCAAATCAAAACTACAATGAGGTACCATCTTACCAACCAGAATGGCCATCATTAAAAAATCTACAAACGATAAAAGCTGGAGAGGATGTGGAGAAAAAGGAAACTATTATACTGTTGGTGGGAATGTAATGTAAACTGGTGCAACCATTGTGAAAACAACATGGAGATTCCTCAGAAAACTAAAAGCAGAATTACCATTTGATCCAGCAATCCCACTCCTGGGCACCTATCCAGAGAAAACCGTGACTCGAAAAGATACATCTACTCCAATGTTCACTGCAGCACTACATACAATAGCTAAGATAGGGAAACATCCTTAATGTCCATCGGCAGAGGAGTGGATAAAGAGGCTGTGGTACATTACACGACGGAATATTACTCAGCCATTAAAAAGAAAGAAAGAATGGCATTTGCAGCAACATGGATGGACCAAGAAATTATCATGCTAAGTGAATTAGTCAGACAGTGAGACACCAAGGTGATATGCTACCACTGACATAGGGAATCTAAAAAAGGACACAATGAACTTCTTTGCAGGACAGGTACTGA
Source organism: Catagonus wagneri (assembly GCA_004024745.2). Taxonomy (NCBI): domain Eukaryota; kingdom Metazoa; phylum Chordata; class Mammalia; order Artiodactyla; family Tayassuidae; genus Catagonus; species Catagonus wagneri. The sequence continues at coordinate 20,354,462 of PVHT020000166.1, forward strand.
CTCACAGACTTTAAAAAATTTATGGTTTCCAAAGGAGACAGGTTGTGGGGTGGGGAGAAAGGCCGGGGCTTTAGGAGGGAAATGCTATAAAATTGGGTTGTGATGATTGTTGTACAATTATAAATGTCATAAAATTCATCGAGTTAAAAAATAAAGGAAAATAATAAACATTCCTGTTTCTTATGTCAATATTCCAGACAAATACTTGACTCTCAAGAAAATATGTGGCCATTCTGTAACATATTAATTTCATCAAAAGTTGATTTAAAAATAATGAACTGTTATCTAGTTAAATTATACTACCAAAAGAAATTTTTTTGAGTAATTTATGAGTATAAACTTATTTTAATAACAAGTACTTTTAAACCAAAGCAAATTGTATGTTGGCGATTGGCCCACTGGAATCTTTTTAACTGGGTCACAGAACACAAATAATGTGTGATATTAAAAATAAAAGACTGAAAAGTGAGGTTACATCATTTTTGTGGATAACAACAATTAATATTTTGGTGTGCTCAGGAATTTTGTGGTTGGGAAAATAAGAATACGTATTACGTGCAAGTAAATCCCCAATGTTTTTATCTTTATTAAATATAGAAATTATACAGTCCCATTTAACCATTCTTTTTCTAAATGAGCAATAATTTATGTGTTTAATAAGCTAATTCTCAATATGCTTTCTGATGTCTCTAATTTCTCTAGGTAGTAAATGTGTACAGAAGAAAAGAAATGCATTCACTTAAGTAGACTTCTGTTGAATATCTACCACATCTCAGGCACTGTTAGAAGCACAGAATATACAAAGTTTAGTACAGCACTGTGGACAGAGGCAAATGAATATGTAAACACAAAGAAAACTCAAAGAAGGGTGTTTCAGGAATCTTTAACAGCTTGACAAAGCATGTGGTGGAAGAAGGTAGGAGAAGGAAGGAGAAGTTAGGTCATCAAGAGGACTGTTTACTAAGTTAAAGACTGAGCTTCATTTTAAAAATCAAAGAGATGCTAAGAAATATAATGACTTGATGAAGTGCAATGATATGAAATTACTCTGAAATAAGGGTTATGAACATAGATTAGACTTTATTATCTTTAACCATTTCTTTCTCAGGGCCAGTGAGTTAATTTTATGCTTGTAGAAAGTTATTTCACTCTTCTACTTTGATATTTATAATTTGTTGATTCGTAAACATATTCCCAAAGAGGTCTCTTGTTCTACACAGCCCTTTCAAAGCCCTCTCTATGAAGAAAGATGGAAACATCCACATAAAAAACATCTCCATCTGTACCTGCTTAACATACAGGACTCTAGAAAAGATCAGATTTACACAGTTGCTGGCATACCACCCTGAACACACCGTATCTGTCCGATCTCAGAAGCTAAGCAGTGCCGGGCCTGATTAGTACTTGGATGGAAGATAAGACTAGATTTACACAAAGCATTAACTGTCCTGAACCTGATACACTCAAGAGAGTCCTGCTATCATACGATAACATGTCTTTGAGTCTAAGGTAATACCCATCAGTGTATGGTGCCTAATAATCAGAAGACTGTGTGAAACATCTAATCAAGAATGATATTCTTCCCTAAATGAATTACTCAGGACTTTGCTGAAAGTGACACGAAACAAAGCCAAATTAGTTTTCAACAATAAAAATAGTTAAGTGGTTCACAGACTTAGAAGGACATAGGTAGAGCTGGCCTTAAGCAGATCTAGATTCTAGGATTCTAGGTTAGTAGCAGCTTGTTCCCCAATCCTCCTCCCTCTCCACCCCTGCCCCAGATTGACTTCCATGTAAATTTCTCTTGGTACAATTAAACTTTCTCCAAGCAGAGGAGGACTTGGCCAAAGACATCTCAAAGTTTCATCATCAAAGTTGGGAAGACCATAAGAGGAATGAGAAAGCTTCAATTCCTCTGCATTCACATTTACGTTCCAGAAAAGAAGAGCCTGATTGAGTTAATTCTGGATCATTGTTGAGGCCACATCTTCATATTTGTAGCTGACAATTTCTGACCAAACTAAACACATACACACACACACACACATTTTCTATTATAGTGAAACATAAATTAAGCAAACTCTCAAATGGTTGTAACGAAAGAAGTGGGAGTTTCTTTGTGGCATAGCAGAGGATCCTATGTTGTCAGCTCAGCAGGGCCCAGGGCCCTGCTTGCTGTCGCATGGGTTTAATCCAATGCAGCCATGGCCAAAAAAAGGAAAAGAAGTAAATTTATCAAAATTACTTTTATTTCAATTTCTACCAGCACAAAGAGACTCTTTGGGAAAGAAAGCTTTAGCATATGCTGGTAGTACAATTAAGATTACTTCTAATTTTTTAATTTCAACCCTGTATTCTTGAATATATTTGATTCTTGGATTGACTTCATTAGAAAAATTATGCAGAGAATATTTTCTTCCAGCTAGGTTTTCCACAGACATTTATTCATTCTTTATTCATTTATTCAATGTATATTACCAAGTACTTTAGAGCTGGAATATAGCGATGGGCAACAACAACAACCAAAAAAGCCTAAAAATTCTAACACTTTATGGAGAGCTTATTTCTACTGCTAGAGACACACAGTGAGCCAGTCAACCATACATGAACAGTACAATTTCATATAGTGATAAGTTTAACAAGCAAAATGAAAGAGGTTAAAAGGTAGAACATGAGAAAATGAAGGTGAGGACAGCTGACAGGAGAAATCTACTTGAAAATCTGAAGAGAGAGCACCTGGGTAGAGCAAAGAGTGGGAGTTTAAAAGTTTAAAAGAACGCATTTGGCTTCTTCAAGGGACAGAACAAATGCCTAAGAGTCTGAAACAGAGTGCACTGGATTGGAAGAGCATGAATAAAAAGAGAGGCCAAGTCAAGTAGATGTTTTTAAGCCACCGTAAAAATGCTACATGTTATAAGCGCTGTAAAAAAAAAAAAATCAAAAGATTTTGTGCCAGAGACAGACATGATTTAACTTAGAAAGGATCTCTGGTTGCTATGTGAGGAATAGACTGTGAGGGGTTAAGGATAGATTGAAGAGACCAGTTGAGAGGGGATTGTGATAAATCATGTGACAGATGACAATGGCCTGGTTGCTCGGAATAGAGTGACAGAGTGGAGTGGTGAGAAAGAATCTCATTTGAGATAGATTTTGAAGGCAAGAGTGACAGGACTTACTGATGGATTGGATACAGGGGATGGGAGAAGGAAAAACGAGGAACAAAGATGGCTCCTAGGTTTCCAGCCTAAGAAACTGTGTGTGCGTAGCAGCAGAAACAGTCATCTAGACTGTGAGCCACGGAGCTTAATCTGTATCTCTCAGTCCACTTTCCAGGCAAAATTTTCAACTAGCATAAATATAACCCTACGGAAAATAATTTCTGAAAAGATCATTGCAAGGGTACTATTCAAGATACATTTCAAAGATTGCTCATGAAAAGGTAGTTTCTGGTGTGCGGGACTTGGAAGTAGTTTCCAGAAATTCTGTTTCTGTTCTTTCCCAATTGTTTATCTTTGTTTAGCATTGTTGGTTTGATTGATAGTGATTATTTTTGAATTTTGGTATGTGATGACTATTTTTCTGATTTATTTGGCAGCATGTCAACACTTTTATTAAATTCCCACTAGTTTTCTACAAATATGTTCTTCTTATTTAAAAAAGATCTCAACAGGCTGGTTATTTACAAGCATTCCACTTTATAGTAGCTTCTGGGCATTTTAACTAGACTATCCGAAAAGAAATTTAAGACAGAAACACTACTATATCTGAGAGAAGTCTATCATATAAAGTCATCCCTAAAAACCCAATGATAAGATATTTCTAAGATTTTGGACAAATACAAAGCTATGAATATAACATTTGACATTACTTTTAGATTAGATGTACAAAATTCTACCTCCACAGCACAGCCTTTGTTTCAAATGCCTCTTGGTGAACAGTGAATCTTAGCTACACCATTATCTAATAATCAGCTGGGCTTCCCTCGTGGTTTGTCCATTTGATGACTAAAAAGTAAATCATTCTAATTACCTATAATTTTTTTTGAAGTCACACAATTGTAAATGGTAGAATCATAATTAGTGCATAGGTTTGTTTGAATTCCAGCTCATACAATTTCTACTACATTATGCCCTAATTTACTCAATTAAAGGAAAAAGAGAATTTTTATCTATCTTGGAGTAATTTAGATGTGACTATTTCCCATGGGAAGTCTCTGTTTTCTTGCCATACTCCTTTTATAGCAGGGTCAGCCTTTGTCAATTACGAAGTCACCTTCAATTCCATGATGTTATCAGAGTGCTTGATGGTTAATATTATCCACTTGGCTAGGCTATGGTGCCTAGTTGTTTAGTCAAACATGAGTCGAGATGTTGCTGTTAAGATACATTTTAGAGGTGATTAAAAATTTAAATCAACAGATTTTAAGTATAGCAGACTATCCTCCATAATGTGAATGGGCTTTATTCAATCAGTTCAAGCCTTTAATAGGCTTCCCATAAAAGGAATTTGGTCTCACAGAGCATGGAAACTCTACCTAAGTCTCTAGCCTGCCTGTCTTGCCCTAAGTAGTTCAGTCTCAAGACTACAGTATCAACTCTTACCTGAATTTCCTCCTGTCTGCTGTCATCTGGATTTTGAATTTGCCAATCCCCGATATCATATGAACCAATTCCTTAAAATAAGTCAGTCTCTCTGTCTCACTGTCTCTGTCTGTCCCTGCCTCTCTTACTTTCTCTTATGCACGTGTGTTTGTGCATTTCTTCTTCTTTTTTTCTGTTTATGGCTAGACCTAGAGCATATAAAAGTTCTCAGGCCAGGGTTGAATCAGAGTTGCAGCTGGAGCCTATGCCACGGCAACGTCAGATCTGTGACCTATGCTGCAGCTTGTGGCAATGTCGGATCCTTAACCCACTGAGCCAGGCCAGTGAGCAAACCTGCATCCTCATAGAGACAATGTCAGGTCCTTAATCTGCTGAGCCACAATGGGGACTCCCATGTGTGAATTTCTTAATGGTTCTTTTTCTCTGGAGAATCCTGACTAATAGCTATTTTGGTACCTGGGAAATTCTAGTTTGCCTTAAATATGAATTCTGGGGAAAGCTAGAATTTTGTGGAAAATAAACTTGTGACAACTTTGATAGAGATTTCTAAGCAAAGTGTTGAAGGTGTGGTCTCATTTCTCCTTGATGCTTGCAGGAAAACGTGAGACAAGGGAGATAATTGCAGAAGAAATTATTAAGCAGAAAGAAGCCAGAACTTGAATATTTGGAAGATCTTCAGCCTATCCATATGGCAAAAAAACAAAATGAGAAAGTGTGCTCTGGAGAGAACATCAAGGATATGTCTAGACAACCCTTTGCTAAAGAGATTAAGTGTGTGATTTGCAGATCCAGTCAACCCTTTTAGCAGAAATACTGCCAGCTTATACTTAAAGGTAAAGAAACAAGATGAAATAAAGGAAGTTTGTCAGACTACTGGGATAATACAGGAAGGAAGTGAACTAGAAGAGCTATCTGACTGTGAGTGTGTGTTTTCCTTTAAGAAAAGGGAAGAATGAGAGTTCCTGTTCTGGCTCAGCGGGTTAAGAAACATGACTAGTACCCATGAGGATGCAGGTTCAATCCCTGGCCACGCTCAGTGGGTTAAAGTATCCAGCATCACTGCAAGCTGTATCCAGCATCACTGCAAGCTGTGGCGTAGGTCTCAGATCTGGCGTTGCTGTGGCTGTGAAATAGGCTCACAGCTTCAGCTCCAATTCACCCTGTAGCCAGGGAGCTTCTATATGCTACATGTGTGGCCCTAAAAAGAAGAAGAAAGAAAAAGAAAAGAAAAGGGAAGAAAAACACAAACACCACTTCATCAGTTCCAGAAGATGAGGCTACCACCCAGGTGGACCTGAAGGACAGAGCATCGAGACAAGAGGATTACTCTCAAGCCTTAAAACCTAGTGAAATTTGTCCTGCTAGGTCTCAGACTTGCTTGGGAACCATGACCTCTTTTTCATTCCTATTTTTCCATTTGGTAATGGGAATGTATATGCCATCCTGTTCCACCGTTGTACTTTAAAAGTAGATGAATTTTCTGCTTTTACAAGTTCACTGATGGAGAGGAGATTTGCACCAGGATGAACTGTACCCTAACTGACGTCAGTGATTTAGATGATTAAGAGTTTTAAGGATGTTAAGGGTGAATATGTTTTGCAAATGGGAAGAACCTGATTTTTGAGGGGGCCAGGAGACAGACTATTATGGATTAAGTTGTGTCCCCCACAGAAAGGATATGTTGTATCCTAACCTCCAGTACTTTAGAATGTTACCATGTTACCTTATTTGGAAATAAGGTCCTTATAAGATGTCATCAAGTTAAAATGAGGCCATAAAGATGGACCCTAATCTGATATGACTGGTAGCCTTATAAAAAAAGGGAAACGTTTTAAATTTTTAGATCCAGAACATTTAAACATAATTCTCTAATCAAGCTCTGATTAAGAATTGTTATATTTTACCCACATTTGATTCAAAAGGTTAAAAGAATAGAAAAGTGGTATTCATACTGTTTCTTTGCTCCACTGAATGCTTCTAACCCACATCAGAGTCAGTTAAAACATAGTCCTGAGAGCATTTATCACATATCTTAAGTTACCTTCAATGAAGTTCAAGTGAAAATGTAACAAATGTTTGTAAATTTTCTACTATGTGAAATGTTCTCTTAATATGTTGACACAACTAGATATGACCTCAGAGAGCTCAGCTGGAGGAGGAAGATATATGATTATAATTAAATAGATATTTGGAGTTTCTCTTGAACTTCCACATCAATCCCAAGATGGCTCTCATATCAAATCCAGTTTCTGTGGAACTGCATTTCACAAATTGCCTCAAGTATATATTCAAGATTAAATTGAGGATTATATTAACGGAAATGATCTTATATATAGCACTGGCCAAAAAAAAAAAAGTCTATTTGAGAATAATAATAAATTGAAAAGTTAATAAATACAGATTCTACCATTTGGACATTATTTTACTGAGTAACACTTTGGTGCTTCTACTAAATTCAGTAAGTAATAGAAATAAGAAGTAGTAGTTACATTAGAAAAAATAAGCCTGTCAAATTCTGTACCAATTTTCCCCTAAATCATCAATACTTTCATTTAAGTTGCTATAGATTATCTCTAAAGGCAACAGAAAATTGAAAAAAATCTGTCTAAATTAATGATTGGAATGTCAGGTCTAGTAATCTATAAGACAAATGCTATTGGAAACTGCTTTTCTTTCCATTAAAAACTCTAGGATAGTTGATAACTCTGACCTCAGTGGCACACTTGGTTCTCAAGACAGCCCAAATATAAGCATACCAGCAGGCAACTTGCACAGTTATAGAGACACATGAGTAATCTGATTCCTGTGTAAGAAAATTAGATGGCTTTTGGATTGGCATGATTTGTGAGATACAACACTAAAAGTATAATCCATAAAAGAAAACTTGATAAATTAGACTTTATCAGAATTTCAAAGTTTTGTCTTCTGAGAGATGCTGTTAAGAGATTCAAAAGATAAGCCACAGACTGAGGGGGAATATTTGCAAATTACATATCTGCTATGAGACTTATCCCCAGGGTATATAAAAGCTTAATATCCAACAACAATAAAACAAATGAGTCCATCAAAAATGGGCAAATGATCTGAACGGGGAGATTTCACCAAAAAGATATATGGATGATAATTAATGGTGTAAAAACAATGCTCTACATCATTTGTGAAGATATGCAAATTAAAACCACAATGAGACACCACTGCACATCTATAACAATTGCAAAAATCAGACAAAATAACAATATCAAATGCTGCTGAAGGGGGTGAAAAAACAAGAATACCCATTCATTTTTGGTAATGCAAATCACTAAGCCACTTGGAAATGGTTTGGCAGTTTCTTTAAAAAAAAATAAAAAGAGTAATATTTTAGGTGTTTATCCAAGTGAATTTCTCACATGAAAACCCATACACAAATGTTTATAGCAGCTTTTTTCATAATCTCCCCAAACCAGAAAGAAATGTCTTAATTCCTTGTCCATTGACTTTTCCACCACACATGTACATTATTTTACTGTCCCCATACAAGTAAATAGTAAGACCGGATTAAAATGCCCATAGTACTATATACTAAACAGTCGAGCATGGAGGTATGTTTCATTAAATCTTACACCAGTGCTTAAAATGATCACCTGGAATCATCTAATAGTCTCATTAGCTTTCCGGGCATTTTGAAGATGACTATAAAACCTGAACTGATAATTCACTAATATTCTTATGCTTTGTTGGTTTTACAGCAGTTCAGAGGCTGCTCCTCTGATTGGGAGAAACATTCTCTGATGTCTTCCAAGGCTGCTGGCAGGGAAAATACATGAAAGCTTTGTATATAACAAAGTCTTGGTAAATATCAGCTCTTCTCTGTCCTAATTAGGTTCAAAAGCAATGTACCCTACTTTCATCCTCTTTGCTTTATGGACTTTGCTTTATACAGGCAGATCAGCTTTTGCATCAGGGGAGGATGTTGTGAAGTGTAAATGGAAGTGAAGTCGGATGGACAAAAACATGAATTAGGATAACATTTTCTCACATTTACTACAAACTCATTTAAAAGATTTTTTTGTATTTTTGTGTGTGTTAACCTTTTACTGATACTATTGTTCCCCTCAGGACACTAGAGGCTAGAGTCTTCCAGTGGGTGATTAGAGGCTCTTAGCTCCTGCTTAGAGTGGCACTGGAGGATGAGAGGGTTTAGTTTCTCTGATTACCATCCCAGCTTCCCCTTCAGCAATTCCTGCACCCCTCGTGCTACAGTGGTACCTTGTGGCTGTTTGTCATAGACATGTTAAAAGGTAAACCGAGACAGGTTAACTTCAAGAGATTATGTGAGCAAACATCAAATGGAATCTGACAATGCCAAACCAAAGCAGTAGGGAGAGAGTTGCCTGACTTGAGCTCCGAGCAAGGCTTTTGTACAGAAAATGCTGGAAGCAAAGCAAAGAAATGATCTGATCCACTACTGCTTGTTTGGGGAAGGCGGGTTGGCTGTTCTTGAGTTTCCTTTTCTCAGATTCCAGTGAATTGACTCTGGCTTGGGTTTCACTTTGCTTACCTAGGCTACCAGAGCATTAGAGACACCTCAGTCTAATAACCTCCTTTGTTTGAATATTTTAAAAGGTACTACGTTTGTGATGGAGGGTGACAGAATTTTCTTTCTTTTTTTTAACTGAATTATAGTTGATTTACTATATCATGTTAGTTTCAGGTATATAGCAAAGTGATTCATGTATATATTGTTTTTCACATTCTTTTCCATTATAGATTATTACCAGATATTGAACATAATTCCTTATGCTGTACAATAAATCCTTATTGTTTATCTATTTTGCATATAATGGTATATAGCTGTTAATCCCATATTCCTAATTTATCCAGCAGAGTTCTCTTTCATCTTGTCTAGGCTCTGTGCAAAGGACAGGGCTTTCTCAGTGGCACTGTCCATGTTCCCTGTGGCATCTAAATCCTGACTGTAATCTGTGGTTGGTCTTGACCGAAAATTTCTTGCCCAAGAGATTTTACTCCTTTTTTCAGGAAGCAAGAGATTTTACTCCTTTTTTCATGCACCGGGGACAGGAGAGTGTTTTATCTCCTGACCAGTAACTTAAGGCTTAACTTTGTAGGAGAGAAGTTTCCATGAAAGTGGGCAGGTCCCCCCCCCGCCCCCCGCCGCCATTTTCCAGCAGCCACTGGTCATCTCCACACCTGTGCCAGCAAGAGAGATTCTCTCTTATCTCCCGTTCAGCCCCCATCTTTCTCAGGAGTACCTGGCAGAGGGAGGTAAAGAGCTTAAGAGAAAAGGTGAGCCACTTTGGTGTTTGAGGCCCCAGTTATTCCAAAGCTTGGTTGCCTTATAACCTTAGCTTTCTGATGGGTTCAAGAAAGTGGATGTTTTTGGTGATCATTTCACATTTTCTGATTAATAATATGCAGGCAATGTTCTCTGTAGATTTCTTCATCCTAAGTGGAAGCAGAAATATGTATGCTTGTACAGCCAGCCTAGGGATTTTCTGCAGATGCTGCCCTGTTTTAGGTAGTACTCATTGCTGAAGGCTGCTCGCCAGGAGTTAAAAATATATCTTACATAAAAGGATTATTTGTGTTCTAAGACTAAAATGTAATTAGTCTTTTATGCCAGTCATAACTCCTTTGAAATCATCTGTCGACAGGATAAAGTAGAATAAATAGCATCGTTTTGAAAAACAGCAAAACTGAAAGGTACTAGAACATAGGAGACCATACTGGGTGTTTCTTATGTTACTATTTATCACATACTTATTGATTTCCACCTTCTCTCATGTACTCTTTGCCCAGTGTGCTTATTTGTACATTTTTACATGATTTCAATCTCACTGTCTACTTGATTAGAGCAATCAAGACAGTTTTAATAAAAAAGTATAATTTTAAAGTCTATAAAATTGTAAATTTCATTATGCTAGCCCTATAAAAATACATAGAAAACCAAAAGGGATTACTTCAAAATGTTCTAAGAGCTACTGTTTTTGCTTAAAAAATAAGTTTCCAAATCTTTTTTCATATAACAACAATAACAAATTCATGGAAAAACTGGTCCTAGGTCAAAGAGAAAATAGTTATGTCAAGGTCACCTTTCTAGGCTTCATGATATTTTGTGGTTTAAAAGTGACAAGTCAAACAGAATCTAAAGAGAGAGACTTTGCCAGTAATCTTAATTATTTTTATGCTTATTCTTTCCCAAGTTCCTCACTTTTTTTTTTAATCTCCCAGCTTTACCTGAAATTCTGCATTGAGGCATGGAACACTTAGGCTCCTACCCTGATATTATCTGGAAATCCCTAACATGGAATCTCCTGAATTGGCAACAGTGTTTGCTCCCTGCTCCAATATTGTTCTGAGGCTCCTGAACTCATAACAAGCCCAGGAATCTCCTGATTCAAAAAGGTGATGTATCTCTCTCCTTCACTGTCCCTGTGTTGGTCACATCCCTAAGACTGAGCATCACTTTGGATAGTCCCCACAAGTGCTAATTAAAAATTTTATCTAAAACAGTAATGCTTTTCAAAAATATAAGACTCTTCCCTGAGCCCTGGGACAGAGACTAAAGACCTCCAAGCTAAGGATCAATCTCAACGACAATGGACACCTGCCTGTTAGGAATTCCAAGTAACAAAACTCAGCCCTCTAGAACTCCCCTACCAAACTTGTGTACTCCTACCTTCTCCCATAGGGTAAGCTCTATAATGTTGAGGATCGCGTGAATGAAAATTTTGCCTGCCATATCAGTAAACAAAGGATGCTGCAGTCATCAATACACTTTCATCACTCTCTTCCCACCATGATGGAACTCAGATGGAAATAAGCATCTGCCCTGACAGCAGCCATGCCCTCAGCCTCTGTAGCCACCCCCAGTGGTGCACCCCGAGGTGACTCAGGATGGGAAAGAACAGGATACTGGCACTAGATAGCTAAGGTTCATATCAAAGGAATTATTACAATGACTCCAGACTCTCGCATCTTACCGTATATAGGAATGTGTTAAATTCATTAACTTGAGATATATGATTTTCTTTAATTAACAGTAATCTTTCGATGTTCTGACTACTTAGTCTTTGTTGCAAAACTTCTATATAACTTGACTCCTTCCCTACCCCTTTAGAGACCCCCTCAGAGCTGTCTGAGAGGCTGTCTCACAGGCTTTAAGTCCTCAGGAAGTCTGTTGAATAAAACAGAGTTCTCAGCTTTTAGATGATGTATTTCGAGTTGACAATGCATTTTGAGTTGACAATCATAGGGAAATTCCTATTCCCCAATAACTGAGATTGATGATGCTTATATATAAGAAATATATGTAAATAGATATGTAAAGCACTGATAATATAACGTTTAAAATAACTGGTTAAATTAAAATCGGAATCTAGTTCATAACATGAACTTTTGTCTTTCTCAATAACAAGTTGTAAAGCTCTGAGATGGCATTTTATCACTTTGAGTTTATTTCCTTTTACACAAAATGAAAAGTTTGAATGAGATATTTATGGTTTCCATTAGATCTAATATTCCTCAATGATTTTATGTAATTTGAAAACTTGTGAAATAGACATTTCACATGAAGATTGTTCCCATTATTGAAAGACGACAGCAAGGAATTAAGAGTAGCGTTTTATTGAAAAAATAAAAGTTTTGGGGTCACAAAAACCTGGGCTAAGTGTCTGCTCTACTACTTACCAGTTGTGTGGTTTTTGATAAGTTAATAATTATCTTGCACCACAGTTAGCTAACTTGTAAATACAGATCATAAAGTACTACAGGATCATAAAGATTAAATGAAATCAGCTTTCTAGATTTATATTACACAATACTTGGTACCAAGAAGGCCCACTGCTTGCCTCTTTTTGTCCTCACCATTTATGAAAGAAATCACCTAAGCCACCGAGTCTGTGGTATTTTGTTATGGCAGCCCAAGCTGATTAATCAAAATTCCATTCTTGAAACACTCATTTCGGAAGAATGAGGTTAAAAAAACCTTGCCTTTTAATGCTAGACGCTTGATTTAAATGTATGTATTTAAGTGGCAAGATTTTTATGTAAATAAATGGTTGAGGGAAATCTGGCATTGTCATAGGAACTTCCAATTGCAAAACGTTATCAAATACAAAGCTTCTCTGAGTACATTTATTTCCTACTTGTAATTAAAATCATTTAAACTCTCCTCTTTACTGCCTTTATCAGTAACAGAGAAAGGGAAAATGACAAAGATACAAATCAAGGCATACAATTACAACACACATGCGTGTCATGAACAAAAGAGTACAGTTTTCAGACTCTTTTAATTATTTTTCCAAATTTATTCACAAAGCTCTCTCAATAGTATAACATTTACATATCACAGCTGAGGAACAGTGTTGACTAATTTGTCTCTGCAGGGAAGAACACTTATCTAATTATAATTTATAGTTTTGTTTACCTTTCTATTGGAAAGCTAATTATTTGTCTGAGTAAGAGTTTCTGCCTTATTGGTTAGGGAAAACACAGTTTAAAATTTATGTAAGCTTTCAGTCACAAGTTTTATACCTCTCATAAGGCAGTCAAAGCCCTTTAGGACTTTTATGAATAAATATCACTGAAAGAACTAAAATATCCTTCTTAAATTTTAAAGTATGGCCAAGATAAGAACCGAAAAAAGAAAAAAAAGAAAGAAAAGAAAAGATGAAAGCTCAAGTCACACGATTTACAATCTCAATTATGTGACTAGGATAGCAAGGTACTAACCTCCTTATGTAAACTGCTCTCTTTGAAATGAATCAAGAGAATTTTTTTTTTCTATTCAGTTACCAAATGGCTTGTGGGCTACCTTCAGTAATTAAAGATAGCCCCTATTCCACTATTCCTTGACTACTCCTATGTGTCAAATCAGCTGAAATTTCAAGAGTATGAGCTAAAAATAGAGAATTATGAAAAAAGCAAATATCAATTACCTCTGATTTCCCTCTCCCTCAATAATAACCCTATATATTAACTGGGACTGAATATGGTATAGCAGATTCAGACAGCAAATTCTAGCATCAGATGGGTCACAGGTAAATGTTACCAAATACTTAATTGTTAAGCAAAGTTAAGTGTTTAGGGTTAAGAAGGGTTAACACTTTTCTTTCTCAAACAATTCCAAGAAATTTCAGAGGAAGAATGCTTCTGAACTCAATCTGTAGGGTCAGCATCACCCTGATCAAAAATTCCTATTCAATATCACTGATGAACATAGATGTAAAAATGTTCAACAAAAATATTAGCAAACTAAATTCAATAACACACTAGAGGAACTATACACCATGATCAAGTGAGGATTAGACCAAGGATGCAAGGATGGCCCGATATCTGCAAATCAATCAATGTGACACACCACATTAACAAACTGAACAAAAAAATATGGTCTTTTCAATAGATGCTGAAAAAGCTTTTGACAAAATTCAACATCCACTTATGAAAAAAATTCTTAACAAAATTAAGGGTATAGAGGGAATATGTCTCAATATAATAAAGGCCATATAGGACAAGCCCACAGCTCTCATACTCATCTATGAAAAGCTGAAAACATTTCCTTAGGAACAAGATAAGGATGCTCACTCTCCGCACTTTTATTCCGCATAGTATTGGAAGTCCTAGCCACATAACATTCAGGCAAAAAGCAATAAAAATGGAAAGGAAGAAGTAAAGCTGTTACTATTTTCAGATGACATGATATTATATAGAAAACCTTAAAGATTCTACCAAAACACTATAAGAACTCATCAATGAATTCAGTAAAGTTGTGGAATATAGAATTAACATCCAAAAATGTGTTGTTTTCCTATACACTAACAAAAAATATCAGAAAAGAAATCAAGGAAACAATTCTATTTATGATTGTATCAAAAAGAATAAAATACCTACGATTAAATCTAAGCAAGAGGGTAGTTTTCAGAAAACTTGTTCTCAGAAAACTATAAGACACTGAAAGACACCGAAGATGATACAAACTAATGGAAAGATATAGCATGCTCATGGATTGAAAGATTTAATGTTAAAATGACCATTACTACCTAAGGCCATGTACAGATTTAGTGCAATTCCAATCAAAATACCAATAGCACTTTTCACAGAACTAGAACGGAATATTCTAAAACCACATGTAGAAACACAAAACAACACAAATGGCCAAAACAATCTTGAGAAAGAAGAACAAAACTGGAGGTATCACAATCCCTGATTTCAAACTATACTACTACAATAATCAAAACAGTATGGTACTGGCACAAAAAAATGGATACGTAAGTCAGTGGAACAGAAGAGTTCCCAGAAATAAACCCACAGATATATGGTCAATTACTCTATGACCAAAAAAAAGCAAGAATATCCAATGGGGGGAAACACAGCATCTTGAATAAATGGTGCTGGGAAAACAGTATAGCCATGTGCAAAAGAATCACATTGGACCACTTTTTCACAGCGTATACACAGCATAAACTCAAAATGGACTAAAGACTTAAACGTAAGACCTGAAACTATAAAACTCTAAAGAGAAAACATATGCCACAATTTAAAACCTGTCTTAGCAATGCTTTTTTGGCCATGCCTCCTCTGTTAAGGGAAACAAAAGCAAAAATAAGCAAATGGAATTACATCAAACTAAAAAGCCTTTGCACAGCAAAGGAAACTATTAACAAAGCAAAAAGCTGCCTCCTGAAAGGGAGAAGATATTTGCAAAATTTATATATGGGGCTCACATTAAAAATAAAGAATTCATAAAATTCATCATCAAAAAACAAACAACCCAATTAAAAAACAGGAAGAGGATCCAAATAGACAGTTTTTTTCAAAGAAGACATACAGATGGCCAACAGGCATATGAAAGGTTGTGTGGCATCACTGTCAGGGAATTACAAATTAAAATCACAGTGTAGTATCATCTCACACCTGTCGGAATGGCTATTATCAAAAAGCTAATAAATAACAAGTGTTGATGAGGATGTGGAGAAAAGGAAACTCTAAGACACCATTGGTAGGAATGTAAACTGATACAGCTTCTACGGGAAAAAGTATGAAGCTTCCTCAAAAAATTAAAAATGGAACAATTATATGACCTAGTAATTCTGAGTATTAAAGAAGACAAAAGACACTAAAAAAAATGCACCTCTATATTTATTGCAGCATTTTTTTATATTTGCCACTGATAAATGAGTAGATAAATATGATGTGGTATATCTATGCGATGGACTATCACTCAACCATTTAATAGAATGAAAATGGAATGAAATCTTGATATTTTCAACAACATGGATAGACATAGAGAGTACTATGCTGAGTGAAATAAGTCAGACAGAGAAAGACAAACACCATGTAATTTCACTTATATGTGAAATCTAAACAAAACAAATGGACAAACGTAAAAACACTCATAGATATAGAGAGAAAAATAGATGGTGGTCAGAAGGGGTGCGGAGTGAAATAGGTGAAGGAGATTAAAAATTAAAAGCTCCCACTTAGAAAAATAACTGAAAAAAAAAGCAGGAAAAATAAACGAGTCACAGAGATGAAATGTACAGCATGGGGAGTGTAGTCAATTATATTGTAGTATCTTTTTCTGGTGGCAGATGCTAATTAGACCTATCATGGTGATTATGATTTGGTGATCATTTTATAATATATAAAAATATTGAATCATTATGCTGTACGCCTGGAACTAATATAATGTTGTAGGTCAATTATACTTCAATTCACAAAATACACGTAGACATTGGGAGAAAATGCATCAAAATGCTAATGATGGTTGTCTTGGCAGGATTGGGATTATGAGTGATTTTTAATTTTTACTTTATGCTGTTATGTATTTCTACTTGTCTGCAATGAACATGGATTGCCTGTAAAACTAGAAAGAAAGCAATTAATATTATTTTAAAAATAGCATTTGCTCATTTTATCATTTTCATTCTTTCCATTTCTGTAACCATTGGGGAATAAGTTAAAATTGGCTTTTTCAAACAGAAGTAATCAGCTATAGATATAAGGTGTGTAAGGATGTATAATTCACATAATAATATTTCAATGACCCCTTAAAGCTGCTTGTTCCCTTCTAGTACCTACAAATCAAAGAAAAGTGTTCGTTAATAAAAGTGGATCCCCCAATAACATAGTGGGAGTGTGTCTGTCTAATGTGCCTTCATGAATTGATTACACTTTTTATTTTGGTTTTAGAAAGTGACACTTCTGGTGCATTCAAAAATCCCCCAACTTATTTTTCAGATTTCATTGTTAAAAGGAAGATATGATTCCAACCAGAGGATACAAGATACTTTCAGTTTAGGTCTAAAGCATATTTGGTTGAACGACTGGTGAACCAGAAGTGATTTACATTGAAAATTAATGAAATAACTGGAGAAAAAACAGCCTATGTAAAGAGAAGGAAAATGCATCAGCAATATCCTTTGGTTAGAGTATCAAGTCTCTTTACAGGGCAACTAGGCTCGCTCAGTCTGAGCCCAGCTCACCCACACCCCCAAGATGGGTAATTCTCTTCCTCACATTCCAACACGTCTTTGTCAGCCTAGGCTGACTAGGTGCTGTTCGTTATTCCTCTAGCCCTCTGTGCCTGTTTCTGTACATTTTCACTCCAGCTTCAACAAAACAATGGTTAATTACATATTTACATTATTTCCCTGGCTATTTCATATTTTATTCTTTCAATCAACAACTATTTAATAGTCCCAGGAACTATCCTAGACAATGAAGGTGAAAAAATGAATAAAACTTGGTCCTGCCCATAATCTAGTAAGAGAAATTTACAAAAGAATCATTAAAATTCTTAACTTTTGTGTTCATATTGGTGTCAGCTAGAAAGACATTTCTTTAGGGAGAAAACCTCATCTCTCTTTTTCTTTTTTCTTTAAACTCCATCTGAGCAGCTCTCACAATACCAAGAAACTCTTAAATGCTAAGTACATGGAAGTGAGGAAAACTGTAAAGGTAACGAGATCAGAGTACTGCTCTTGATTTATGATAGGTTTAACATAAATTGTTTTCTAAAACTAAAGAATGCTAAAGCATTGTGATTTTGAGACATAAAATAACAAGAGTATAATCTCAAGGTCAGCAGAAGTAGCAGTCAGTGGATATATCACGGCCCCATTTCACAGATGGTGGCAAGCATTGTTCCTCCCAGTGTCTCCAGGGATTCAGGGGGTAGCCATGAGGAAGCAATCATTAAAAGAGGAAGAGGCAGCTTTTTAGGTCAACTCTGGCTCTGAATTCATGCTTCTACTGAACTGGTTAAAACTGTCTAAAGTTCCATCACCTTCTACATGTACCCCACTTTTCAAATGGCAGTACTCTACCAATTTCTTTTTTCTCACTCATTCCAGAAACACGTTTATAGCAAGTTGTACTATAAGATAAAAGTACTTGCAGTTATGCATAAAATATAAATGTGAATGTCTGACATATCTAGAGCATATTCTTGTACAGAGAAGTCCAGCCTGTCTTCCACCGGACACTCTCCTCTTCGACCTGCCTCTAGGACCTCACTCTTCACACACAATGGTCATTCAAAGTGTGCTGCAAAAAAGCCAGTTCTTTCTTCAAGAGAATTATTGGATATACCATTTTAAAACTGCATTGGTTAAAGTCCAGTTTGGGGAAAATATTTTTATGTCTTTTTAAAACTGCTTATGCAAAGTTTTGGTTTGTGCTAATGTCTATTGTAGTTTGATAAACGCTGAAAATTTATTTAAACAGGAGCTTAAAAAGAATTCACTTAAGCTCTACAAACTCTTTGTAATTGCCACGGGGATGCAGAGAACAGGATGACAATTTTCTTACGTCAATTTCTATGAAGGCAATCATCAAGGGGTGTTAAAAACCAAAGTGTAGGAGGGAAACAGCATTTTTAACAAGAAACATTCCAGTGCAGATAAACTGGAATAAACTCTGGGATATAACAAATTAGTGATAATTTATCAACAAATATCCACTAAACTCATCTATGGTGTGCAAATGCTTTATACAAGATTCTCTCAGTATCTTGACAGTATAAAGTCCCTGAAGACCCTGAATAGGAGGAAAGATTTATAAATATCTTAGAAACAGAGAAATGTTATTATTGATTCAGAAATTTAACGTTTAGCACTCTAAGTAGGCCACAAATATTTCTGGCATATACATTGTGTATTGCACAATTTTTTTAAAAATGAAAAAAAAAATGTAAAAAGCATCGTTTCCTAAAATTATCACCTAAATTATAAGCTTTATCCATTGTCTATATGTTGTTTACATTCCAAATGTTCAAAATGATTTATTTTGTTTATTTGGTTTTGGTTGATTTTACTTCATATTATTTTATACTGCAATGAAGGAGTGCCACTTAGATGGGTTAGATCAGTCAACTTTACATGTAATTTTGCATTTTAATAATGAAATCAGAGCAACCTTCATTAGAGTACCAATCATTGTGAGAAACATTGATTCCTGTCATACAAGTACAGTGTTGTACCTTGTTCAGTTTTATTTTATTTCTTTTTTTAAGGCCGCACTTGTGGCATATGGTAGTTCCCAGGCTAGGGGTCAAATTGCAGCTGCAGCTGCCAGCCTACACCACAGCCACAGCGATGCAGGATCTAAGCCACGTCTGCGAACTTCACTGCAGCAAAACCTGATCAAACCCTCATCCTCGCGGATACTAGCTGGGTATGTGATCTGCTGAGCCACAACAGGAAATCCTATTCAGTTTTCATACAGTGTTTTACCCACTATAAAGTAAGTGGAATCTGAAAACTTATACTATGCCTAGTTAATATTAGAGAACACGTAGGCATGTAGGTCTCAGAATGGAATTGTTTTCCTGAGTTGATAGTTATAGAGTAAACTGGGAAATAGAGAAAGAGAAACTGAATTATAGAGTTTGTTAACCCTAAATTAATCATATTCTTATCAAATATTCCCATTTTATAGCATAAAGAGCTAGACCTAATTTGCTATTGGCTTGAAAAGGTAGCTAATATAATATTGAAGAAGGAAAATCACTTTACTTGGGATTAGATCTCAGTTCTAGTTCTATATCTATTAATATAGCCAGTATTAGCTTAATTGGATAATCTCCTTAGTTTCATTGATCCTTAATTCCTCATCCAGGAAATGGGGGATTAAAATGCATTATGGTTGTGTGACTATACTTAGGGAGGTGACTCTTTAAAAGACAAAAATTTATATGTGATCAGGATCTTTAACTTTTTTTTTCTTTTTGGCTGCCCTGCAGCATACAGAGTCCCCCATTGGCCTACCCTGGAATGGCAACACCAGATCCTTTAACCCACTGGGCCAAGTCAGGGATTGAACTTGCATCCTGGCACTTCAGAGAAGCCATGGATCCCGTTGCACCACAGCAGGAACACCAGGACCTTTAACTTTTAAATGCTGTAAATAATTTGAACTTGCTGCCTCTTACATTTTGCTACTCCTCTATTTGTTTTGTTTCGTCTTTGGACTTGACTACTATCACTTAATTTGGGATTTTTCTCTGAACCTGGGAGAGTAATGATATCTCTTCTCCCAAACATTATATTGACAACAATCTGAGCCCTATATCAATCATCACAATTCCTACACCTCTTCCATCTTCCAGTTTACCTGTGGGTTTTCAGCTTTGTGTTTCTGATCTGTCTATTGTCAGCACACATCAGCACTAGTGGGTCCAGACAGAATATAATCAGTAAGCCTCCTCTCTGGTTCTTTTTTTCTTTTCTTTATTTTTTGGGAGTGGGGGATGTTCTGTAGCTCTAAAGTACCTAACGCGAGGTAAAAAATGGAGACTCTAAACACTTAACTGTTCTCAGTGACACCGTACCTATAAATCGGCCAGTTCTCCAACCGGCAAGTCTCCAATTTTCTAAGACTCTAATGGTCAATAAGGGGTTGCAAAAGATATGTATTTCATCCATATCCCAGAGAGCACACATTTTGCCTCACCTTGGATTTTTACCATGTTCTAACTTTTGGATTCTTGCTTTCCTGAACTTAACCCTCAGTTTTCTCTGTGATTTTTGAATTGCCCCCTTTTATTTGTTTTCCCTTAACTCTTCTGTGCTTCATTCTTTCCAAAATACAAATCTTCTCACCGGTAGAGATAATCTTTCATGCATTAGGTCGTTATACCAAGGCACAGACACAAAAACATACTCGAATAACCTCATACAACATATATCAGCTATTTTGATCCTCTACTCCCTAAACAACACGGAGCTTTTTCTGAAAAAGAGCACATGATCAGAATGTAAAGAAAAGCACCTGAAAAGGCTCTCAACCTCACCAGCCACGAGGGATATAAGAATCAAAATCACGGTGAAATACCACTTCACACCCACTCAGACGCCTATTATTAGGACAGATAGTAACAAGTGTTGGTGAGGTTGTAGAGAAACTGGAATTTTCATACACTGCTGGTAGGGATGCAAAACGGTACAGTCACTTTAGAAAATTCAGGCACTTCCTCAGAAGGTTAAACAGAGTTACCTCATAACCCATCAATCCCACTCCTAGAGAAATGAATCTATATGTCCACAAAAAAATGTGTACACATATATTCATACTAGCCAAAAAGCAAAAACAACCCACATGTCCATCAACTGATGGATAAATAAAATGTGATATTTCCATACTTTGCTATATTATTTGGTAACAAAAAGCAATGAAGTACTGATGCATGCTACGGCATGAATGAATCTTGAAAACGTATGCTAAATGAAAGAAGCCAGTTCCCAAAGACCATTTGTGATCTCATTTCTGTGAAATATTCAGAACAGGCAGATCAAGAGTGAGGGTAGACTAGTGCTTGCCTATGGTGAGATAGGGCAAGTTGGGGTGAAATGGAGTGACTGGTAACAGGTTTCTTTTTGGAGTGATACAAATGTCCTAAAATTGATTGTGGTGATGGTTGCAGAACTCTGTGAATATGCTAAAATCCACTGAATTGTACACTATAAATTGTTGCATTGTACGGTATGTGAATTATATCTCAATAAAGCTGTTGTATATAAAAATAAACACAAAGACAAGGGAAAAGCTGAAAAGCAAGTTCTCAGTAATTTCTTCTTTTGTCGTACTTGGATTTGGAGATGCCAGCAAAATTTAGGCCAACTGTTAATTTCCAGTGCTTATATGCAACAAATCTCAGATTCTTGGCAAATTCCACAAAGACTAAATGGAATGAAATGATCCCTTGCCTAATTATTGCATTGCAGAAAGGGCAGTACTCACTGAAGCCTGATGGTGAAAGGAGAAATGATCCAACATGCTGTGTTTTTTACAATTGCAAAGAATGAAAACAAACAACCAAGTATTTTATGCAGACCCAGGGTTGTCAGTGTAAGCACAACAAAGAACTATAACATTGTGGCAGCAATGGTATAAATGCAAGCAGTAAATCTGAAACTGTGTGCTTTAGAAATACACCCAGGGGTGCATAAAGTGAAATTATGCCTCCCACAATTGGCTAATGAGCAATCAGTGAATGAGACCTTTTCCAGGAGAGAAGTAATTCACACCTTAACGTCTGTGTAGTAGTCCAAAGTACCTCAGAATATATGACTTAGCCTCAATCATAGCTTTTTAGGCTTAGAAAAACTGTAAAATTTAGACCAAAACGTAAGTTGTAAGTGACTGATATTTTTGGAATCTGAACACAGCGACAACTTGCAACCACAACTCGACATATCTCTATTTATGTCTATGTCTATATATTCATATATATACCATACATATGTAGCTTTATATTCCTATAGTAAATAATAACATAGATACGTTATGATGGCTGCAACTTTCCTTTCAAACATTTTTTATGATTTTAACTTTGAATTGACTTCGTGGGTCAATTCTCCTATGGACAAAATTTATAATAATAATAGACCCCAAGTTTATCACCAGGAGAGCAATGGAAAGTGATCAAGAATGTTTGCAAATCTTTAAAAAAATATTCTGGAGTTCCTGTCATGGCGCAGAGGTTAACGAATCCAACTAGGAACTAAGAGGTTGTGGGTTCGATCCCTGGCCTCGCTCAGTGGGTTAAGGATCTGGCGTTGCCGTGAGCTGGGGTGTAGGTTGCAGACGTGGCTCAGATCCTGCGTTGCTGTGGCTGTGGCGAAGGCTGGCAGCTACAGCTCCTGTTAGACCTCTAGCCTGGGAACCTCCATATGCCATGGGTGCACACCTAAAATGACAAAAGCCAAAAAAAAAAAAAAAAAAATTCAAGTATTTGGCAACATGGCCTAGATTATAATAGTCAAATAAGTACTACCTAGGCCAAGGATCTAAATATAACAGTACCCATTATCATGTTTTAACTTGGGATGTTATTAAAATGATAAAATTATTTTCTGAGAACAGCTAAATCCCCACAAAATTTAGTAAATGTTAGCGTATACATAATTATAATCAGTAAATCTCAATATTACGTAAATATATTTTTATTTTATGGATTTTCCTTAATAAGGAACTGGTATGACTGCCTGGACTCAGTCTCTTTTCTGGTTTGACATCTATTCTACCTTTCCCATATTCTGCTGAATTATTTTTTGTCCCGTACCTACCGGTGCCTCACCCTCAATGTTTTTGATAGATTCTTCTTGAACTGAAACTCATTTACCATTTGTTGTAAGCCATTAGTCTTCATAAGCTGATTTCTATGAAGGTTAATTTTTTCCAATAAGCTTTGCAAATGTTGGTTGCCACTTACATTTGCTATCTCCAAGAAAACAATAGTTTAGGTTATAGTCATTTCCCTTTAATCAAAAGATTCCTTTTTTAATTGGCATCTGGACTGATGGCAAATTTTCTCATCACCAAGGACCATGACATTAGCTGTGTTAAGTTCTAAATGTTTCTTCAGCAGCAATAGCTCAGAGCCATCACTGTTTATCAATCTAAACTCACTATGGCAGGTTTTATCATTAAGTTAAAAATCATTGGTGGTCACTTTTTTCAGATGGTTTAGATAATACTTTTCTATACAAATTAAATTTAGATGATAATACTAATTTTAAAAGATTACATACAAAATGAAATTATAGGGTGTTTTCAGCATCAAAACATCCTATTGGCCATTTGCCATTCATTAAAACAGTGGATGCTATTCTTAAAGGATATCACTGATAGATGTTGAATTATTGGAGTATACTTGTTATCCATTACTGCATAACAAAACAGTACACATTTAATGTCTAAAACAGCTCGCACTTATTACCTCACAGTTTTTGTGGGTTAGGAGTCTGGGTATTGCTCACGCATGGCCTCAGCTTAGGTCTCTTGGACTTCAGTAAAGGTTTTAGCTACACTGCCTTCTCATCTGGGGAGAGAAAATGAGTTTACTTCAAAGTTCACTTAGGTTGTTGACAGAATTCATTCCTTTACAGATACAGGACTGAAAATCTGGCTCCTTGCTGCCTATTGGGCAGAGGCTACCATCATTTCCTAGAGGCTTCCCCAAGTCCCTTGCTACATGGGTGTTCCCAACACAGCTGCTTATTTCATCAAGCCAGAAAACAGTCCCTAGAGTGAGTCTGCCAGCAAGACAGTCATACTTAACATAACACCACCGTGGAGGTGACAGTCCATTACCTTTGCTACATTCTGTTGGTTAGAAGCAAGTCACAGGTCCCATCCCCACTCACGGGAGTGGATGACAGAGAGGCATGAATACCAAGAAGTGAGAATCATGGAGCCCACCTTACAATATTTCCACTGCATGAGGTTTTTAACTAGTTTAATTGAGATATAAGAGTATGTTAAATATAGTAATACATAATTGCTATTCAGATCATGACAACCAAAGCTAGATAGGTGTTATTTACATACAATGTCCATGATCTATAAAGGTATCATCCCCCTGCCCCTCCTGCACTCCTACACAACTTCCTGGGTGTGCCAAGGCTACAAAGCCCCGACGGCTCCTTTTTTCTATACAATTTCTCAAGATGGCTTGTGCAGTTGATAACCTTTGAGATGTTGTAACCCTCCTGCCCCCTGGCAAAACATGCAGACTTGCTTATTGCTTTCAATAAAAAGCAGTAGAATTTCTAAGATCAGTGTTCTTCTACTATGACACAGACCCATTGTGTGAAAGTACAACATGCATCTGGGCTGATCGTGCAGCCTCTGGGGGACTTGGCAGCTAGGAAAGCTGACATAAATATGGTACCTGGTGCTCATGCTGCTTGCTGTGCCAAAAGCAATAAAGTCCTTTTTTTTTTTTTTCTGACCCAGGAGGCTTGTGTCTTTCACCAGCAGTTGTGAAATAGTAATAGGCTAACTTCTTAACTTATAAAATATAAAATCAAATCCTGGATCCTTCACAGTTCCTGACACCACCTAAATTTGGAATTTTAGGTTAAAGGACTGTTTTGGGAGTTCCCTGGTGGTTCAGTGGGTTAAGGATCAGGAATTGTCAGAGCTGTGGTGTGGGTTGGATCCTAGCCCGGGAACTTCTGCATAAAAAAGGACTTTTTTGAATTCCATTCACCAAGGCTTACAATCACCAAACAGCTAGTAACTGTTTCTGCTGCTTATTATTTTAGTCTGACTATTTTTAAATACTTTGAATTTCACTTGCAGACACTAAACAAAATCCATGGTTGTTTCTAAGGGTTCGTAATTTGAACTTTGCGCTAAATTTCAAAATGGTTACACTGTTATGAAAGTCATAAATAAAGTTTATGGGATCGAATAGCATTTCTGTCGAGATCTTCAAATCAAAAGGAAAAGTGAAGGCAAGTCTTTAAGATATATGGTTCTGACGAAATGCAACAAATTTTCTGAGATTCATATTTGGGGCCCACCAGGCAGGCTAGGTAACACATGAAGACACCTTCCCATTTGTGAGGGCTTAAGCTGTAGTAGATTGTACATATCCCTTAGCTTGATATCAAACTTCTGTACATTACCAGAGCATACGACCTTCCCAACATAGACTGGGATATTTGCCTTTCATAGCATTGGTCTTCCAGCCCAACTCTATTATTTAAAGTCAATTGTATCACAATCAACAGTCATGACTAATGGTTCCTGGAAAACAAATGCTAATGACTTCTGTTTACATATGAATAACTATAATGCAGCACCATAGTCATCAGACCTATTGCATATGTGCACTTGCGCCAGAAACTAAAATAAGCATTAATATACATTATCTCATTTTATCTTCAGAAAAATTATTTTAAGCTGGTATTATTATCAATCTTAGAGTTGTAAAAACTTAGATTTAGTAAGGTACAGTAACATACCCAAAATGACACAGCTACGAAGTGACAGAAGTAGGCTTTGAACCCATGTCTCTTTAGTCTAAGACCTAGTTCACACTTAACATTTTCCTTTCAAAACATTTTGGAAGTGTCCATATGTAGTATATATACATACATTTGTGTGTGAATATACACATATGGGTGCATGTGACTAATGAATGGCTTGTAACTGACAATTTATTAATACTGAGATTAATCATTAGAAAATATCTATATTTAGCACTCTTGCTTAATGAAGTATTCAAGATAAAAGACTTTCTGATAACTGAGATGTATTCTTTTAAGCAATAAATGCTTCTCTCTCTCTCTCTCTCTCTCAATAACCACCCTTCTAACCACTTCGTTTTAGGTAATTTCAATAAATGATTTTAAAATTATTTTAATCATGAGTTACAGATATAAACATTATGGGGAAAGAATGAATAGATTCAAGCTCTATGGAATAACTTTATGTAGGATTACACAATATCATGCCAGTTACTTTTGCTTTTTGATCATTTCCCTCTTTTTCATAAGCTGAAGTATTGGAAACACAGCTGTGCCCTCTCTAGAGGTTTGCAACTTGGTTTCCTGCAAAGTACATTTTGATTTACTGGTTGAAGTGTTCGTCTCCTTTGTGATTTCTCTAAACTAAAACATATCCCTTGTTAGAAGAAAAGAATGATAGCTGAACAGACAGAAACCAAAGGACAGCTGACTTCAACTTCCTTGTGTTATTTGATATAGAACAAAGTTTAAACAACATTATAAGGTGCATCTTTGCTGAGATGAGAAGAGTGAAATCCTGTATGTCTAGGAGTTAACTCTGCTTTCACCATATCATGAACTGCATGGCACTGAGCAAGTTATTTACTTTTTGTGACTCAGTTTTCTCATCTGCAAAATGCTGATGTATTAATAGTAATGACTACTGCATAGGGTTATTATGAGGATGGCTGTATTTGTATTTGCAAAGTGCATAGAGCTCTACCTGGCATATAGTAAAACACAGGACATAAAACCCTACAAGGCTGGCAATGCTTTCCCCATTTCAGAAGAAGAAACTGAGTCCTAGAGAAGCTCACAAACTTTCTTAGATTATGTAAGGACCCAGATGTGGCAGCAACACTGGAAATGAAGAAAAGAGATTTTGGCAACAGATGTTGCCAAGTCAGACTTATTAGTTATAATTGTTATTATTAAAATTTAAAGAACTTAGCAACTGTTTAAACTTAGGGAGGAAAACACTTCTGACTCTCTCTATACTCAACAAGAATGCTAAAAACAAAAGCTCCACCTGTTATTTTTGGTTAAGCCAAGATGACATACTTCCGACAACTTTCACAATGACTTTTAGAACCAAACACCATAGAAAAGCTTACATTCATTTAAGTCATTGTACCTCCAGCTTGAACATTCACCTGTTTTTCATTCAGTTAGATAGATAGATAGATAGACAGACAGACAGATTATGCAATGCAATTAGGAAGCATAACTGTAAACACAAAATTGTTTATAAAGAACCATGTGTTTTGTTCCACATCAGGGAAAACTGAATGTGAATTTTCCCCCCAGAAATCTGTACAATCACACTGCAAGCAAGCAGTCTTAAAAGTGAATGAGATTAAAAAGCAATTCAGAAAGGGTTTATCAGCAGTGTTCTGCAATTGGGGAGGAGTGACTGTCTTTCGGTAAAAATCACTTAGCGAGTTCTTTTGTAAGCCTACACATTTTATTCTGTTGAGGCTTGGTGTATAAGGAAAATGTGGTGTGTTGAAGAGTTTGCCTGACCTTATTTAGTCCTTCTCATTTATGTGATGTGGTAGCCTCTCCAGCCAGAGAAATCTTAATTAATTCAAAGGCATCTAATAATAAATCAATTACTGTGTAGAAGAAACTAGGCATTATGGCAGTAACTAAATGTCTTGAGCATCAAGTATATTTCAGGTTTCTGGAGAAAGCCAAAGCAGCACAAGGGCTTCATTCTGCCCTTTGCCTTCAGCCCACAACCCTCTCTGATCTTAACCCCTCCCAAAACACAGCCATCCAAGATATTGCCCTGTGTAGGGCAGGGGTAACTGAGTAGTTTGTTTTTTTGCTTTTAGTTTTGTTTTGTTTTTTGGTCCGTACCTGTGGCATGTGGAAGTTCCTGGTCCAGGGACTGAACCCATGAAACAATAGCAACTGGAGCCACTATAGTGACAATACTGGATACTCAACATGCTGTGCCACAAGGGAAGTCCCTGAACAGTTTTTTGCTGGGTCTCTGTGTGGCATCTACGAAAAGGAGGGGGAAGGGGATGATGGCACTTACTGAGGATGACCACCTGGGATTCTGTGTAATTTTTTGTTTCTTTGTTTACAGCCACAACTTTGGCATATGGAAATTCCTGGGTTAGGGGTCAAATTGGAGTTGCAATTGCGACTTAATGCCCACTGAACCAAGACAGAGATGGAACTTGCAACCTCACAGAGACGTTTGGTCTTTAACCTGCTAGGCCACAACAGGAACTCCAATTTTGTATTTTTTGGAAAACATTTCTTAAGTACACTCAGGCAGTCTGATTTACCAAACAGCTTTGTCTTTTATTGCTGAGTATTCTTACTATAAATGGGAAAGGCACCCAGTAAACTAGAATGACATAAATGGAAGGCTGACTCTCATAAGTTCCAGGTGTCTCAATCACATATTTAACAATCAGCCATTATTTTTTTGGTCCAAAAGCTCAGTTACAATGGGTATGAACAAGCCATGGGAAAGGAACTAAGCTATAATACAAGGCACAGCTTAAGTTTTGAAGTAGATAGGAGACATCTTTAACTAAATTTTTGATTGAAAAAAGAAACTTTCCAAAGGATTGATCCAGGGTAACCATTGCCATGGGAAATTTCCAAAATACGGTATTTGAGCATAAAAATGATAAAACAGGAAAATGCTAGAAATAATATCAATGATAAATTGGTATACAATTTTAATTATTTTCAGATTATAAATATATATTGATTATAAAATAAATCTTGAGATTAGTGAAAACCATTGAGAGAAAAAGAGAAATCCAATGTCCTAGAAATAATTTATTGTCCTATTACAAATATAACATTACTTTAATATAAAATAAATTTGAGGCTACAGAAAATAGAATGAAGAAAGTTATTCACGATCCTTACAGATTAAGGGAAACTATAGTTAGTCACTCTTGACTGGTCAAGTGATACGATTAATTTAATTTTAAGGATGTTGAAAACCTAACAGTTAATTTTCATAAAATCAACCCAAAATCTTGGATTTTTATTAAGCTCAGACTAATTAATACCAAGGTAGATATAGCAGACTATGCAATCATTTCACATTTTAAATACACATATATAATGCTAATGTTCAAGGTCTCGTGTGAATCATGCTCTTTATGGAGTGAAATTTAAGAAGCAGAGTTCAGTACCATAAATAAGTTGAAAAAATTTATCCAATAGATTCTTCCGCACCCAAATGAAACCCACACTAACACTTTGAAGAGTTAGTTGGATACTAGTCAGATTTGTTTACGCTGTGCCACAACAGGAACTCCTAAATTTTATTTCATAAAAATTTAATTTAATTTATATAACAATACATGGCCTATTAGATAGTGTAGGACTCTGTACAATATAATTTATCAGAAAATTTCTACTTGTATACAGTCTGTGTAAATGCATATCATCTATGGATATGCTGCACATTACAAGTCTTTATAATGACACAGGTGCACTGGCTGTGGGACAACACACTTCAGTAATTCTTTGGGTTGAAATTTACTATCCTGGTGGCTACTCACTGGGAAAGTTCATTCCACAGTGTTTTGAATTTCACCTGCTGAAGACTGGAAAATAGAAAATGAATCTTCAAGAAATGTTGCAGATTACAAAGGAGCTTTTAGGGGAAAATAAATTGCTCCTGTTTTTTCTTTCTCTTTCAACTGAGTGAAATGCCCACAAAGGCACATACACAATAGCAAGAAGAATCATATGGAATCAGAATCCTAGTTTGACAAAATGATTCCAATTTCAGATAAGCTTTTATACTATGATTGTTTCCAAAAGGAAAATAGCAACATCAAAGTCATTTCTGCAGCATGTGACAAGGGAAGTAATTGTCATGAACTTGAAGCCCAGACATTTACTGAGTCATAAACTAAGTTCTGCCTTTGTCCTGTTATCCCTCACTCCCATCTTGGCCTTGGGCATTTGGGCAAGGTGCTTCCCATTGTAATATTCAGCTCACATGCATAAATATGAGAATATAATGACAAATGGTGATATGAATATTCATTGCTCAAGGTATAATCATAATGATACCAATAAAAGTGATGAAAATAAGAACATCTTACCCTTATAAATTACTTTGAAGTTTGCAAAGTACTTAACACATGATATCAACTTGCAGGTAAGAGAGCAAACAAAATGTCTAAGAAACATAGCTATCTTTTGTTTTTGTGTTTGTTTGTGGTTGTTTACATGTTTCCAAGAAATATAATGTAATGATATCATATTCTTTTGGAAATGTGTTTTGATGCTTAACAGCTATCATCCTTCCATTCCTCCTTTCTCTCCTGCTCCTCTTCCTTACCCTTTTCCACTTCTCCCTTATCTTCATTGTCATCTTTATTTTAATAACTCCCCTAAGGACTAGAGTAGAAGTATCAATATTTTTCACGTCTTCTTGAAGCCAGTGGTGTTTTATGCAAGAATAAATCTACCCTTTAAGAGAATTGTTTATTCTCTTCTAAAACTTACGTCTTGCAAAAGCCCTTTTCTTATTAGGTTAAGAATACCTTCCAAAATCCATCAAATTGCAAGAAAAATTAAGGAGTCCTTTGGGTGGCTGATAAATATCCAAAGAGTAATATTAAAAATGAATAAAACAGGAGTTCCCGTCGTGGCGCAGTGGCTAACGAATCCGACTAGGAACCACGAGGTTGCGGGTTCGATCCCTGCCCTTGCTCAGTGGGTTAACGATCCGGCGTTGCCGTGAGCTGTGGTGTAGGTTGCAGACGCGGCTCGGATCCTGCGTTGCTGTGGCTGCGGCGCAGGCCAGTGGCCACAGCTCCGATTAGACCCCTAGCCTGGGAACCTCCACATGCCGCGGGT